>OY756430.1:15454550-16030963 GCA_963576905.1 Mystacides longicornis | reverse complement strand
TCGATTAGTTTACATCAAACAGAAGCTTTGTAGAACAATTAAGATTATCGGCATCAGTTTGAAACCATGACCTTCTAAGCGAGTAGGCGACTGAATGACCATGATATTAGAGCAAAGGAGATAAATATGTGTTTGTTATTTATGTATGTGCATTGCTTATGTGCTGTCCTTTGTTCTGTTGGTATCTTTTGAGAATAAATAAATAAATATTAACCAAGAAGAATAAAAAAAATATATTAATACCAACTAAAACTTCGATCTTGCTAAAAAATATAAACAGAAATTGGTACCATTGGTCTTTTTGTAATGTATTGATATAATATTTCTTTTTCGATATTTTATCTTTGAAGAATGAATATTATTTGCGACCATCATTCCGAGCTCATCACAACACTACTTGAGTTAATTGAAGTTGAAGGAAGAAATAATTTCAGGTATTGGTTAGAACTCTTTTTTTTTTGTATTTTGCCCAGGTCTAATTCATTACACAACTTATCAAGCCACGAGATTTGAACAATTCCTCTATAAAACCAAATTTTGTCTCAAATACTTCCATCCTTTATAATGTTTTTTAAATATTTACGCACCTATTATAGGATTACCTTTATGATTAGATAATCTCATTAATACTAATAAGATATTAAACCTCCGTTTCTTTGACTAATAAAACAATTTACTTTGGTAAATAAAATAAAAAAAATCAGCTAACGCACTTAAGAACCGAGTATTCGAACAATTTTAAATTTGATGTTAATTATTTTAAATCCCATGTTACTTATTTTGAATTGATTATGGGGACAATTAGCAATAAATAACACATCAAACACAATAACTTTACACAATCTTATTGGGTGGGAGGACATTATCAATTTGTTTTATTTTTATTTCGATTGAATTTGATTTTGCCAAATCACATCTTTATAAAAATGTGTGTTTTAGTTGAAATATTAAGCACCGTCTAGATAAAACAGTGTTTTTTCTTTTTAATCCGATTACATAATAATATTGCTTTTTTATCTTTAATAATGATATAGTTTTATCTTAAACTTTCATGCAATTCAAAGAGTTAGATTTATGCGATCGTTGATATAATTCAGAATATTTTCTTAGATCTGTGTATTAATGTAGAAAAAAAACATCGCTTTAGCATACGTGGTTTTCCTCAGAAAAGAATGTGGTGTGGATAGTAACCGAGATTTTTTTGGAAAATTGATGCTTAAAATTAAATTAAAAAAGGGCAACAAATGAAGGGATTGATCTCTGAAGTTTGGGTGTCGATGGAACTATTTTTTGAGGTTCCTATGGTCGCCACCGGTAGTAAAGCAAAATAGAATGTCTGAGTGCTATTTTTTATTAAAAGAAGGTATGCCAAGTCTCTTAATGTGTCGGAATTTATATGCTAAAGCAAAAATAATAACCCATAAAAACTAGAAACGATAGTAATAATAATTGTAATCACGAAAATAGAAAGTAAGTCACATAGTAATAAGTCGAATGTTCTCAATTGAATCTCGGCTGCTCTATGGCATGGGGGTAATTTTTTTTATTAGTAAAGTATTATGGAACCAAATGAAAAGTTCTAAGCCTAAACTGTACCAGGGTTACAAATTCTGTCACATACACGCGTAGAAGTGTCAATGACAAGTATTTTTTGTCATTTACACCGGAAAGATTCCGAAGATTTCGACCAGGAATCAATAGACAACAACTATGAGGCCTTTTGCAGAATTGATACCCAGCTTCTATATGTCCTGATAGAGAACATGAACAAGAAGAAGGTCACTATGGCAGTGTTCAAATCAATTATCAAAGTCGTAACGCAGAAGGTTGTTGCAATTTCATACAAAGCTATAAAAGATAGTTTACAGTACAAAATATTGGATTCAATTCTGTTTACCCGCAATCTATCAAACGTGAGTGACGAGCAACGCATTACAAACTGGTTGTTTACACTAATTTATTGTCACGGTGACAATATTTAAATGAAAAAAAAATATATAGCTTGTCAATCAGATACGTGGTTTAAACCCAGTCATTAGGGAGGAAACTGACGATGAATCTGGGGAGTTACTCTTGAAATTCGATCCCCAATCTCAATGTCGATCGTATATAATATTTTTTATACTACAAATACAATAATTGTGTTCACACCAAATCCAGAATCCTCAACTCTGCCTCGAAGGAACGGAAAATGGTTTGAGAGGGTCTTCCTCGTCTTTGATACACTGATGAGAGGAAGAACAGCGGTCTCCTCGGCCTACTGTCAGTCGGCATCCTCAACACAATACATAATGTCCCAACCATGTCCGCCTTTCTCCACACCAATGGTGGAAGTGATGGGCCTGCGTTGGGTGAGCAGGCATACAGCGTCGTTCGTGATGCATCAGAACTATTTTTATACAAAGTAATCAAAATCTAAGTGTGATAATGTCACCGTTATTAAGATTGAAATTGGATCGGTATTGCGATTGAAACGCAGAGTAGCCCCACCACAATCGCAGGTCCGTTGTGCCTGTTTTTCTAGGCTGGAACGTTTCCTGTGTCATTCTTCTGGTAACGTGACCAAAGAAACTCAAAGGCCAAAAAAAATCATAGGTATTGTCCTTAAAAAAAGGTTCATAGCCTTCTTGTGTTTTCAAGAGGTGTAGTATGTAATCAGGTTTCTACTCGGTGCGTTTGTTCTCATAGGTACTAAGTACATTCCTAATAATCTCCTGCTTATCCGGATAAGCGATTAACACGGCATCTATACTCGCTCACATATTATTAGGTAGGTAAATAATGTCATTCCATCTTCCCTACACCCATAATAACATCTCGCTGCCTCGAATATTCCGGGAAAATCAAATGATGTCACAGTTTGTATAAATATTGCGAGAGACGTTACTGGGAATGGGATTGATCAGTCATGCTTAGACATTTTTACCCATTGTTCTCGAATTTAACGAAAAAAAAAAAACCGAATAGGTGCATTCGCCCTTGAGGTGGCCTTAGCTGTCACTAAACGGCGCTTAAAAATTATCCTATTATTATTATAACTAGCTTATACCCGTCATGCTTGACGTTTTTGATTCCGATTGTCAGGCTTGATCGGTAGGTAATTAAACAGGTTCTAGTCTAGCTTCCCATTGCTTAACAGACCTCTATAACTGACATAAGCACAGAAAAAGAAGAATGACTTTTTTACCGACCTCATAATATTATACGAACCTACCGACATAATTTGCAAGTTTTCATAGAGAGAGCTCTATGGTTTGAATCTTAGCTACATTCCTTACACCCTCTAATGTGTGATAATTAATTAGGCATTCCACCCATAGAGGGTGATTTGTGCTATGTTTTTGAGAAATTTGTATGAAGATCCTAAAAAAAATAGAGTTTCTTAAATAGCTGTAAATATATTAAAGTTAATGCAGCAAATTGTATTTAAGAACCTTCTCCACCATTTTGTACGGCTCTGGGCATATTAATATCTGACCTTAACGTCTGTTTTCTACGATTGATGCGCCTTCAAAAATATAAACGGACTAAAATATTATGTAGATAATTATTATTATGTGATATTATCAATAGTTCACCCATTACGCACATTGAGTACAAATATAAAGAGCTTTTGTGGATGTGCAGAACCGCCCAAAATGGTTCCTTTATGTAGTAGTCACGTGACTGAAGATAAACTATTAATAATCATTAATTTTTATTACATACAAAAGCTCGAAACTTAACACCCATACTTAAATTAACTAATTATTTGATTAGAACATACGATATCTCTGTTTTAACGTTAAAATATTAAAAATAAAAAAAACAGAATCTTACAAACCACTACCGACAAACGTCACAGTTTGTATTTAACAACAGTCACGTGGTACTTGTTGGAACTACGCGCATTAGCACATTATTATTTCTTCTCAAAGATTACGCACAAATTACTATTATTGTGCGGCTGCCTATCCTGCCTTCTCACCGTATTCTGAGTTGTATGTCTGAATGAGACACTGATGGTATATCGGCTTACTTCGTTCTGCACCTTATCTTTCCGTACTGTATTATGACTGTATTGGCATTTGACATGACGTGCAGACATATTTTGACGACTCCAAGTGCCTGAAAGGGCCTAAGGATGAGAATGAATAAATAAATAAATAAATATTGATGTTTTCCTTATCTGCTTTGAATTGTTTTTCAACTTTTCATCGAAAATTGCGCCCCTGTTCCAGCTCTCCGTCGTGTGGTAACACATCTTGTCGGACGACAAAAAAATCGTTGAGAGATAAATCTAAAAACCTACATACATACAAAATGTCACGTATGATAGAGGTACGTATGATGTGTACCTACATTTGATCAACTTATTCAAAACTATAGCTTTCCCGACAGACGTTGTCCTGTAGCTATGAATATTGTTTTCTAACTATGAATATTGTTTTCTAACTATGAATATTGGCTTCAAATTTGTAATTTATACAAAATTTACTTACTGTTAAAGATTGTTAAAAAATAAGACATTCCATATTCATCATGCGAGAATTATAGGTATCTGAGTACATTACATCATGGAATTGAGTTTTTTTTCGGAGTAAATAATAATACTCACCGAGCACTCATTTATCCTGCCTGTCACAGACTGCATGAACACCGTGGAACATTCTATTCGGGAGGAATGGAATGAAGTTTTTAAGATTTCTGCGACTGGTGGTCATTACAGGGCAGTGCAGAGTGATATCCCGTATACTCCATGGTTCCAAAATTGCAAAATTCCTAAGTTGAATGTCTCTCTAATAACACGACTACGATTGGGACACGTCGTCCTATCTTTCCATTTGGCTAGAATCGGTATAGTTGGTGACGCTACTTGCGAATGTGGGAGGGAGGAAGAAACAATAGACCACGTTTTCTTTAATTGCCCGCTCTTACCAAACCATGATTTTATCAAAGAAATTTCAAAGATCTGTCTCACTTTCCCTATCAAGATTCAATCCCTTTTGGCACTTAACGATTTTAAAGTCAATCAAATTATAGTAAATCACCTTAAAAAGTACGATAAAAAAGTATAATGTGTGTATGTGTGCATTGTGAGAGAGGGTGCGAGGGTTGTGTGTGTGTGTGCGTGTGTGAGGGTGTGTGTGTGTGTGAGGGTGTGTGCGTGCGTGTGCGTGTTTTTAAGATAACATAGACATAAAAAAAAGGAAAAAAAAAGAAAAAAAAAACAAAATTAAAAAAAAAAAAAAAAAAAATATATGTGTATATAATTTTTGGGGGATTAGTTTTTTTACTGATGTATGTGGTCCTCCCCTATGACTAATTTGTTTAATTTGTATTTTTTTGTTGGTTTTTTGCGAATTAGGGCATAAATCACTCGAGATCGGGTGCATTGCCGGAAAAAAAAAGAAGAAGAAGAAGAAGATGCCAAGTCAATCTGTAGGTATATCAGACTGATTGATATCATCAAATCAATTGATCTGTAACAGATTGACTTGGTACTTCTTTTTACCGACATTACATAATACATTTTGATATACTTATTCCTTTTTAACAACATATTGAGAACGTTTTCCAAAATGATATGCTTTCACTTTTTTTTTATTTATTTTGGTATTCACACAAATATATTTCATATTACTATTACAATTAAAGAAAGGGTTTCTATATATTTTTTTTCGAAATTACCGGCAATGGCATCCTACAAGGAATGACTTGTGCCTGAGTTTAAATCCAAAGAAAATCCTTAAAAAACAGTAGGTACTGATCAAATGTAATGAAGAAGTGAGACAAAGAAAAAAGTCAAATAGGATCAAATTATTTTCAATAAAACATAATAATTATCTATTTATTTCAAGACAATAATTAAGACTTAATAAATGAATGAGAAACATCTTAAACGTGATATAAGTCTTCTATATTTTTCACATCATCAAACATTTTTTAGGTCACGTCTATTTTTTTTAACACGTTGACAGTCGTGTTTAGAAACAACAACAAAAAGTTGGACTGTCAAAAAATGTCTAGTCCATCTGTTAAAAAAACCGATTCCTGATTCATATCGCAGCTTCTTCATACGTCCTCATCCCACAGTACCATCCCGATTTCTCTCACTCCGCTGATCGGCTGGAGAGATATCGAGCTGATATTTAGTTAAGTAGCTAATACTCACCGATCTTCAAAACATGAGTCGACGAACTGTGAAAACCGTTTTCAATTGACTTTATTCGATAATGGATGGGGATCTAGTCGAGAAAATGAACATGTAATAAGATAATAATTTCATTTAAATTTGTCGTACAAGAATTTCACGGATTCACAAATACCTAAAGTATTAAACGCATCGATGTATGTAATACTTACTAGTGGTCGACCAATGCTCGAAATTAGACCATAACTTATTTAAATTATAAGTTTGAACATAGTTGAGGTTCCATTGTCAAAGACTGAAGCGAGCGCTTTTTTCAAAATTTTCTTTCAAAAACGATGCAATGGGTACCTCAAATTTGAAATTTTCGTATGTACAAAGTTTATTCTATTATTAATAAAGACAAACAATATTTATCTATTCTCGATATCACGCCATTTCCAGCTCCACCTTCCATTTGAATAAACCGCTATCAAAAAGCTTTCTGCGCCCATTATGAGGCGCTATTCATTTTACATTTGAAGATGATGATCTTTATAAGAAGTCTGTGGAAGTGTGTGTGAGTATCAAATACATAACATTACTGTTGTGTTTGTAATGTTTTTTTTATTGATTTAATATTATATTTTTAATGCATAATTTTTAATATATTTTTAAACCATAGGTGTGCGAAATTTCATACTCCTCCGTCCGCACAATTTTCGTAAAAATAGTCACAAAGTTTTTCCTTCACGTATTGATATACCTATAGATAATCTAAAGATACAAAAGAAAGTCAGGTTTGTTCAACCACTTATAAATCGAGATCGGTTGAACAGATTTTTATGAAGCTTGGTTTATTCGATTATTCTCCGCTCCGGTTAACAGAATACTTAACTACTTTATTATCTAAAAGTGGATTGAAAATAGCATTAATATAATACTAAAGTTAGTATGGAACAGACCTCCTAACAATAGTGCAATCTGTGAAAATTCCATATGTAACAACACAATTTTTATTTACCTGACGACAACCCTTGAGTTTAAACACACCGATACGAAGATTGTTGATAGAAATTTCTTTGAAGCTTTCAGAAATAATTTATTAACATTCTTAACGTATTTTTTTGTATAAATTACAAATGCAGAAAATTAGATTATTTTTTTAGTTAATAATCTAACTTTCAAATTTAATTAATAATATCTAGTAATCAAAAATTGGAACGCGAAAAGTGTATAAAAAGAGGTGGGTAATGTTTGATTAAGTAATATGATGTGAGGTTATGCCGTTTTTTATCGGATATTTTTATTTATTTGTTTGTTTGACAAATGTTAATTTTTATTTATCGTGATATTTTAGGAAGTAAGGAGATATTTTGAAAAGAATTATCGTAAGATGTTAAAAGGAGTTTGTCGAGTCAGCTGGTCTTACATAAATGTAATTAAAATCATATAGGTTTTTGAAACATGCATTTGTTTGTAAGATTGTAATACATTGCTGAGATTTGCTGACAAGGTATAAAACATGTGATTGAGAATTCCAATAAAATTTTCTATTTATTTTTTCATCGACACAAAAGCGAGCTACATATTTCTAGTTAGATTCTCGGTGAATGAAATCATCTAAGATTCGAGATTTTGCAGTAAGTTCGAATGGAATTTCAACGCGAAACTGCTGAAATGCAAATAATATAATACATTTTGCTGAATATTCACAATTCAAAATAAATTACATTCTTTACAATGGTTTCGACGTATCGAGTATGATGTCTTATAAGAATATTTTTAATCCAAAACGTTGCTCCCTATGTAATCACGTTGTCGTTACAAAGTCCCAACATGCATTTCTATTCTGGGCAATCTCTAGAGTTTAAAGCAGCGATTCACATACCACGGCACGCGGGCCGCATGCACCCGCTGTCAGTTTGTCTGCGGCCCGCCGACGAATTAAAATATTGGAAAATCAAAAGAATATTTAAAATATAAATATAGTTACTTGAGACTGGCCAAGAACACCTTCTAGGTGAAGGCCAAAAAAATATATATATATATATATATATATAAATATGAATTGTTGGTAAATAATATAATTGCATCATTAAGTAGTATCTACCTTCCACTTTCATTTTCAGGTTTACTACGTACCTATTCCACTCGTACCAAGCACATATATCAATTTTAATATGGATAAGTCAGGAACTAGTAAAAAAATTTCCTTGTAGCGGCCCGTCCTTGGCTAATCTTCCCCAGTGGCCCCTGTATAGATTTAATGTTGAATATTTTCAAAATAAAAATCACCCACCACAATATATATATTTAATGTTCAATCTTTTCAAAATAGAAATAACCCACCACCATATAGATGTTTTTATGTGTGGCCCACGGGAAACGTTTCGGATAGGCGGCGCACGTTAGTCAACCGCTATTAATTCTAATTTAAACACAAAAAAGTACCTAGGCGAACCGTAACTAAAGCGGTATAAAAGGTCTAAATCTATATTTTTTTTTTTTTTTTTATTTATTAAAAATGAAAATGAAAATTACAAAATATAATATAAATATAAAAACATAATATAAATTTTTTTAACAACAATTCTCTCTCATAAAGCATAAGCTTGTGTTGAGAGAATATTGTTCTAATGTTCCGCGTAACTTTCTTGATTTTTTCTTTCATAAGTAAGTACCTTATTTCCCTGACAATAGCAAAAACAACAAGTGTTCAAGCGTGTTGCGAAGACCACGAAAAATAGAAATTAATTTTTATATTGAGGGGTTAAGTAGCAAGTTCTCTACACATGGTATAAGTAGTAAACCTTAATAAAAACAATTAAACATTTTCTAATTAAAAAATATATATATACTAGCTGACCCGTCGAACTTCGTATCGAAATAAATAATATGGGTACTCTAGGTTTTATGCAACAGAGCTCAAATTCGTTTTTTAGTTATTTAACACGAATGACTATTTAGTGGCATTAGCAAAACCTGCATACCACGCAGCATTCATTGGGTCTGAGTTTATTTTTACATCAAAAACTTATAACCTATGTTAATATGATGTGGGAAGAGGTCATCATTGCGCAAGATCGAGTGCAATGGAGAGCTCTTAAGCCTCACTTTGCTCCTGAGTGGAGTTCAAAGGGAGTTTTAATTTTGATTGATTTGATGTTAATATGTAAAAAAAAGAATTTAGGTATGTCATTATATTATGATATTTCAATAATTATTTTGCTCAGTTAAAATAATATTGATTGATTAATCAAAGTACGATAAAGAACATCTCCGTACCGATTCAAAATACGCATTGAGGTGTCAATACTTTTTTTGCCCATCACGCTGATTCGCGAAGGGGGTAGGCAGAGAGTATGGACTTCCATTCTTTCCAATCCAAACTCAATCGCTTCCTCCAAACGCATAACATTCCGCATACATGCTCTTATATTCCTCTTGCTCCTGACTTGGCCCTCACGTAAGACGGCACCGATATGGTCGGTCCATGTCATTGAAGGTCGGCCTCGTCTGCGTGCACCAATTCTTTCAGATTTATATATCCTTTTAGTCATTCTCACATGCCCAAACCTTCTTTCTTTATTCACTTTCATTCTAGTCACTACACTAACATCCACTCCACATTCCTTTCTAATATTATCATTCTTCACCTTATCAATAAGTCTCTTTCCGCATATCCTACGCAGTGATCTCATTTCCACAGAATTTATTCCAACTTCCAAATTTATCTTCCATGTCCAAGTTTCACTCCCATAAATAATGAATAGTATCAGGAGTGCATTGTGCATCAACTGTCGATTTCAGAGATATCTTCTTAGAGGCTTAATGCACCGCCAACCCTTCTCCCAGCCAATTTCCTTCTTTCAATCTCTTTTTCACACCTTGCATCTCTTTTAAATTAATTACCTAAATAGACATACGTCCAAGTTCTCGACATTCACTTTCACACAAAATTGCGTTCTTAAATCTTCTCTTTCAAAACAGTAGAAATAAATAAAAAGCACATTTAATGCAGTATCTGTGATTTTTGTTCTATTTTCTATTACAACATGGTGGAAGTTGGAAGTGTAGCAATTATTATTTTCAATAAAGAAACAAATGCTAGGTCATTAGCAAATAATATCCAGCTTTTTTTACATATTAACGATTCAGATTATATTTACGTTATATGAAGGTCATCCTCTGTAAAAATCAGCCCATAAACGAAGAATTGATTTTCAAACAAACAAAAAAAATATTCTACTTGTTCTTCAATATAATCATGTATTCCTTGTGTTAAAACTTATCAAAACTCCTTATAAAATGAACTTCAATTAAGTATAACTCCTTAATAGCAATGTTATATTATACGATTCTGTTTGCTGGCGGTTTTAAAATGTCTGTAAATAAAGAAAGTTTTCAAAACTCCTTACACTTCATTACAATAATGTATTCCTTGTATTTAAACTTACCAAAACTCCTTATAAAAAATAACTGCAATTAATATTATATGACTTATCCAATCAATCTATTTCATACGATATATTTTACATTCGCATTCTATCAGTTGAAACAACAATCAATCCACTGACAGTTCTTTCAAATGTCAATTAATAAAAATTCAAAAGTAGAACAAAATTATATTGTTGTTGTTAAAGGCACTTTGTGCCGTATACTTATCTAAATAAATAAATATTGTTAAAAGTACTAAAAAGATTACCTACTTTCTGTGTTTTCTTAAATTTCCTAATTTTCCATGCATTTTTCTTAATTTTTTTCTTCTAATACAACCTTTTTCTGATAAGAGCCTACACGCCAAAAAAAGAATTAGCGAAATCGGTCCAGCCATTTAGGCGCGATGCGATAACACCGGGAAAAAGCTCTCCATTTTTATAGCGTTCTTAAATTTTCTAATTTTCCATGCATTTTTCTTAATTTTTTTCTTCTAAATCAACCTTCTCCCGATAAAAGCCTACACGACAAAAAAGAATTAGCGAAATCGGTCCAGCCGTTTAGGTGTGATGCGATGATATCGGGAAATAAATATCCATTTTTATAGTTTACTTAAATTTTCTAATTTCACATGCATTTTTCTTAATTTTTTGTTCTAAAAGTACACTCTCCTGATAAAAGCCTACACGACAAAAAAAGAATTAGCGAAATCGGTCCGGCCGTTTAGGCGTGATGCGATGATATCGGGAAATAAATCTCCTTTTTTATAGTTTTCTTAAATTTTCTAATTTCCTATGCATTTTATTTAATTTTTTTGTTCTAAAAGGACACTCTCCTGATAAAAGCCTACACGACAAAAAAAGAATTAGCGAAATCGGTCCAGCCGTTAAGGCGCCATCCGATGACAACGCGAAATAGCTCTCCATTTTTATATATAAGATATATTACCAATGGCATTTACTAACTTCGAATTCCCTCTTAATCTCAACCATTCAAATTTAAATTATCTATCGTACCTCGAAATTTAATCGAAAACCGAATTTTATGGAATCCGTCAGATAAAGTTATTACCAGCGGTCCCAAGCATTTTTGTAAATATTGATTCTTCCCGATTTGAAATCTCGAGGGGGGATTATAAAAGAAACGATTTCATTATGACTCCTTGGGTGATCCCGCAAGTGGGGGGATGTTTCGTCTTGGAGTTCAAATCGATTTGGTTCCACTGCACTCTATAGCCTCTTCCACAATATGTACACAATTTTGTAAACATTTCCATGGTACATAATATAGAATGTCCCAAAATTTGTGTAAGATTTTTTTTCGGAGAATGGACCTCCACTCTTTTCTATGCAAACACACTTCTTTCGCTTCTTCCACCGACATACCATTTCTCATACAACCTCTCATATTTCTCTTACTTCTGACACGGCCTTCCTTGAGGACGGAATCGATGTGTTCAATTCGCATCATTCTGGGTCGGCCACGTTTTTTTACATCTTTCCATTCAGACTTGTGAATTCTCTTTGTCATTCTGTTTGCATCCACTTTTTCCACATGCCCACACCATCTCAACGACACTTACTTCCGTCCACATTTAATATAGGTACTATGTAGTAGTAATATACCTCTCATACCGTATTCCATTCCGTCGAGGCAGAGCTGAGGGAGTTGGACATGGCATGGGAGGAGGTCATAAGCATTGCGCAAGATCAAGCGCAATTGAGGGCTCTTATTTCCTCACTATGCTCCTGAGTGGAGTTCAAAGGGAGTTTTGAATGATTTGATTGAACATAACATAAATTGTTATGTAGTAATGGTAAAATTTAATTATGTAAAAAAAGAGTTTTGTTTCATTAAATTGTGTTTTTATTAAATCTTAAGTGTAGTGTCTGTACTATCCAATAGATACAGTACGCGGTCTCACGTACACTAGGTAGAGGGTGCGGCTGTCCACGGGGCCTAGACAAAATGCAGTTGGCGATCGACTACAACGAATTCTTCGACAATGTAGAGTAGGAAGAAAATTAGCTGTCCACTTTTTATAATTTTATATCAGTTTCATTGCTTAGTTCAAATAATTGTTTACTTGTTCCAGTGGACAGATAATTTTTTCGCACTATACATTGGCGAAATCTTCGTTTGTAGCCGAACGCCAGTTTGAATTTGTCTACGGGGGCAGAGCTGCGAGTCAGTCGCTGTGCGAGACGCAGAGGGTAGGACGTGTGCTTGCACCCCGGACTGAGGTAGTGGTGAGCCCGTGTAAGACGAGATCCGCGTGGTAAGTTCATAGTGAACACTACATTAAGCATACAGGATTGGATTATATTTCAAATAACTTCTTGTTCTTCAATGGCTACACCCCAAATCGGGCCTTGGACTGCTCCAACATGTTCTATCCTCCATATTTCACATAACACAAAGGGCAAACTGACGACACCACTACTTCTCTGTGCATATAATAAGCGAATTTATCAACATTTAACATATAATTTTGCATACATAAATGTGGCTGAGTTTCATTGATTGGAGATTCAATTATTGTCTACAATGAATATATTTTGCGGGCATAGTGGTAGAACCCGCTTACTTCGTTAAAAGAAATCTATTGTTTCTTTTTTAAATCACACATCATATTATGGAAAAAAAAATCGAAATATGGCCATTTTTACTGCCACTAAGCAATCGGCTGTCACACAAGGTTGCCAAACTTTAATTATTGTACGAATAGAAAAGATTTCTAATCTTGCGTTATGCTAACTATGGGACGTCCTGTAGACTTGTACTTTAAATCATACATTTGGGTTGTTTAATCTTATGATAGGTAGGTACTACTAATCTTTATTTTAGGGAAAGTCATCATTTTTTCGATCCAATATTTCAGCTGTATTCACGTATAACATAGTCAATTAGATATATGTTATTATTTGTGCTTTTCTAAGCATCAGGCTTGGCGTATTGTGAAAAAATGGTGTGTTCACTTTCGACTGTTTGTATTCAGATACATTCCGATCTAAAGTGAATAAAATATTACTGTGTTATTATTTTTCATTTTATTTTAATCACATGTAAAACTGCTCATAATTCAGTAATCAATACAGCAATAACCCTTTGCGTGTATACTGAGAAATATATCGATATACCTATATCTATTTTGGTACCTAACCTAATGCGTAAGATATAATTTTTTTCACATCAAGAAAAAATGCTTAAAGTTGCCTTATTTTAACAATTTTAAATTTTGTTCAATAAGATAAATTTGAATGCTCATTTATAAAACGCAAAGTGCTATTCCTATTCATTTGTATCATACATATTAGCTGATACCCGTCCTGCTTTCCAAAATGATTATCAAAAGATATCTTACCTTTTTAATGGAATATCTTAATATGAAAACCCAGCCATTTAGGAATTTATAAAAAATTTTGAATATACCTATTTGAGGATATGGAATAATTTGTACCTTTTTTTAGATTACTACAATAACATCTGCAAGGATCAACGACGATTAAAATCGAACGTTAAGTCTGCGGTCTATGCAATATCCATGCGAAAATAGATTCTCCCATCCTATTCTTTTACTTCATAATATTACACTAATACTCGTAATTTTATGACTGTTGGCATTCCTTAAAAATTATACAATAATAAAATCGTTTAGAGCATGCCGAAATGTTTCAACGTATTAAGAAATTTGGAACATTTTAAAATAAACGGTTCGAAACGGGGAAAGAAATTTCCCTGAGACGTGTTTCGTTTTAAGGAGATCTCGGGAAGACGGGACTCTCCCTAGGGGATCGGCGGGTATAAATTTTATATTTAAGAAGTACAGGAATAATAAAAGCAAGTAGGAAGATCCTGGAGTAAAACGGAGAGGAGATAAGGGATAGAAAACCGGCGACAAATAAATGTATCGATAGATTGTTTCGAAAGTATATCTACACCTATGGAGGTTATGTTGTGAACGTGAATATTTAGGTCATTTTCAGTGTGTCATCATGTACGCATTATGGGTGGCCAGCGTGAAACTAAGGATGAATTTCATAGTAGAATGGACAACGATATTAGGAGACATTTTCTCTTTAAGAAGCAACATTTTTAAATGATACTGGTAGCTTTCATTAATTACCCTATCAATGTAGCCTATCTATTGAGCCTGAACTCACGCAAAATAAATAGATTACTTACTAAATTTGTGCAGAAATTTTTTGTTTTAATCTAATTTCTTTCATTTATTTATTTTGACAAAATACTTAACTATGTTAAATTGAGGGCTCAAATCGTCCGAAATCGGACGGAAAGCCGGTAATCAAGAAAAAGAACTGATAGCCTTCATCAGACTCACACGTATTCAAATGACTAGCCTCCGTTAACTCTTATCACTTTTTATGTTTGTCATAGCAACAACCGTAGGTTTCCATTCAGATGAAATAAATACAAAACATTTACAGAGACATCTGTTTCTAATTAAGTGAAATAAGATGAATCAAAAGATGGGTACTAGTAAAGCCACAGATACATAGGTCATACTTTATTTCTATGGAACAACGATTTGATGATATTCATGAATTAGACTGTAGCAGTTGAAGATGTAGACATACCGTTTATTTTTTTTTTTTTCAAATAATTGCGTCTTTTTCATTTTCAACAGACTTTTTATTTATGTTTATCGCAATCAATCTGACCGATTGAAATGAATTCGTGAGAAAATACCAATTATCAATCAAAATTTCTGAAATGGTCGAAAAATGAACTTCAAACTCAGAAATTAGGTGTAAATATATTCGAAGACAGAGAAAAAAATTTCTTCTCAGTTCATTGAAAACAGAATGATATAAAATATGTTAATTGGGAATCAAGGTTTTGTTTTAACAATATTCGCTATAAATGAGAAAAAAAATTGTTGAAAAGTAATCCGAAGAAAAGTTACCAGAAAATAGGGTTAACACAAAATCATCTCAATATATTGTTGTTTTAATTCTACCACTAAATAGTTTATCTTGCGAGATAAACGACGAAATTAATTGATATTATAATTAGTGCTAACACACATTTTAAATGCAATTTGTTGCATTTGAAATAAGATAAGTCGTTTGAGCTGAAAGATGGGGTTCCCCAGGGCTCTGATATGCGTCCACTACTATTTATATTTTTATGCTTAAATATTGGGGTGTTTAAATTAGTGAATTTACTTGTTTCTGCCGATGATAATACCTCGAATATAAAACACTGACATGTATAAATGAGTGCCAAGAGTTACAATAAAGTTTCAACGTCTGGTGTGAGAAAAAGGTGTTGTGTGTTATAAGTCAATCCTCAAAGATGGAACAGCTAGATCATCCTGTGTGCATCATACATCAAAGTTATTGACAGCTTATGGAAGTTATTGACATTAAATAAATTAGTTGGTGAGGATTGAAACCCTGGTTTCAACCATAGATGCTCATTTTCAAAGGTTCATGGTACAAGTTTGGTTTAATCAACTTAAATCTTCAAACAAAAAAAAAACTTCCAAATTACACTGCTAAATTTTCTTGAGCCAACCCTACTGGAGAAAAGATGTGCTTAATGAATACGAAAAAAAGCTGTCTTCAATTATTTTTGAAATAAGTAAAACATAATTTCCTGTAATTAAAAAATGTAAGCTTTTCTGTTAAAAAAAGTACAGCTTTCATTAAAACGTTAATAGTACCGAACAGGGCCGAAGAATGTTAATAAATTGCATTGAGTTTAAATAAATTACCGTTTTTAAGGGATATTTTGTATACGATTTGCGGAATACATTATCCCAATTTGCTAACAAGTTAGTTTATTACGTGAACATTTTCTACAATGAATGTTCCATGATCGAGGTTTGATTAAAAAAACACGGCGAATAATTTTTATTACAAGCAAGGGAAGTCTTTACAAAATTGGAATCTATAATTGATGCATTCAAAGTTCTCTTTTCAGCTAGAGATGCACTTACCCTAATGTCGTATGCACGAATGTTAACATTTTTGGAAGGGTGTTGATTCGGACATCACTCAAGAAGGATGTCTAAACGTTTTCCTTTTAGCACCGTTTTTTTTTTGGCAAGAGCCTGAAGACGATGGTGATTTGGGTGCATGTAAACACAGAGGAAGGTTTTTAATCTGCCAAAAACTTGCGAATCAGAAGCGATGACTGAACAAATTTTCCATTTCCATTTTACTCACATTCGAATCAGTTACAATAATACTTTGCAAAGCATCATCAGTAAGCTCTCAAATAGTTATTTGTCTGTTTTTCGGTACAATTTTTGCAGGTATTCCTCTGTTTAACGTCTTAGGTACACTTATTATATAACAGCTTTTTAGCAACTTCATAACGGCTCAAACTAGCATTTCTCTGATCAAAAATAACTTCAGCACCCATTTGTACTTGAATATTCATTGGATTTTGGGAAAACATTAGGAACAGGCAAAAAAAAAAGAATTTGGTCTACTTATATTCATCTCAGAAACCATTGTAGCCGATGATGAAGATAATCATTAATATTCTAATAAAAACCTTTTAACGGAAACCTTTTACGTCCATGACCTTAAAATTCTAAACCTTTTATGATTATATTCCTAATATTAATAATAATTTAAAATGTGTATAAAATTTTTATCAAAAGGCCTAAAAAGTAGAAAAAATATTATTTGAGAATTCGCCTCACGAAATTTTATCGCCACGAAATAGGTAGGGTACCTATCTACACACAGAATGTCTATTTTATTTAATTTAAAAACTTTTTTTCATAATTTCCGTTAATTTTAAGTAAAAAAAATCGTGATATTTATAAAATGAAAGGATGGATAAGTAGTATGAAAAGTGGAGTTTTAAATTAAAAACATCATTTGATTTTTAAAGCAGAATATAATATTATTGCCGTGGGGCTGCCGGCTAAGAATAGCACCTCTGCTCTTTTTGCTGGTTTTTCGGAAGTCCTGTAAGAGGCAGGAAATCGAAAAAATCGGATCGGGACCGTGAGGTTGACCACCTCACGTCCTTAAATCTCAAACAGGTCAGAAAAGGCACCATGAGCCTCGGACGCCTTCGAGCGCAATGGAGAGCTCTTGATGCCTCCCTATGCTCCTGAGTGGGGGGCTTAGGTCTCCCGCATTGTAGGTTGGTTTGGGGGGATCCGCGGCGGGCTTGATTTGTGTGTGTGGCCGTCTTTTTGGTTTGATTGCTTCGATCGAGCTAGGGGGTCGGTTTCATGCGTGTCGGGTTTGCTGCGGATTGGTCTCCTCCGATCTGTCTTGCGGTGTGCGGGGGGTCTTTAAGGGAGAATGAATGAATATAATATTAGCGAACGTTTTAACGTAAAGTGATCGTACTAAGCCATTCTTCGAAATAACAGTATAAGACGGTCGTAAGCCCGTGGTGATTTGTTCCATTCAAAAATCGAGAATCAGTAATGAATTGTTAGAGTCATTAGTTGTTACATATATTCGTTAATATTATTACCTCATTTACTAAGAATTTCTCAAATATATTTGTTAATTTAATTGTTTATATTCCATACTATCCCTCCCGACAGACGTTGTCCGGTGGTTCTAACCCGAGGCGGCCCGTTCATATGAGCATAATGAGCACTGCGCCCTCAGAAAAAAATACATAATTAATTCGATAAGAGTTAAACTTAAAATATTTCCAAAACATCCATATTTCATTCGTATTCTAAGCGCAGGCGGGAACAAAGCGAGAATATATGCGCATGCGACATTCTACCTCGCCTATGAAGTGCCGTCGCTTCGTGTGCACATAATATTATTATGAAAGTGCCCGATAATTTTGTTATCTTTGTATGGGTAAGTGGGATAGGCTACTGTAAGAGCGGCAATTACGTTTGCGAGAATGAGAGGGAACTACCATCATGTGCAGTAAACAATAATTTTGTTGTTATGGCGTCGCAGGAAATCCCAATCTTCCAGACGAGACATTCTGAGATAGGCCAACCCGTAGTAAAATTTTCATGAAATCAGATCGAACCGGAGACAACTTGATTAGAAGTTAGCCTATCTTTACCATTAAGCGAGATCGTTCAATTTCACTTGCTGCTATTATAAATACTTATGTATAAAGTTACTCCATTACGACAATAGAATATTATTCACTCCTTCCCCACATGAATAGGAAAAGAACTGAAAGCATTTTTCCAGCGAGTTGATAAAAAGATTGGTTTTTGTTCAAAGTCTTCAAGTTGGTCGTCTGTTACCGGCAGCTGTGCACTGTGCAGTAAGAAGAACGTTACAGCGTATATTTTGATATTTTCATTTTATTCTGAAGAGCACAATGTTACAGCTCAAACATAGGTAAGTACCTACCTAATTCATATTATTATACTACGGAAAAATGTCATTCAAAAACTAGCTGCCGTGCCCTTTTCTGCAACTAATTCTGAACTACCTGATTGTATTGTGTAATAGTCCCAACAGACAATGAGTCTATCAGATCCTGGACAACAGAGCTGTGGAGTTACAACCAAAGGTTAAAAGCGCTTTCTACTCCTTCGAAAGGAAACATTCGCTGTTCTCGGGGAATATTTCAAATTTTAGCGATTTTTGAAGCTAAAGACATCTACCGGTGGATCGATACAATACTTGGACTGATTCTATAAGGCTTTTTACCAACTGGAGTTCTAGATAAGTGCCATCTGTTGTAAAGTAGTGGAAGCAATTTATCAACTGAAAATCCAATTTTTGTTTCTATTTTTCTTCAATATAGGTACCTATTTTGTTGATTGTACTTTGATGTCTCCGTTATCTGATGAGAAATTTATTTTCCAACACGCAGCGGTTGTAAATATATACTATATTTTTATAAATCCCTCAAATTAATCTTTCAATCAAATATTTTGAAGGTAGATAAATATAAAAAATTAATAATATCTCTTTGTTCTATAAGCCAAAGCAGACATATAGGTAATATAATACGAACTTGCCTTTTATATTATATTATATAAAATAATTTAAATGAAACAATTGATTTGTTATTCCACTATATTTATTTACCTGACTAGTTTCGCAGGAACAGGTCCTGCATGGTCACAGGTGACTTAGAAACTATATTATATAAGACATTATATTCGTTTAATAACAATATTACATTTTAATTTCCTGAAAATGAATGCTGAACATTTCTACCGAGATTTTCACATCAGTAATGAGTTATGTGTGAAAATATTGCCAGGGCAGTGTCGTATTGGATTATTCCTTACGACATTTTAAAACTTTGCGCGATTCATGGATGTTCTACGTTCATAAAAAGAAAAATTGAGAATCAACCAATGGAAGGAAGTGGCAGCTAGATACTATCAAATAACACGCCTTGATAACATATTTGCTGGCTCTTAATAATTAACATGATATGGAAAATATTAAACCAATACAGTTCCTTATAGAACACTGGAGGACACTAGAGGAGTCTTTCTGGCTCTTGACAAGAGCGCCAAAAGAATGGGCCTAAAAATCAACGAGGGCAAAACCAAATTTAATACCTTCTCTCCAATAGCTACCCCTAACCAAACAGCAAATGCTTTTAATGCCGCTAACTATAACTTTGAAATAGTCAACTCTTTTGTGTACCTCGAGTCTCTTGTCAACGCACATAACACTACTGAGGAAATCCAAAAACGCATAATGGCTGTCATTCGATGTTACTTTGGACTTAGTTATTTATTATTCTTATCTCTAGGCCTTTTCAGGCACTTGGAGTCGTCAAAATATACAAAACAATACATTATTGAATTACAACATAATATTATTACAAAAAAAAAAAAACAAAAAATCGTATAGGAAACAATCTTCAATATTCAAGTAACGAAAAGATAAATGAAAACGTAGGAGAGGATGAAAAGGTGTAAATGGTCCTCTCAGTCTCCTGTCAGCAAATTTAATTAAAAAAACAAATAAATATAAACATCTTGGAAAGTCTAAAAAATACAGAAAAATGCATATAAAAAATTAAGTTTCAAAATACACGTGAATAAAAAAGAAAAGAGAAGGTGTAAAGGGGCTTTCAGTCTCCTGTCAGTAAATTTAATACAAAAAAATACCAGCAACAATAAAATATAAATAGCGTAAAGAGTCACAGATGAGAGCACTCTACCGAGAGGCCATCTCAACGAGCATGCGGTGTGGACTGTAGGTAAGAGGAACGTTCAAGGGTCGGCCAATCAGTCACAAACAAAAGCAGTCAAACCCTGTAATACCATTATAATGTCTAAGTTTGATTTATCATCTCATAAAGAGAGTAATAGCTTCCGTACTGATCAAACAACTTCATACAAGGAACTTCTGCAGAAACAAAACCGTCTTATTTATAAAAAAATCGTTAATCGTAAGATTACGTATAACTCACTGACCAGTTTTTACTTTATTTATAAAAACAATATTAGATCCGCGTTTGTTATGTATGAAGATGACAATACATACATACATACATACTCCCTTTAAGGCCCCCCGCACACTGCATGCCAGCCCGGAGGAGACAAATCCGCAACAAACCCGACCCGCACGAAACCAACCCCCCAGCTCGATCGAAGCAATCAAACCAGAAAGCCAGCCCCACACAAATGAAGCCCGCCGCGGATCCCCCCCGGGAGATGACAATATTTCACACAAAATTTTGTAAACAAACAAAATAGTAGCCGGGCAACGCGAATGTTTACAACCAAGATGCGCTCTGTCAGATTTGAATGATTTCGACTTTTTCTTATTTTTCATTTATTTTATATCAAAATATAGTTAAGTCCGTATTAAATCGTACGAAACCTTTATGTTTCAGCCAAAATGAACTAATTCATGTTTGATCACTTCAATTTCAATATTTGTACCTATTTAAAAAGTATTCTTTGAATATTTTCTTCAAAACGTCATTATATTTCTTATAAATTTAGTTGGTGCATCATGATTGTAAGCCCTCGAATGATTACGAGAATACACATTTGCTTTATCTGTTTAAATTTCCTATTGTAAAAATGATAAATCAAAATACAATTAACCAAAATATAAAGGGGGCACATATTATTTGGACGGGAAAAAAAAACTTAAATACAGTGTATTTATTACAAAAACCGTTCTTGTATACTCGAAACAACTGACAGTTGACGTTAAATCCAATATGGCGGGTCAAAATCAAGCGATATGCGTCAAACTATCTCGATGACAGCTTGATCGTAATATTTTCTATCGCTGAGCTATTTTTTCCACTGATCGTAGTTTTTAAATAAAGCAGTTAATTAGTGGTGTACTCATACGACCAGTGTTTGAGTACGCCTCCAAAATGAACGCGGATTTGAGAGTAGGATCCTTAGAAAAATCTATGGACCAGTAAATGAGAGAGGAGTATGGTGTGGCGATAGAACCCAAGCACTACAATATGATTGCTACAGGGATCTCGACGTCATAATACAAGTAATCAAAATTGCAATATTACGTTGGTCTGGGTACATGAAGAAGGAAAGCCAGACAAGACACATAACTCCCACACATCCCGAAGGTCGTAGAAGGGCTGAAAGACCCAAGCTGCGGTGGACGGACTGTGTTAACACGGATGCAGGTGTCATTGGAATCATTCTATCAATTTCTCAAAAATACGAATTGTGTGGTATAATTTTAATTTCATTCCTCAAAGGATAATTCGGCTCTGTACTGCAGGAGAAATCGGAAACGATTTTAACAGGAGTTGTAATAGCAATAAGGCAAGCGAAGAGAGCTTTTGTACCAAGAAATATTACGAAGAATCGTAGTAAAACTCTCGTATGATATTTTATATTCTTAAGGAACATGAGTTCTACTTTAAATTTATTATTTTTTAACAATTTACAGTACATCATCATATTTGTAAGCTCATTTTTTTACCTTACGACCATTCTCTCGAATTTTTTATTTACGTACCACTCTTAGTTTTTATAGGTCCCAGAAGTACGACTAAGCGAAAGTCCAGAGATAGAACATCTTAAGGGCTATCCAAATAACTCAATATATAATGTTCAGAACTTTTACAGTTTTCGAGTTATAATTATTTTAATAGGTACTTTTTTGTCAAACCCTGACTTGTGGGATATAAATTGTTACAGAGACACCAATTTTTAAGGTACATGCAAAATTTTATTTTTAACCTATACCTAGCAGATAGAAGAATAATTATAGGTGTATTTTTTGATTCCATCTTGCCAACAAAAAATGATGAATCTCTAAATACGGTATAATTCAAAAACTTACAAAAACATTGAAGACAATTTAAAAAAATATATTCTCATGATTTTTTTTTTCTATTTATTTTTAGAAACTTGCCAATTTATTAAACTACCTATGTACCTACCCTGTAAATTTTATAAAGCTTTCTCTTCGGATAGAATTTTTCATGAAAAAAAAAAAACATTGACAAAACAGTTGGCAAAGGTGTAATATCTTTTACCTGTTTGACCGTCTTAATAAAATTTAATCAATAATTGTTCCTATGTGTACTACCTTTTTCAAATTTAAAAGCTGCATTCTTTTGTTTACACTTGTCTATTTTACTGCTTGTATTCTGTAAAATTTTGCTAGATTCTATATTTGGCACAGTGACCTTTTTTTGTCATATTTGATTTTATATATTTTTGTTGTCGCATCAACTGATTTGTTTTTTAACGATGTTTGACACATGTTTGCATGCCATTTCTGTATTTTTACATTGTTGTATTTGTTTCAAAGGCTATTGGCGTTTATAATTGTAATAAATAAATATAAAATTGTTTATTTAATTACCAAACGCATATTCTATGAAAGGAAATAATTCGCAAAAAAACTGATAAGTAGGTACTAAGACACAAGACACAATATTGAGAAAGCACTAATAAATTTTTCACACTCCCATATGTATGTGGGCCATGTGTATGAGGTAGGTACCTGCCAGTAAGAACATGATCCGAATTAGATATTTCAACGCGAAAATGTCTACACAATCATAATGACATTACCATTGCTGAGTGTTGTACTAGTACTTAGATCACAGTCGCATTTTATAAAAGAGCGGTGATATTAATAACGGGGTCAAGTTCATTTGATTCTCATTAAAGCAAGTTTTTTATAAGTTGGGCATGTTACACTTACGACTCACATACTTACATAGGGCCTGGCCGGTGGCAAATATCTTGAAGGCCCAACGTGAGAGAGTAAATCGGAATAAGAACGGAGTTGTTCCGGCTGGCGCGTGACCTTCGCACAAATGGTTGCCAACGTCGACGGGGATTCCTGATAAGGCATAAGCAGAAGAAGTAGTTTTTATAATACAGGTTGTCCAGACAGTACGACTAAGAGAAAGTTCAGAGATAATAGAACACCTTAAGGTCTATCAAAATAACTCGTATATGTTCGGCGATTTTTTATAGTTTTTGAGTTATAATTATTTTAATACTTCTTTTGTCAAACCCTGACTTGCAGGATATACATTGTAACTGAGACACCAATTTTTAAGGTAGGTACATGCAAAATTTTATTTTTTTGGATTACCTAGCTGAATAGTATACCTAAAGTATCCTCGGAATGAACTAGCAGCCAGGAAAATAAACCAACACAAAAGGCATAATCGACGACTGGTATTGTTTACATCCATTGAAAAGGGATCAGGATCCCTAAATTTTTATGGCTCCGACTGCCAGTTCATTCTGGGGATGCTATAGCGAATTCTAAATCAATTATGGGTCTATCTAATACTATTAAGCCAAAAATTAAATGTTGAATCTCAAAATATGATAGATACAATTTAAAATTTTACGAAAACTTTGAAGACGGGATCAAGAAAATATTTAGGTAGGTACATAGGTATTTTTTCCCTTCCAACTATTTTTAGATACATATTTTATCAAATATGCACCTACTCCGTAAATTTCATGAACGTCTATCCCAACTGGTTCAGCTCTATTCCAAGCACCAATTATGAGCCATATCAATAGAATATTATGTTAAGAAATCACAGCGTATGCTTTAAATGTCCAACTCTAATATGAATTCGCTCTGATAGAGCGTGCATGACACAAAGTTACTTCTGTCTGATGAGGATGAATGGAAGGAGTCAGGGTGGCTCCAGCGCCCACTTTCCAGCAGGCTGCTGGATTCTGATTATAGGAGCCCTGGTTATATTAGGAGAAAGGCTGTCGAGCGGAAAACCGAAGCAAAGCAAGTTTGATTAAAATCAAGGAAAAGGAATAATTTTGGGAGTATAAAAAGTGAGGGGAAACAGGTTGGTATTTTGCACGAAACATTGCACCCCTTGAAGATTATTTGACAGTCGCTCTTGACACTCATTGTTCTCATGTTACCTACTAGTTCTCAGATTTGCGTGCTCTGTAGAGCGTTGAAACCTTTTAACAATGAGTGCTGATTTTCAAATTAATTATGTAGGAAATTTCCATTTTAATGACATCAGGTTCAAGAACTTCAACTGTCACTCCAAAAGCTGAATTGGGGAATATCTTAATATTTTTAGTTCTTCAGGATCATCATATAGATCCTTGGTTATCTCGAGAAAATATGTTTCTTATAAACATTGACATTTTCAAAAGAGTTTGGCTTGAATGCTGGACCCAATTTACACTTCAGAAGATCAATTTACTTAAAAACCCCACTCATCATTAGAATGTTAAACATCTAGGTACAAAAGTTTTTAAATTTCCGTCAGTATGTGTCACATTTTCCAGCGCTATAGTTCCATATATTATGCATCTTCATCAGCATTGTCCGGTTAAACCGTTTCCAGTTTTCTCTGTCTTCAGCCTCTTTCCTCCGGTTTTTTATTCCACACATACACATACTCCCTTTAAGCCCCCCCGCACACCGCAAGCCAGTCCGGAGGATACCAATCCGCAGCAAACCCGACCCGCACGAAACCGACCTCCTAGCTCGATCGAAGCAATCAAACCAAAAAGCCGGCCCCGGACAAATCAAGCCCGCCGCTAATCACCCCCAAACCAACCAGCAATGCGGGGCCCTAAGCCCCACTCGGGAGCATAGGGAGGCATCCAGAGCCTCTCCATTGCGCTCGAAGGCGTCCGAGGCTCAATGTGCCTTTTCTGACCAGTTGAGATTTAAGGACGTGAAGTGGTCAATGGTTTTTATTCCAACCGTTCTAATAGCATGCTCTGAGTCATCTAGCCAACTATTTTTACTCAGAAGGTCTATGAATCTTTTTGGTATATAACCATCGGTTGATGTGTTTCAACAACTACTACTACTACTACTAACTATTCTTATAGCTAACGAGTTAAAACTTTCTTCAAATTTTTATTGTTATTCTTCTTCCTATATAGCTAACGAGTTAAAACTTTCTTCAAATTTTTATTGTTATTCTTCTTCCTATATAGCTAACGAGTTAAAACTTTCTTCAAATTTTTATTGTTATTCTTCTTCCTATATAGCTAACGAGTTAAAACTTTCTTCAAATTTTTATTGTTATTCTTCTTCCTATATAGCTAACGAGTTAAAACTTTCTTCAAATTTTTATTGTTATTCTTCTTCCTATATAGCTAACGAGTTAAAACTTTCTTCAAATTTTTATTGTTATTCTTCTTCCTATATAGCTAACGAGTTAAAACTTTCTTCAAATTTTTATTGTTATTCTTCTTCCTATAGATCCTATGTATCTATTTGTGGCGTCTTTTTAGTATCTTGAGAGACGGACGACAGCCAAATAATGTCTCTCCATTGATTTGGTGGTCGCCTTGAGGGTTGCCTTGGAGTACAGTTATATCATCCGACATTCTGTTCAAATGTTCATTCCAAGGTCGCCTTCATTGCCTTCTCCATTTGACGATGTCTTTCGAATTGTACAATCTGCGAATCATATTGTTCCTTGTGCTATCACGGAGTTTGTTTCCGGTAATCCATCTCAGTGTCAGTTCATTTTAGAGCTCTCTTTATCAGTTTCAAATATTTTCCCAGTTTTCCTTCGAATTATTCAAAAGGATATTTTTTTAGCATTTCTTGTTCACAATCCAACTAAAAAGGAACGCTTATGAAAAAGAATGACCTAATGCAAAAGAGAGACCTTTCAGGTGCAAATCCGCCTTCAGTCAAGATGGTCTTGGTAAAATAAGTAAAGTTACTTTCTAGACCCCAGTGTCACAATATGATAAATCTATTTTAATAAAATTCGTAAAGGTCCATTCAGACACAACGATTCTGGCCGCGCGAATCCACACAGACATATTACTTTTACATTACATATTACTTTTCTAGAAGGAATAAAATATAGGTACAGTAAAAACCCAACAATTGGGAACTTATCCGCAGAGACTGTTATTTATACTACTTTCTAGTAGGAATAAAATATAGGTACAGTAAAAACCCAATAATTGGGAACTTATTGACTTAACTTACTTTTTAAAAAAGTTTTTTTTTATTATCTGTTTAAGCCAAAGTAAATCATTAGTCAAGGTGAAGGCATTATGTCCCAAATTCTAGTGTTAGACGTATCAAGTGGTCGTTGTGGCAGCTATAAGTTTTAACTAGTTACAGGTTGTTTTCAATTTTTTTATAAATTAGTCTGTTCAGCCGATCTTGAGTTATAAGTGTTCGCACTAACCTGACTTTCTTGTATATTAGAGATTATTGTCCCTTAAAAGTTCCCAATTTTTTTTACCACGTTGAGAATACTGGACAGTTTGTCAATTCTTGCCGTAGCAAAAATTAGGAATAATTTATATTTAGAAACAATGTTTCCCAAGAGTTCCCCACGGACGCCTGTTATAATTGTCATAGAAACCATTGTCATACAGACGAATAATAATATATCGATTGTTTTTGTCGTATGTATGAAAAATATTTCGCGAGGGGTTATTGTTTCAACAAAAATAGCGAGTTACGGACGAACTTACCAATTATTATAATTAATGGATTATCGCTTTTGTTCTAAACAGCGCGATTTTCGCCGTTTCCGAATGTTCCTTTACTAAAATGCATTCTGGGAAAAGATATTCAAATGAACAAACTGAATAAACTATTTTATTTTGAAGACTGAAGACACAAGAGTATGGAAATAATAATGTATATTATGTAAGTGGAATGTATATTTTAAGCGTTAAGCCTCCCATTCACGGTCACTCTAAATGCATGACATCCAAAAAATAAGCCTCATTCACGATAATTCCAAATGGTCGTCAACAATTTTTGACAGTTGTGAAACTTAACTTAAACTGATTTTTTGTCAATCATAATAACGAAATTCCACTACACTTGTATTCATCATCACCACCATCATTGGCGCTAAAGCTCACTGTATACCTCCTCCAGAATTCGTCGCATTTCCGTCCTGTCCATCACCCGCACTCTCCAATAGTCGCACCAACTGCTCGAAGGTCCCTTTCCACAACATCCATCTATCGAAGTTTGGGTGTGCCACTGCGACTGCCCACCCCGCGTCTCCCATCTGGTCGTGTATTGAGAATTTTCTTTGGTATTCGGTCATCCTCCATGCGCTGGACATATCCCAACCATCTCAGGCGGTACTTTTATTAACGTAGTGAAATAATACACTTGAATTAATTAAAGTTGTTAAATGTTGCTATTAATTATTATATTTAAACCGACAACATGTGTAAGTACTTGGTAGAAAGATGATGACAACATGAGACACAATTGAACCACGTTTTAAAACTGACAATCAATCGGATATCCGACTCACCCTTTGAGAAGAAATAATACTAGAGAAAGTATGTGCTTCTGCGCATGGTAGCAACATGTACCACGTGACTGCTGTTAAACTCATACAAACTGTGACGTTTGTCGGTAGCGGTGTGTGACATTCGAATTTTTATTTTTTATATTTTTAGCGTTAACCACAGAGGAATTTTATGTTTTAATCATATTATAATTAATTAAAGGAAGTACCTATGGGTTTTGTTGTGTTGTCTTGTGCTTGTAGATGAAAGTAAAATTAATTATCTATATAATATTTGTCTTGAACACTGACTGACTGACTGACTGACTGCCTGACTGACTGATGTCATTAACGCCGCTAGATGGCGCGCCACTCGCAACTAAAGACAAATAATATTATTCTTCTAATACAATATGGCTGACAGCAGTGACAACTGACAGTAACATAATGATATTATTATTGCCTGGTGGCTGAGCACTTTTTTTAAAGGTCTTGACGTAGAGAAAAACAATTTTTTGGGTTATTAAAAAGCTCACATGCGAAGTCATCCATAAGAAAGCAAAGTGTACCAAATTAGGAAACTTTTACGCACAGCGGGACTTCATAGTGAAGAAAAGCCTTTCTAATGCCATGAGTGCAATAAAAAGTTTGCGGTTTCAAGTAATTTAAAGAATGACATACGAACTCATATCGGAGAAAAGCCATACGAATGCAATAAAAAGTTCAACCAATCAAATAATTTAAACAACCAATGACATGCTAAAAGCTATTTGAATGGTAAGTTTGCAATAAAAAGTTTAATTTCATTTTTAAGTTTGCATAAATAGTTCAATCAACCGTGTTCTGTAAAGTATCACTTGCGAATTCGGCAAAAAAATTGACAAATCAGGAAACTTTTACGCACAGCCGGACTTCGCTTTACTAATGCAATGTGTTCAATAAAAAGTTTGTGAACTCATAGTGGAGTAAAGCCATACGAATGCAACCATTGCGATAAAAAGTTTAATCAATCAAATGATAAAATCATGATAAAAGCCATTTAAATGCATATTTGTTAGAAAAAGTTCAAAATTAGTTTAAAGTCTGACATATGAATTCGGCCATATTTAGCATAGTTTGTTTGAAAAAGTTTACCAAATCAGATCTTTAAATCACAGACGCGATTTCATTGCCAAGAAAACTCTTACTAATGCAATGTGTGTAATAAAAAGTTTTTTTTTTTGCATTTTTATAAATAGTTATAGTATCATGAATAGTTATAATCTATCATCGAGTGCTTTACAGTCACACAAATGAATTCGGCCATAAGAAAACAAAGTTTTCATGAAAAAGTTTACCAAATCACGAATCTTTAATTCACACACACGAGATCATACGAATACATTCAATACGAATGCCATGTTTTCAATAAAAAGTTTACACACATAGAGTAATTTTTTAAAGATTTTCATGTGAATTTGTAGCGTTGAAAAGCCATTCATATGCAACGTTTGTTATAAAAAGTTCACGTTGTTTTTTGAGTTCTCACATGTGAATGCTCACAGCTATGCTATGAGAAAGTAAAGTTTGCATAAAAAAGGCCATAGGTGGGCGCCACAGGCGCCTTTAAAAAACTAGACTATACGAATGCAATATATGCAATAAAAAGTTGTATCAATCAAAGAATTTTAAACACCCACATGCTAAATGCCATTTGAATGCTAACTTTGTAATGAAAAGTTGAATTTGTTTTTCAAGTTTGCATAAATGAATAGTTCAATTACCTGTGTACTTAGAAAACTCTCAGGAAACTCAAAAGTAGACACGCGACTTCATACCGGAGAAAAGCCTTACGAATGAAATCTTTGCAATAAAAAGTTCATAGACTCAACTAATTTAATGATTCACATGCGAAGTCACAGCGGAGAAAAGCTATACGAATGCAATATATGCAATAAAAAGTTGTATCAATCAAAGAATTTTAAACACCCACATGCTAAATGCCAATGCTAACTTTGTAATAAAAACTTGAATTTGTTTTTTTAAGTTTGCATAAATTAATAGTTTAATTACCTGTGTACATAGAAAACTCTCAGGAAACTCAAAAGTAGGCACGCGACTTCATACCGGAGAAAAGCCTTACGAATGCCATGTTTTCAATAAAAAGTTTACACACTAAAGTAATTTTTTAAAGATTTTCATGTGAATTCATAGCATAGAAAAGCCATACATATGCAAAGTTTGTTATAAAAAGTTCAAGTTTTTTTTTAATTTTCATAGAGTTCTATTATCAAGTGCTTTAAAGTCTTACCTACATATGAATTCGGCCATAAGAAAACAAAGTTTTGCCAATGAAAATTTTTACCAAATCACGAATCTTTATTCCACCACGCGACATCATAGCAGCGAAAAGCCATACGAATGCAATGTTTTCAATAAAAAGTTTACACACTAAAGTATTTTTTTAATGATTCTCATGTGAATTAATAATGTAGAGAAGCCATACATATGCAAAGTTTGCATGAAAAAGTTTACCAAATCAGAAAACTAACGTACACACGCGACTTCATAGCGGAAAAAGCCTTACGAATGCAATGTTTGAAATAAAAAGTTTGATCAATCATATAGTTGAATACCCACATGCTAAAAGCTATTTGAATGTAAAGTTTGTATTTAAAAGTTTAAGTTCATAGGTGGGCGCCACGGGCGCCTTTAAAAAACTAGTTATTGATAAATACTTATCTCCAGTCACGTGACTGTTGAATAAAGGAACCAATTTTCGTTTCTGCGCATCTAAAAAATTTCTCTCATAATATTTTTGTACTCAGTGGACTCACCCTATCACTTCATAATATCATCCATTTTGTTTTTCCCACTAACTGTCAAGTTTTGGAGTGACATCACTCCAATTGAACGGTTGGAGTGATCGTAAATGGGGACCTTAGTATTTATAGGTACATAGGTTTTGTAGATATATCATAAAATTAAATTTAGAACTAAAATTTTCTTCTTCTTCCAGTATTGGAGGTTAGTAGCGAACGAACGGGTAGACATATTAGCATATTAAGCTCAGAGCCGCCGCGAGAGCATTTTCACCACCCAACCAACCGCGACGAACAGAGGCGTCATCTGTTCCAGTCGTCATTTCTTCTTTATTATAATATTACAGCTGATGTTATTAGTTTAAAAGCGCTATTGCCTAGGGTGAATATATTTTTTAATCTTTCGACTAAAACGGGAGTAAAAATTAAATTTTTGTCGTCTAGTGTTGTACCTTATTTTGATTTAGAATTGTGAGATTTTGTAAAATTTTCTCTAAAAAATTAAGCGACTAATTCAAGTTTGTATAACAGGACTAGCAGACACGCCGTACCTTGTTCTGTCAAAAGCTTTTGGAAGACCAAAGACTCTTCAGTCAAAACTTTGAGCATATTTTTTTTATTTTATTAAATCAATATAGACCCCGTATATAAAGCGAAAAAGCTCTTGTGTGAAACGTATATAAACTAAAGATTAATTTTTTCACCGTCACTCACATTCACCGCCCATATTACATTTTATTAATACATAAGCTGACCCGTCAACATCAAACATCTTCGTACGATAGTTCTTTCCAAAATATCTCTTTACTTTCTGAAACATCATGAGAAATAAAAACTCGCTAATCAATCAAATAAACAAAAAATTAAATTTCCGATGACAAACGACATAACCTCACAACATATTAATCAAACTTTTTTTAACCTCTTTTAATTCACTTTTCGCGTTCCAATTTCTAATCAAACTAAAATCATATCTTTTTAATCACTTTCCGCGTTTCAATTCATAAAAAATCGCTTAAAATATGTTTAGATGTAAAAAATATTTCTCTAAACTTGAAATAAAATTTTTCAATAATCTTCGTACCTGTGTTTTGAAACTCAAAGGTTGTCAGGTAAATAAAAGTTACTTTGTTACGGAATTTTCACAGATGGCGTTGTTTTTAAGAAGTCTGTTCCATACTTACTTTAATATCATATACCTATAATTTCTTATCCATTTTAAACTTTTTTAATAGTTATTCTATTATCCGGAGTGTAGAAGAATCCAATAAATCAAACAACGGAAGAATCTGTTCTGCCGATCTCGAGTTATAAGTGATCGCACTAACCCGACTTTCTTTATCATCTACAGATAGATTGATAAAATTACTTATTGTTATATTATTTATTAAATTACATACAATTTATTACTGTACACATTCGTGTGGGGAGGGATTATTTGTAATGATTCGATACAATATATTTCTTGAAAAAAATACACAATTTCACCCTATTAACTTCTTCTATTGATTGTAAGAATACTTGAAGAAATGAAGACTAATTTTACATAGAATAATTCATGAAAAATTCAATACAACTGTCAAACAAAACTTGCAAATCGATATAAACTACATTTAATATCGGATATTATTGAAAATCAAACTAAATCATTCTTGAATCAACCAAGTCACACCAAAGAAATAAGAGACTAAGACTAAGAAATAACCAACCATGCGAAAGAATTTTATCATAATTGGATGACAAAGTTGGATGAAAAGCTCAAAATGTAATAATATTTCTGGGTAATTATCAAGAAACAATAGAAAGCAAATCAATAGATAAAACTTTAAAATTCAAAAAGACTAAGAAAATGTATTAATGTAATTTATATAAAGCAAAGTATTTGTAGAGAAAACTCACAGTAGAAAATCTTCTACTTAAATTTTAAATGGAAATATGCGTACAACATCCTTTAGGTATTGAATTTTATGACGAGTTTTATAGCGAGTAATAAAATATAACTAGAGGGTGTGATTGAACTGGTGATTTTGGAACATCGTAACAAACAATTTCATCGAACAAGGTATTATTGATTCATCATAGAAACAAGACAATAAATAAAATAATTTTCAAAGATGTCGTTAGTCTAGCTTATGTTCGTAATGTGAAAGTTTTTTCTTTATTAAATCTTTTTTCTAAATTCTTAACATTGAAGCGCATGTTTTTATAAATTAAAAAGTGAATAAATCTAAGCATGAAATCAAACTGTAAGTTGTTTGATGGTTGGTGTGATTGACAGAATTCGGATGGAAAAAATGTGGTTTGAAATGGATGCATCAATCGGAATGATATTGGTTAAAAGTCATTTTTAGATTATTTTAAGATGAGGCATTAACAATAATGGATATAGTCATATACTGGCGCCAAATACATGACAGCAGTCGCAGTCTTTAAATTTGGTTGCTCTCTTGTTCTCAATAATTTCCAACGTTTATCTCAATATTTCATTTTTTATTAAATTACTACTTGTTGCATACATGAGATTTTTCGACATGTTGAACATGTTGAGAATTCTCATGATTAGGAATTCCGGAGACTTAAACATTACCACCTAATGGCGAAAGTTGTTAACGTAAAGTGATCACACTAAGCCATCCTTCGAAATAACATTAGGAGACGGTCGTAAGCCCGTAGTGGTGTGTTCCATTTAAAAATCGAACATCAGTAATGAATTGTAAGAGTCATTAGTTGTTACATATTCTAAATTATTTTAAATTCGAATTCAATATTCATAATTAGATCACAGGACAACGTCTGCCGGGAAAGCTAACACCACATAAAAATGCTCTCAATCTTACAAGCTCTACATATCAAATTCTATGTGTATTATCGAATTCTCAGAACTCTGCCAATTACAATAATATTAACAGCAAAATGTTACAATAGCACAACAAATAACACGAGTATTATGTTTCGATTATTTGAGAATATTCAATTAAACAGATAATATACGTATTACCTACCTTAATGAATATTCAGAATTAATTATCGCAAAATAATAACATAAGCCTCCATTTGATATTGTGTATAAGAAATCAATTATTACTCCGTCAGTACTTCATAAGAGTCGGTATAATAGGAAACGTGTAACAGCTTTTAATATTATGCAATAACAATCGAAATATAATAAAGTAAGTCGGGTTAGTTATACCATTTTTATAACACGAGAAAGTTACCTAATATAATATTATCACTGATGACAACGCCATCTATGAAAAATTCCTTAGCAACACTTTATTTTCATATACCTAGTAACTATTGTGTTTCAAAAGATAGGTTCGCAGATTTTTTGCAGAATTTCTTTCAAGCTTTCACAAACAATTTTAACGAAACGATAAACTCGGACATGGAAAACAGCATAGCATGAAAGTTCTGATAATCCCCTCTTAATGGCTATCCATCTAAACAAAATTCAGCTATGTTACAATATAATACGTTTTTATTCTATAGCGGGACGAAATTCGACGGGTCAGCTAGTTACTTATAAAATATTGAACAAGAGATGATTACAGAATTAATCTACCTGCCTAATTATTTTCGCTCCTCTCAAAATACCGCAAAAAGAGATTTTCGCTTTTATATTTGATTCCTTTTATGGAATATGGCGATTATATTCAATCGTTTTTGATGGAACACTGGATATCTCATCATTTCACCAATCAAAAAATTGCCGCATGCAGAGTGTTTGTATCTCCTCGCGGTGTCTGCACTCCGCAAGGATGTCTCCTTATTCGTCTTTTTGCTGTTCCCGAAAGATCGAGGAAGAAAACTCAATGAACCATAATATACTCCGCATGTCACTGCAATCATAATAATTGCCAAAACCTTCAATTCATACATGGAGCGCTACCTCTTATAGTGTCTCGTCTCCAGAGGCTTCTTGCAGAGTGACAGTGCGTCTTTCCGGCTCCTGCCCTTCTCAAGAAGTCTCCTTATTTGTCTTTTGTTGCCCTAGAAAGACGAGTCATAACAGTTTTCCCATTGGCCGATTACAACGGTTGTTTTGGTCATGTGACCTAATATCCACTTGGAATATTGGTTGTGTTCCCCACATCATTTGGTACAAACACATTATACTTTTCTAATAATTTCTAAACAGAAACAAACACCTAAATTCTTTAGCTGTTTGCCCAGGCGTAGGTATAACATGCAATACGACTGGCAGGGTGCATGCATCCTACACGACGCGACGATAACGCGTCGCTGCTGCACCGTGGACACAGTCTCATTGTTCAGTTGCAAGCAACCGTACAAATACGAGTACGCTGTGCATATGCTACGCAGCCGTGGACAGTCAGCCTAAGAGACTGGCCCAATAGAGTCTCGCATGTAGGAGTAAGACAATATGTCATCTGTGGGTAAGTTAGGCCACCAATTAATGTATGCAGGCAAACATGTTTCTATACGTGTTGATTTTCATTGTACGTTGTGACTGTGAGTATTATTAGTATCGAATGTCACGGGAGGACACATCAATGGCAGCTTGAAGCAGCTCCTCTTCAAACCATCACCAATTAATATCAAATTACCCAGCTGCTTGTATCGTAATACAGTACCTACAGCTCAGTTGACTCAATACCAAGTGCTTGCGACGAGCTTGTTGATGGCGAAGTAGGTAATACGTAATTGAATTCAGATTCAATCGGTATTTGCGGTGACTGCTTGATATGTTTATGACATTAATTATTAAATTGTTCAATAGATCTATTTAAAATATAAATGTTAATTAAAATGATTTAAATGAACTATTTATCCCAAGAAAAGAAAGAAAGGGATAGAAAGACGGTCGTATTAATTCTTTGTAGAATAAATTAAGACAGGAAGCGAAATGAATGGATGGAAAAGGACAAAAGTTACCGATGTGGTTATCATGAAATAGCGTCACTAACATGGATCTGGGCCGGCCATATAGTGAAAACAACACATGATAGATGGACCAAGAAAACCCTGGAGTGGAGACCAAGGACAGGTCACAGAAAGCCAGGTAGGCCACAGACGGGTCTGGCATTTGTCATGGCCGGCAAACAATGGCATAGAACAGCAAGAGACAGAGAATCGTGGAATTCGAGAAGGGAGGCCTTTGTCCAATACTGGACGAGTGATGGATGATGAAACAACAATGTTGTGATATGACAGCAGTCGCAGTCTTTAAATTTGGTTGCTCTCTTGTTCTCAATAATTTCCAACAACAATTTGGTGTCCATGCTCTATATACCCACGAATTGATTTCAACCCAAGTACTTTTCTACAATTCGTCAGTAGTCTTTCCTGCAAACAATGCTATATATTACACGTCCGATAACCAACCTTGGTGGATAGTTAGACACATAGGCCAATATGGAAGGACGTCCTCGCCAACCCGCTTGGCAAGGGTGGCGTTGTAATACCAACTGCCCCTCGCATATATCACGTTCTGTTCAGAAATTTATGGATGTAGTGTGCGAGAGAGGCCGTCAACCAGAAGTGAAGATTCAATAGCAGTAGAGAAATATCCAAAATGAGAATTTATAATATAAAAGAAAGTCGGGTTAGTGCGAACGCTTGTAACTCGAGATCGGCTAAACAGATTATTCCTATGTTTAATTTGCTGGATTCTCCTCCGGATAAAAGAATAACTGTTAAAAAGTTGAAAAATGCATGCATAAGAAATAATATGATATTAAAGTTAGTATGGATCGGATTTCCGGCGACGCCAACGCCATCTATGAAAAAATCTATAGCAACAACTTTATTGTTTACTTGAAAACCATTGACATAAAAAAATGTACCTACTTCCTTCAGATTATTGATGAAATTTTTTTCGAACTTTCAGAAATATTTTTATAACATTCAAACAAATTTAAAACGTATTTTTGTATAAATTACAAATTTGAAATCTATATTCATAGTGAGCGCTACAGGACAACGTCTGTCGGGAAAGCTAGTATAGTATAAATGCAGGTGAGATGAAAGCTCTACGAAAAATTGGTGGAAAGACTCTATGGAGATGGAAGGAATGAGAATATTAGGAAGGAATGTGGCATGAAAGTTAGTGTTGTTACAAATATGAAAATGAGTAAGTTGAGATGGCTTTGGCATGTGGAAAGGATGAATACAAAGAGAATTTGAGAAGGCTGAAAGGAAATGTGATCGACGTGGTCGAAAATGAGGTAAATCGAACACAACGATTCCGTCTTCAAGGGATTTCCGTCCAGGTCAGAAATAAGAGAAATAGGAGAGGTTGTATAAGAAATTGAAATGTCAGTGAAAAAAGCAAAATACTTGTGTTTGGATAGAAAAGATTGGAGGTCTGTTCTCTCTGCCTACCCCTTACATCTAATGCTGCATTTACACGCTTGCCATGGTTTGGCAAACCACCACAAACACCAACGTGTAAACGGGGTGTTTGCCTTGCCGTGTGTGAGCTTGCCAACGCTTGCAACAAGTGTCGGCTTTTACACAGATCAAAGGAATTCGCGGCAAATGTATGAAAATACCGACGCGCACGCCAACGTGTAAATGGCGTCCAAGCGTTTGTGAAGGCTTGGAGCTTGTGGTGGTTTGCCAAGACATGGCAAGCGTGTAATTGTAGCATAAATTTTACAGTTGGTGTAGAAATGAAATCACTACGCAGGATTCATTCATTAAGGGTTGTGCCCACCCATACCCCTGGATGTTTTAGGAACATTAGTTCTCATTTTATCCAAACTTATAAACCAAAATATAAAGGATGATGACAGAAACAGTGCAAGGTTTCAGATAGAAGTCTGAGGGACTTAATCTGACGCGACACCAAAAAGAGAAAGCCTTGCCTAATAAATTCTTTAAGATGCAATTTAAAAAAGAATCATCAATTTTAATTGACGAGGAGAATACAAAACGTGAGTTGCGGTGATTTATATTTACTCTGACTTTAAACAACCGTTAGGTAATGATTTCTCCTAATCTACACCAAAACAATGATTTCTCCTAATCTACACCAAAACAGTTGGTGTAGATTAGGAGAAATCACTACGCAGGATATACGGAAAACGACTGGTTGATAAAGTGAGGGATGATAATAGTAGGAAAGTATAGATGATAATAGTAGAAATAGGAGTGAAAGGGAATAATTTGATAGTTAAGCCATGTTGAGAGAATGAAAAAAATGATCTAGGTATAAATATGGTACGTCTTTATGGAAGTTAGAAACTTTTTAACAACAAAACAGAATATGTATCCCATATACTACGGCTTAGTGCAGTCCATTCTGCAATACACAATCACTAGTTGGGGTGCGGCTTACGCCAGCTCACTGAGGTGCGTGCATGGAGGTTGCACAAAGGCTAATTATGAAAACAATATTTAAACGACCCACCGAATCCATTTTTAATGAGTTTAAGCTTAAGGCGATTCTAGAAATAATTTCAGAAAAATTCCATAATACAAATTCTCAGAGAGCCTCTATAATATAGTCTATATCATACATATGGGACTAGGCAGGTTTATGTGTTTGTGCAGACTAAGAGGCAAACGGGGTTTGCACAGCACAATTATACGTATTTTGGTGAAAAATATTTTAATGAATTGCCAGAGGAAATTAGGAAAATTACAGATATCAATAAATTAAGACAAGAATTGAAAAAAAAATTACAAAACAAGTACTTAGGTAGTATCTATGTGAATCCATAATACTATCCAATATACCTATTAAACTACCTCATTAATTAACTATCCAATCTGGTGTGTCCTTGTGTTGTGTTATTTATGTAGGCTTGTATATTATATGTAATAGTTAATATCATCTTCATTACCTAATATACTAGCTTTCCCGACAGACGTTGTCCTATAGTCCTTACTATGGATATTCATTTCAACATTGTAATTTATACAAAAATACGTTAAAAATATTCTGTTTGAATGTTGAAAAATTATTTCTGAAAGCTTGAAAGAAATTACGTTTTGAAACTCTATGATGGTTGTCAGGTAAATAAAAATTGTGTTGTTATGGAGTTTTCATAGATTCAAGAAATCCGGTTCATACTAACTGTACAATTATATTTTATTTATGCATTTTTATTACAATTTTTTATTAGTTATTCTGTTATCCGGAGCGGAGAAGAATCCAATAAATCAAACATCGGAAGAATCTGTTCAGCCGATCTCGAGTTATAATTGTTCGCACTAACCCGACTTTCCTTTATATTATAAGATTATTTAATAGAATTTAAAAATATGCATACAATAACTTGCTGACCCGTCGAACTTCTTCCCGGCTTAGAATTAATAAAATATTGCAGCTAAAGATTGTAACATATACCTACATATAGCTGATGTTCGATTTTTATTAAGTTTACATGAATAGCCATTTCGCGATTTACCATAACCTACATGCAATGCTGTAGGTATTCATTTTGTCCGCGATTATTTTTTCATTTTTTTTTTTTGGAATATCTGAACAAATTCGCATGAGTGTGAATTGCTAAAGGTTAGTTGCTGTGTGTGAGAGAGCGTAGGTATATAAGCTTTATAGAAGAATGAAAAAAAGGTTTTCAGCGTACCTCAAACACCTACTCAAAATTGCATTTTGAAGTGGTTGGTAGACCAGTGGTATCAGTCGACAGTTTTCGTACGTAAGTCGTGAGTGGTGCCGACCATTTCCACTTTCACTAAAAAAGCTTTGCTTTGTGTGAAAAATCTTTGTGTTTTGTGAAAAACTTTCGGAATGCTGCCGGATTGAAACACATCAAAATGTAAAAAGAACTGAAATAAGCACGGGTGGTATCTGTGATGACAAATAATAAACAAATATTATTCCAATTACATACAGAGATTAAAGTACATAACAATATGATGTAACCAGTCATGAAACCCTTCGCTACTTAAATTATCACGCCTCATGGAACACAAATATGATGAAAAAACATTGGGTATAATGACAGGGTGGGTCGTGTTTGATAACATTAGATCACCCACAATATTATTATTCAACATATGTCTGATGAGAAAATATACACGCAATGTTATAGGTTTTTTAGGTAAAATTAAAATAATGTAAAAATTTTAGGTTATGTAATTATTAGCCCAGAACAATAAATTACCGAGTGACTGATTGAATGATCGACTAACAATTTTACAACATCCGAATATACTGAGCCACACATAAACGCACATCTGGCGCTATCAGTATAGTGGTGTGTGAGTTCTGTTGTTTGATACGGGCGGATAAGCCCAAGAAATACCCTGGTGATATAAAAGTGAACCAATGGAGAATGAGGCCTTCCACTCGAAAAATTACATTGAATTCTCATTTTATTTTGTGTATGAAGACAAGAACTTTGGGTACCTACACTTTAAGCTTCGAATCTAAAAACAACAGACGCAAAGCATACATTTATCCAACGCGTTTCTGGAAGAGTGACCAATAAAATATACGAATTTGAATTTTTTTGTTGTCGTTTCACTTTCGTCAAATAAAAACGCTGGTCAGTCTGATCTAAATGATGGGTTCTTCAATAAAACTAATTTTATTGCTCAAACAATTTCTATTTAGTTACTCTTTTGGTCATTCTTTCCAGAAATAGAGTTTATTGTTGCGTAACCGTAAAAACAGGTGACGAAGTTCGTCACATGTTTCCGGGTAATCTCTGTTTTTGAATATTTTGCTATCGTATCTACACAGATTTAAAAATTCCTATAATTCTGGATCACTCTTAAAAAGTCCAATGAAAAAGTTGCAGGAATAGATGAGAGATTTGTATGGGCTGACGACCGAAACTTGAGTATTGCTGTACATAGGATCCACATATACGAGAGAGTATAAAAGTTAAAGAGCTACAAAGTTTGTTCCAGGTTTCTCGTGGGAGAAAGCATGTATCGTCTTCCCATACTCCGAGAAGATAGAAAATAGCCTCGAACCATCTGTATTTAAATTCAAACCGTTATTAATAATAATAATTAATATAAATTCTTTTAGTTTAATCTCTAATATAAATTAAAGTCGGGTTAGTGCGAACACTTATAGCTCGAGATTGGCTCAACAGATTCTTCCGATGTGTGATTTATTGGATTCTTCTCCACTCCTGATAACAGAATAACTAATAAAAAGTTGAAAAATGGATAAGAAATAATATAAAACATGATATTAAAGTTAGTATGGAACGAATATCATGCGACGCCATCTTTGAAAAAATCTAACAACAAAATTATTGTCTTCTGCACCTGCGCCCTCTCATTCTCGCATACGTAATTGTCACTCTTACACTAACCCATTTCACCTCCACCGTTTCGGGCGTTTTAGAAATTTTTCATACAAAGTCAACCAAATTGCGCGAATATAATTATATTCTCACCTTGATCCCGTCTGAGCTTTGAATTCGAATGAAATATGGACGTATTTGAATTAATATTTTAAAGTTATTATTTAGTTAGTTTATTTTTTGTTTATGGAGGCGCAGTGCACAGTGAACGGGCCGCCTCTGGCTAGGACGAAAGGGTCCACAGGACAACGTCTGTCGGGAAAGCTAGTATCTCAATATTATACACGAATATGTACAGCTCTGTCTTTCTTGTCTACCCCTTCAGCGATTCGCATATGTAAATTCGTATTATTATTTCTTTGCCAACATCACGCACCTTGCTCCTATATTTATTTTATCTCGTGGGTAAATATTAGAAGGGTGAAAACGTTTGAAGTGTGGAAACACAAAATATCTACGTAATATCATTCGAATTAATATTTACAGAAGGTTGTAGAAATAAAAACATTGGTTGTATTCAGATTCTGTTAGAAATGGTACTATTTACTACCCTACTCACAATACAATATATTTATTTATTTATTTAAAGAAATACAATAATTTTTACACAGCATATCTGATTGCCCAACTAGGTGAGACCTGTTCTAGGGCAATCCTGTAATACAGTTTCTGTATGAATACAATCCAAATATGAAAACAAGATCATTGATTGATAAGGCAATCCTACACATTTGAATGATACAAGTCAAACTTATAACCTATCCTTAAGAAAACAAAAGAAAAGGAAAGGATTCTGAAATTTCCTTATGATTTATACAATACATCTTATTTAACTGAATAATAATCTACATAATAATTCAGAAATGTTTGTTTTTTTATTTGCCTTTGACAATACTTTTACCGTATATGTGAACATCACGCTCAAAATACAAATGCTACGTCAGATATTAATATGCCCAGAGCCGTACAAAATGCTGGAGAAGGTTCTTAAATACAATTTGCTGCATTAACTTTAATATATTTAGAGCTATTTAAAAAACTCTATTTTTTAGGATCTTTTGGAAACAAAATTACTCGTATAAACGTTGAATGGAATCTTGGTATTACGGTATGAAAATGTAATAAAATAATTGTAGATTGATTTGTTATACATATAAATGTTATTCAAATCTTATTCTCAATAAATAAAGATTTAATGAAAAAATTTTCAGTTTGATTTTGAAGTTTGACAGGCACAAATCACCCTCTATGGGTGGAATGCCTAATTAATTATCAAAGTAGGGAATGTAGCTAAGATTCAAACCACAGAGCTCTCTCTATAAAAACTTGCAAATTATGTCGGTAGGTTCGTATAATATTATGAGGTCGGTAAAACAAAAATTGTAAAAGTGTCATACTTCTTTTTCTGTGCTTATGTCAGTTATAGAGGTCTGTTAAGCAATGGGAAGCTAGACTAGAACCTGTTTAACCCATATCTTCCCAGTGTTCCATTATTGGAACGGTTTAGTTAATAATTTTTATTATTTTTTTGGAAATGTGCAACTCATTTATTTTTAAGTGCTTAAAATCTTCGATTAATAGGCTATAGTTAGAGATATTGTTGCACGATATTCGCATCTGCTTTTTTCTGTTATGAAGCATTCTTTATAGCACATTTTGTGGAAAAACATTGCTCGTTATAAAATGTTCATATATTTTTTGTTTGTTATAATTAACATTCAAATAATACGTTACCAGTTCTATTATAGTCTCTTATCATTATAAAAAATAATAAAAATACTAAAAATATAATGACTATAAGTAGGTATTTTCATGTACATTTTCCTAACCGTTCCATTTTTGGAACAATGGGATAATATGCCAATGTAAAATTTTTGTACTATTTTAATGCAAAAAAAATATTTATTGTTGGCAATTAATTTTTTTGGTCGTAGTTTAATAGTGTACTAAATATTTGAACATCTGGAAACGAAAAAAGTATTTTATGTAAAGAAAATATACGGACACAGCTAGTAGTACAACTGAACCTTACACAGTAAGAAAACGTTGATTGTATGGTTACTTTGCAGGTGAATGATGTTGATTTTCAAAAAGGATCTGCCATATTATCTTAACCATCGGATTCCACCTAAGGTCTGCTACGCTCAAAAATAAAAAAAAATTAATTCATTGGACTTGATGAGTGTCAATACTACCAGGATGCGGTGATATTTTTTTTTGGTCAATAACGCTATGAATAACATTGAAGCAGATGTTATATCTCTAAAACAGGAGAAAATCCTGCATCAGCACGCTTTTGAAGTGCTTTGCTTTAGTCAATAGCGAAGTAACCTTCTTGCCTGATAAGTAAGGTCACAGGTTGATAAAGCTGCCGCAGAAGCAGTCTGCTTGAAAAATGTCATAATATGGAGAAACAATGCTATGAGGACAGACAGAAAGGTTCGTATCTATAAGACACATGGAATTTTATCCACGGCAGACACTGTCAAAACAAAAAGCATGCTTAGAACATCTAAATTGAAAACAATCTGCGTGATCGAATTAGAAACACAGTAATTTGAGAGATATAATAAGCCGAACAATGTGGTCAGGTGGGAACGTTACAATTTGTTATTATATGTTTTGTTGGCACCAACATGTATTGAGAAGTAAAATAAAAGTAAGAATACTATATCTAGCCCTGCATGAGGGTACCAAATGGGCTGCGCCGATCAAAAATACTCTTCAAGTGATGGTAAGAAACCTGGAACAAGGCAAGTCAAGATGATAACCCTGATAAAACAGACTCCCGTGTCTATAAAAGAGAAGAAGAAGAAGATTTTTTATTGTATTATTTTATACAAGGCTTATAATTTATAAATTGTGGATTAAAATTTTAAAATCTCTTCATAAAGTACTTTACTGCGCTCTATATCGTTTTTTATTTCCCATACAAAAGCCCAAATGTTACATGTATGTATCTTCCCAGTGTTCCATTATTGGAACGGTTCTATAACTAAAAATCCAAATTTTTTTTGACACTTATTTATCAATACATAGACCGTAAATAGTCTCTGGAATGATTTTCATGAAAATCTAACGGCTATTTCTATGTCTGGGAAGATATGAGTTAATTACCTACAGATCAAGCCTGACAATCGGAATCAAAAACGTAAATCAAGACGGGTATAAGCTAGTTAAACAATAAAACTTTAAGGCTTAACAGAATCAACAGAACACGGAAGATGCGCAGACCTTATGCATCGATGGGGCTTTTATCAGAGCTCCGATTGTGAAAGTGATCACCGCCAGGCGATGGGCCACATAGTTGAGTGTCTAATTTTGGTTTTTAGCGCGGTCTTACTGAAATCCGCGTTGTTTTTTTCTGAGGACGCCAATTGACTAAGAAACATTTTTTTTTACGATTTTAGAAAATTGCTTGCGTCTAGCTGATATCTCATAAAATAATATTTCGATACTTCTTCCCACATAAATTCAACAAAGTGTGATAACACTGATTTTTCACTTATAAGGGTCCGTACAGACCTGGCGTTAACGCAACTAATGTGTTCAGACCTGTACAGACCCTAAGAATCTGAAGAATACCTGGGTAATTTACGAAAAGTTTAAGTTTAGAATGATTAGTCAAATATTTGAAAATTAAGGCCATATTCTCTCAAAATAGGCGTTTTTGGCACTTTTTCTTAAATGACAATACTTAATGCTCCCGCTATTCCTTAACATACGAAACTGAAATTTAAGTTTTATTGAATGATCGATTGGAATTTGTTTCATTCACTTAAAAATATTTTTTTTAGGAAACGACATCTTTCAATTTTATCAAAAGGATGCATGTGTTCGAATCACGTATACACTGAACCTTTCGATTAAATTGATGCAATGTCACACGTTCGCGGCGCAAGTGAGTACGATGCTTTATAAATAATTATGTTTAGTTCGAATTAAACTTTTGCAATTTATTTTATAGGAAAATTAAGAAGCTGGCAGCGGACCTAGAGGAAAAAATCAATCAAAATATTATATTGAGATCAGTAGGGCTATTCTCGTAATCAATCGCTTTTAAAAATCACTTAACGATAAGATTAAGACACGATCGCAAGCAGTCGTATTCACAAAACTATCGGAATCTAATCTTAAATCCTATCTTGAACTGGATTATTTTCATACTGATATTTCAAACATAACGAATTTTTAAGATATCTACTTGATATCTTGTTTTGTGAATACCAATCCGCCATTTTATGATTGTCAATCAAGATAAGAGCATAAGACCGCTACGAGAATAAGGGCACAGATCGGTCATAAAGAAGACAGTCAAATGCATACACACACGAAAGAAGAGATGCAATCCTTTTACATAAACCTTCAATGCACGAAGCATGGAAAAGAATATTATTCTACTGATGGTTTTTATAGTTACGTTTTGTAGATGTTTTGTAAACATCCTAAATACACGAAAATCCCAAGAATTTAACACGACAGTTTTCGCCTTTTTATTTTTTCATTAATTCTTTTTCCGTTTTCATGTACATATTTTCTCTCACTGCCTACATTACTCTGGAAGGGTTCTCTTTCCATTTTTACTCAAGGGTGAAGTTAATCTCAGGATTTTTCTCTTAGTTGTAATCCTTGAACGGGACCATGTTTATTTGTACTTGAAAAAAATCCGAACAATTTATTTATTGTCAAGGTGTATTCCCGCTTATATTTTGTTTTATTAAATACACTAGCCATTTCATCGGGATAATCTTTGTTGAAATGAGAAAAGTTTGTATTTTACTGATATAAAAAAAAAACTATGTTTCTCGATAACTCAGTATATGATAGGTCCAAGTCATTCTAAGTCGTCCAAATCTCCATGTAGGTACCCACTCTTTCAGAATTTTTTTTATTTGATATCATATTTACAGGGTTATAACAATATATATTTACCTACATGAAACATCAATAATAATACAACATATCCTCTCTCTTAAAGCTTGTGCAAAGAGAGGGTATCTGCATGTGATGAAAATGAAAATTGTTGAAAAAATATGCTGTTTTAATTCTGCACTGCTATCACCCTTCTACTTAATAAATCAATTCTTTTTTATTTATTTATTTTTATACATACCTAATAAAACTGAAAAAAATCCTCCATAAATCAGAGTAAATGGATTTTGCTATCGTCCAATACTTATCATAAACGAATGTACCTACTTAACCAAAAACCTCATTTCCTCTTCTCAATTGTTTTAGGCATCACAATAGAATCTTCATTATTGTACCAAATGGGGTAACCAGACAATAGAAAATCAAACGTCGAAACAATATAATAAAAAGGAAAGGTTTTTCTGATTATTTGGTGGCATCCTCGATTGGTCATAGATGGGATAAACATAAGTACATAAATCCCATTTTTCCAAAAACATAAATAACTGGGGTCTAGATATGGAGGATTATTCATTTATAGATTGTAATCAGCCTCTGATAGAAAGGTCAGTTCAAGAAGTAAATCGCAAAGAGTTGGACACTTTGAATTTTATGGTCAAAATAGTGACTGCATTTAAGTGAATAAAAAAGTCGTGTGCCAATTGGCAGTTGAAGGAAAAATGGAAGAAGGTGTCGTAAGCCAAGCGACGTCCTTTTCGAAGAAGTAAAGAATTTTGAAGAATCGCAGCTGCCAATTAGTTGGGCACATAGAACCAATGGGAGTAAGTACGGTCACCACCAAAAATAATGATATACAAGAAGGGAGATGAAAAAGAGGAAGATCTAAGGAACTACGTCTGCCATGTAGTGAGATTAAGAGATGATAGATGAACCAAAAAACCCCTAATGTGGAGGCCAGGAACAGTTATGGCCACAACTTACATATATGAGCATGGCCTTATGGCATAAAGGGGGTGGCCAGTATTCATTGTCACGAAACAGTGTCAATGAATGGCTAAAGACAGAGGGTGGCCAGTAATCATTGTCACGAAACAGTGACAATGAATGGCTAAAGACAGAGGGTGGCCAGTAATCATTGTCACGAAACAGTGACAATGAATGGCTAAAGACAGAGAGTACTGGAGGAACGACGACTGACACCGAAAATTATGTAAAGACCTTAAGAAGGGCAAACAAAGAAAAGGAATGGTTAAATAATTTCAGGCAGTCTCCTCTCAAAGTCCAAAAATAAAGAAAGGTAACAGGTTTCAATGTACCCACATTCATCCTTTTGGAGGATTATCTTTAATCTGGGATCTTTCTGACGTACATACATTATATTCCAGGAACTCCTATATATTTTTAAGAAAACCACCCTTATCCGTCATTTCGTAAGACAAGAGGGTGAAACCGTTGAAGTGATTAATGTTAAGGGTGACTTAGCAGGTCGTACACTGAGGATGAGAGCAATTTCCCCCGAAATATTGAAGATATTTGTGGGATGAAAAAACTTGGATTATGGATAATCTTAATCACTATGCTGATGTACTTAATACAATTCAATAGTAAGGTAAAATCACGATGTTATCAACCATTTAAGAGTTCTTCAACAGACTGTCTGTTGACTGTTGAACAATAGCCTTCCATTTGTGTTTCCACATGCGGCCTATAAGATTTGTTGTCTATTGTCTTTTCATCTAGCTTGAAGCCTGCCGACATTTATCTTGCTATGGTTGGATGGCTATTCGACCACTTTTTTGTTGCATCTGAGCCTGATCACCATCACATTTCAGTTCCATCCATACGTTCACAATGTTATTCTGTACAATTCGGTATACTTCATGTGGCGGCCTTAAAGTTTCAAAAAGTAAATACTCTATGCAATACATTTCTGTGCACTTAAAAAAGCGAATGTATCATAAAGTGCAATGACAAAATTTTACTGAAAGGAAAAGCATGAAAATGACATCGATCCATCGCATCTATTATCTATAAGGTTTGCCAGGTAAGTAAAAGAAACAGTACAAGTCGCCGTGTTTATAAAAAAAGGGGGGAGATCTTTTGAATAATTAATCTGTAACTGAAACAGAACAATTATTCTATCTGCCTACCCTTTTAGCGATAGTGAGGCTATCAAAGTATTGTAGTAGCCTTTAATCCGTTTATTTCATTTTTATAAATAGTTTTAGTATGTAAAATGAAAAAAGTTTGATAATTACTCACTAGAGTTTTTGGTGTGAAAATTTATTGGATAATACTAGTTTAATATTCAAGGTATGGCAGTAAATTCAACACACACATAAGGTATGACAGAAAGTTTCAATACACAAAATAGGTATAAGGTATGCTCCTCATCAAAGTTTGTTAATAAGCAACTTCCTTGTTTGTTCATGGCGTGCCAGGATGTAGTGTCATGCGGAAGTCCAGAGATGGGACACTTCCAGGGTTGTACTCTAATTGCGATTTTATTCTAATAAAGATTATTCTTCAGATTTAAAAAAAACGATAAGTGAATTTCTGATATCTTCGTACCAGGACCAAACAGCTAAGGAAATGCAACTTTTATAGAAAAACCTACCAGCTACCCAAAAAAATAATATTTCCTTTTTTTTACCCATCACGCCGTTTCCCGAAGGGGGTAGTCAGAGATTGCGGACTTCCATTCATTCGTATCCAAACAAACCTCTTTTGCTTCTTCCAAACGCATAACATTCCACATACATGCTCTTCTATTCCTTTTCCTCTTGACCTGGTCCTCTTCCAAGACGGCACTGATATGGTCGGACCATGTCATTCGAGGTCGGCCTAGTCTGCGTGCACCCATTCTTTTAGATTTGTATATCCATTCTCTCTTCGTTCATTCTCTCTACATGTACAAACCATCTTAATTTATCCACTTTCATTCTAGTCACTACGCTAACATCCACTCCACATTCCTTTCTAATATTATCATTCCTCACCTTATCAATCAGTCTCTTTCCGCATATCCTACGCAGTGATCTCATTTTTACAGCATTTATTCCAACTTCCAGATTTTTCGTCTATGTTTCACTCCCATACATCATGGATAGTATCAGGATTACATTGTGCATCAGCTGTTCGGATTTAAGAGATACGTTCTTATTTCTCATTAGAGATCTTGGTGCACCGTCAACACTTCTATCAGCCAGTTTCCTTTTTTCAATCTCCTTTTCGCACCTTCCATCTCTGCTAAATAGACTACCTAAATAAACATTCTCATCCACTGGTTCCAAATTCTCATCATTAAATTTCAAACAACATTGCGTTCTTAAATCTTCTCTTTCAAAAACAAGCACCTTTGTCTTATTGACATTCATCTTAAGACCATTCATTTCACAATCATTTTGATACACACGCGTCACAAGTTCTTGCAAATCACGTTCGCTTTCAGCCATCAATACTAGGTCGTCTGCATACATCAGAGCGCATATAATTCATCCTATTCAGATCTTCACCAACTGTACTATTTAAAAAATTATAATATTGCTGTAATGATCGGAAATATTGAAGATTTTCGATGGATGCGTTTATACCCAAAGAACATAGAGCCAGAGCTGGAAATAGACTATATTTTTTATATTTTCTTGATCGTTGCGCATGATATTTCGCCATGGAAATCGTAAGCTCAAAATGATTACATTAAATAAAAAAATCGTATTTATGTTAATTAGTGGTCGACCAGTGCTCGAAATTTGACCTAAACTTATTAACATTAAAAGTTTGAATATTATTAAGGTTCCATTGTCAAAAACTGAGCGAGCGTTATTTCAAATTTTTCTTTCAAAAACAATGACATGGATGCGTCACATTTGAAATGTTGATATCTACAAAGAATTATTATTATTATTAAGGACAAACAATGGGTGCAAGTCAGTTAAAAAAAAGACAAACAATATTAATCTATTCGCAATTTGAAAACAGATAAACAAAATAATATAATATGCGTCTGTGTCAATGTCAAATACATCGAAGTGTGTGTTAGTATATCAAATACTTAACATTACAGTAGTGTTTATAATGTTTTTTTTATTGATTTAATATATTTTATAAGTGTGCGAAATTTCATACTCTCCGTCCGTGCAATTTAAAAAATGGTTACAAAGTTTTTTCTTCAGGCATTAATAATATATAGATTACCTACTGCCAGCCCCTAAGTAGATATTGTGTACATGACATACAAGTTCAAGCCGAACTATCGCACGTGCAAATATTCTCTCCAGTAACCCCGCGTAAATTCACTTCTAAAAAGCAAATACCTCACATTAATATCTGAATAAGTGCTCATAATACTAGGGGGTGTTTGAAAAGGCGCCTTTCCTTGTGTTCCTACATTCTAGGAGCGCCTACTACGTATGTATATTGACACAGTAATCTTATAACATTCTGAAAGTAGATGAGATTCTCAGGGGGAAACACGAAATGCGCCACTTTTTACTACAGTCTCTTTTTTGTAATTTAAAACTACTAAAGAGTGATATTTTAATGGATGGTATAATAAATTCAATGCGTTGTACTGAGAAGAGCTCTTATTTCCCTAATTTGTGCAATAGAAGAGATATCTAATCCAATTGCATAATATGCTGCTGTAGTAGCTGATAGCCAGTTATACCTAGAATTTCTTCACAATAAGTATAGAAGGCAAGCAACCTGTCATTAAATTTATTCCAGCTAATTTCTCTACACCTTGATATTTAATTGAAATAATGTAGTGCAAATATTGTCAAAAAACGTTTATTATCAAATTTCTGCAAAAATGACAAAAATCGTCATGTGATATGTGTGTATGTGGTCAGCAACACAGGCTATAAGTTTGAAGGAGGATATAAGATGTGACTGTGGCATCTGCTCGTATGTCCAAATTTGGAACAGAGGTTTGACCTGGACATCATTTACGAAGCGAATGATAAGGCGATTGCTGCTGCTACATATTGGATAGGAAAGGCTAAGCTTTTGTACGGACACGAAAAAAGGAAACACAAACCTCCAAGCTGGAATAGGGCTACATTTCATCTTAAACGACTGGTCACCATTATCCAAATAGAATGCTGTAGTTTACAGTGGTATAGGTACAGAGGCTGGTACTTCATATTGAAGCATTTTCTCACTAAAGCATCGACATCCTTTCTTTTATCTTAAATGATTGGCTCTATCAGTTAAATAATCTTCTAGTAGTGCCATTCCAGGTACGAGGGTGGTCCGATAAGTAGTTAGCCTTACCGACTGAAATCGCCACAATCTTAACAAAAATTTCCTATCGTGTAGTACGTTCTCGTAGACGACTACTGTCAAAATTTCAGCCGATTTGGACATGCAGTTTTGTTTTAACCGCTTGTGGAAGCCGGTGTATCCGTAGATTTTAGAAAAATGAAAAAATAACAATATCGTTCGGTGATTCGGTTCTTGTTTTTGGAAGGGAAATCACGCAGTGAAATCAAAGAGCTTTTGGATGCTGCATACAGTGAGTCTTCTCCTTCGATGGCGACCATTAAAAATTGGATTAACGAGTTTCAACGTGGTCGCACGTCAGTTTTTGATGAGCCACGCCCAGGTGCCCCGAAAATGGCTACCACGAAAGAAAACTTGACAAAAATCCATGATCTGGTGTTGGCAGACCGCTGATTGAAGGTGCGCGAGATAGCTGAGATAGTACGCATCTCCAAATACCACGTGGGTCATATCTTACATGAAATTTTGGCTATGAGAAAGCTGTCGGCGCGATGAGTGCCGCATTTGCTCACTCCGGACAACAAGCGCATCCGTGAGATCACTTTAGAGCAATGTTTGACGCTGTTTAAGCGCAATTCCAAAGAGATTCTGCACCGTTTTGTTACCGTCGACGATACATGGGTCCACTGGTATACACCAGAGACCAAGGAACAGTCGAAACAGTGGACTTTACCCGGAGAACGTGCTCCGAAAAAGGCGAAGACTGTCCTATCGGCCGGAAATGTGTGATGTCTACCGTTTTCTGGGATTCACAAGGTGTGATCCACATTGACTACCTGAAGAAGGGCAAAACGGTTACAGGGCTGTACTATGTTGAATTATTGGGTCGAATCGACGCCGAATTGCGGGAAAAACGGCCCCATTTGGCGAAGAAAAAAGTGCTCTTCCACCATGACAACGGACCGGCTCACACTTCCGTTGTTCCCACGGCTAAATTGGTCGAATTGGGCTACGAACTGCTGCCCCATCCACCGCATTCTTCAGATTTGGCCCCCTGCGACTTCTTTTTGTTTCCAAACTTGAAAAAGTCCATCGCCGGGCAGAAATTTCAGTCAAATGAGGAGGTCATCGCCGCCACGGAGGCATACTTTGCAGACCTCAAGAAAACTAATTTTTCAGGCGGGTTACGGAAGTTGGAGCATCGCTGGGTCAAGTGTATCGAGCTAAAAGGAGACTATGTAGAAAAATAAAATCATCAATTTTCCAAAATTTTCGTTTTTCTTTTGTAGGCTAACTACTTATCGGACCACCCTCGTAGACTCAACTTCGAGAATAATTTCTCTCTGTTAGTCTTTTTCAGTCATTTTCTTTCCGTCTCAGGCAGTTCGAAACAGTCGTAACACAGTAAGGGAAGTCATCCCAGTTAGGAGATCTGGCTTCTTGCAGCTTTTCTGCCCCAATCAATCTTTTCGTCTAGCAATAGGTGGTTGAGCCAATACTTCTTCCCCCTTGCATGATGGGTCTTTCGAACTTTTACTAAAGACAGAAGTCTTCGCACTATCCCGGCTCGATTAGGACTTCGTTATTCCCAGGTCATTCAAAGTTAGCTCGATTAGAACTTCTCTATTCTCAAATCATTCAAAGTTAGCTCGATTATGACTTCTATATTGCCAGGTCATTCAAAGTTAGTTTGATATTTTATTTAAAAATCTATAGATTAAATTTTGGCGTAAAATGAACAACTATATTCTTACCTTAAGTGTCCACCCAATCCTACTCCTTCTTCCCACCTCACCCACCTTCTTAACTATCTCCCGTCTCTCATCTTAATACACTAATACCCCAACACATCCGCACTCAGATACGCGTAATGAGAAGAATGGATAAACCCTCAGCACGAAATAAATCAACTTGTTCCAGCAGCCGTACCGCGAGCACGCGATATCCTCTGGGATAATAATTTTATTACCTGGTGCTTGAGAACAGACGAGTTGCTGGAAGACATGTTTCTTCCAATACATGTATCTTAATAAAATATAATATAAGACTAATAAGAGAATTAAGCAGATCAACTGAATACATCTTCATCTTTATAACTCCATAAGGAAATTAAGTGCCAACCATCTTCCTCTTTCACGATACAAGCTTTAAGTAGCTTACTGTGAAAGAGTCAAAGAGTGTATTTGTGTTCACTTTGAGTGAGCACAGATTCATTTTTATAAAAAAAAATGTGATTTCCCATAGAATATGTGTCGCAATAGTCCTGCTGGGGCCGAAGTCAAGTGTAATATTATAATGGCCGCCAACGGTATCGGTCGGTCGGTGTACCCATAGTAACAACGAACAAACGACAGCTTTTTACGTAGTTACCATGGGAACACCCACCGACCGATAACGTTGGCGGCCATTTTATTACACTTCGCTCCGACGTTCATATTGTTCTATGAAGTCACAAACTTTAAATTCCTTGTGTAAAAGGTATTGAGATTTTTTTATTTCAAAACGCAAAAAGGCAATTTAACTTTCTGCACCTTCTGAGTCCATACATATAGTTTTCGAGATGAATATTGCATGGGGATCAGGGAAAGAAATTCAAAGACAATTTGCACACAGCTCTGAAAAGTGTCGGCATTCTGGTTGGGAAAATTTAGTAAAAGATAAACCGCTTTTGCGAGGCGTCGTTGCTGAGTGTCAGATGGCTGACATGCTGAGGGGTGACCCGGCGGTGGGCTCGAAACATCTCTGCCAGGAGTGCGACAGGGTGTACTTGTAAAAAAATTGGATTGTACAATGTACCTACAACCACACAATGTGGCTTGGAAACCAACCACCAAGATTCTTTGTTTTTTGGGCACTGCTGTCAAAGCGCTTACTAATGTGAAGATTCATGATTCAAACGCCTTTTCACCGTCATTTTATGCCTGGAAGTAGTCAACCATCGACACTACATTTACCGCCTTTATTTGGTCAATACCTCTCAAAAATAATTATCCTCTACCTCTACTTCCCCCTTACTTCCGAATTTTATCTTAAAAATTGGAGGATCCATCACAACAGTGTAAATCATCTTTTGAATAATAATGATTTGTGTGATTGGATTTTTGTTGAATTTGAAGCAAACCCCCTCAGGTATACCCATATATGTATCAGATGATTTTATCTATTGTCTTTCACTATCCTGACAACGTGCTGATTTATAAGTCCAGCTTCATAAAAAGTAAATCATACAGACTCTTAAAAATATCAAAAGAATTCACAACACATTACAAATGTCTGTATTTCGTACGTTAGCACCATATCATAGCATAAGGAATAGGTAGCTATGTATATTTTACCACGTATTTATTTCACATGCGAATTTATATTCCACATCGGAGCCATCTATAGAACAATAGCAGAAGCACTACTTACGCCCGTTTAATAAGCTGTCATTTATAATTAAGCTGGAACATTAATAATTGTTTAAGTCCGCTATGATATGTTGGTTCAATATGTGTAATGTGTAACGGAAGGATAGGAGTGTTAACTGTACTGATACATGTTCCAGAACCCCTTACGCTTCGCCACACGCGCACGCTGGGAAATACCGTTATCTTTTAGGGCAAAAATCAAATTAAAACCTTTTCCTTTCCAATCCAATCCAAACTCCCTTTAGACCCCACTTAGGGGCATAGGGAGGCAACAAGAGCTCTCCATTGCGCTCGATCTTGCGCAACGTTAATGACCTCCTCCCACACCATGTCCAGATTCCTCAGCTCTGCTTCGAAGGAGCGGAACACAGTATGAGAGGGTCTTCCTCGTCTCCGGGACCCTGATGGGAGGAAGAACAGCCTTTTCCTTTATATTAGAGTTAATTGCTTAGAATCTTCAACGTAATTAGTTAATTGGTAGTTATTTGTTGAAGTTCTACGTATATCTATAATAATAATACAATGTAGGTAATAAAATATCGCATAAAATTAACCAACTGAACTTTTTAATACAGAAATTTGAATTAAACAATTGATTTGTTAATCCAAATAGTCGCCGACGTCTTCTATTTAATAACACCAATAATATTATTTCCGTTAAAATGTGATTGAGGTTCAGTTAAAAAGATGGTTTTTAACAAAAGTAAATTTTATCAATCATTCAAAGTATTATGTTATGAAATAATTAAAAACAAAATGCATGTAGAAACGTCATATAAATAAATAAAAGTGAAATGTAGAATATAGAAATTGGAAATTGAATGAAAGTAGGTATAGATACATTATGTACTGTCAAAATTGCATGTCATGTCATGTCATGTCAATGTTGCTTATATTTGCATGAAATTATAAGAACAAACTTGTACTAAGCCATTGACAGACTGCTGACAGCACAGTTAATGCAACACCTAGTATAAAGGCGATCGTGGTTCGAATCCAAGCACCGATATAAATAAATTAGCACTTTATATGTAGGTAGTTACAATAAAAAAGCTATGCGGAAAGTTTAAATTTTAATGTTATCATTTTGAAAACAAATAAAACATCGCATAATCAGCCGCAGTAATATAAAGCTGAAGTCATAACTAAATATAAGAAGTTCAAGTACTATGATATAGTTTGACATTCCATTTGGGTTGTGTGGAATATGTACTTATTTCACGCTTATTCTATGAATAACGTGCTATAAAGTAGGTACGGCTGAAAATATTTTATTCCTGTTAACTGGTAGTTTCGTCACAGTGTGCTTGGCTGAATTAGTCCCAAAGTTGGTAGACTACATTAATGTTTAGAAATACAAGCAATAAATCAAAATGTGGTTTGACAGTTTGATTCCTTATTAGGATCCACAGCCTTCGAGGTGAACCTTTCGTGCCAAACACACGTACTGAAAAGGATGTTCTTACAATAGTTATAGTATCTTCAGAAAATTGGTCAATCTTCAAATAATTACATTTTGTACCCCCCTACAAACATATTATTGGTGTTCTATTATTTTGTTTCATACAAACAAATACAAGGAACGGTCTGAAGCTGTGCTTAACTTTTGCTATAAAAAATAGGAATGTAATAGCTCTCTCCTTGTTGTGATTTTCCGTGAGATATTTACATTAGTATTATGTTCTTCATTGTAGCAAAAAGTCCGACTTGAAAAAAAAGAACTTTTCTTTTAAAAAGAGTTTTTTTTCGAATTATAGACTTCAATCAAAACATATTGAGCACTCAAATAAAAATATTTAATAGAATTCTCCAATAAATAATTATCCTCATCTCACTAGGGCTAGACTCGGTATGCAAATTCCATCTTCAATAAATCATAAATATATTTTGTTTCCACTTTCACAGCACAAGCTTTGCTAAAGCGAAAGAAAGATGTAGAAAGTGTTTTTGTGCTCACTTTCGGTGAGGCCAGATTCGTTTTTATGAAAAAAATAATAAAAAAGTAGTAGCTTAAAACCTACAGATTATTGTTGCCAATGCAGGCAGCGCAGGCTCATCAGTTTAAAGATTGTGGAGAGGAAATAGACATGGCCGGAACATGTATTAAGGATGCCGAATGACAGTTGCATGAGAAGAGCGCTGTTCTTTCTTTCATCAGGGTCTCGAAGACGAGGAAGACTCTCTGATGGATATGACTACACTCAAATGAAAAGGTTTCATCGTAACCAATCGCTAAAAATAGGCATGCATTCTAGCACAGCTACAAACCGCGTTATGGAACCATGTGCTTTAAAGATAATAGGAAAATACAGCAAGACACGTCATTAAATATATCAGGTAGTTTCAAAACCGCACATTTCAACGTTACTTCCCATCTCTGTCCCTCTTCACCTTTTTCTTGCTCGAAAGTGTCTCCTCTTCCTAATTACTCTAATATCTCACTTTAATGAAGTCACGCCGTCTCCCAGGTGGTGCAGGCCTAGTGAGGCGTCAAACGATGAAATCCCCAACTCGTTTCAAATCTTACCTTGCGTGGGGGACAAATTTCAACTAAAATGACAAATCTAACCTTGCGTATAGGGGACGAATTTCAACCAAAATGACAAATCTAACCTTGCGTATAGGGGACGAATTTCAACCAAAATGACAGGTTGATCGTTTTCGGCACGCCTATTCGTGATTTTATATGAATAGCGGTTCTATATGGGCTTAGAAGTGGCGATTCTTGACAAATACGATCTGTGAACGGTGGGCAATATAGCATATCGTCTTTTTAATATCAATTTTTTCATTGAAGTACCTACCATAAATTCTAATTAAATTACTTGTTTTTTTATAATTAATTCATGTTTAAATTCAACTCTTTCCTCAAACTGCAGATTATTACCTTTATTACCTACTATAGTAGAGTAAAGGAATCGCCTTCAATCATCTCTATCTTTCGCAGTTCGTATTCCAGAGTTTATGTCTCCATGGGTCATTTACTTATTTTCTTTTTGTAATGTATATTAAAACACATTACAGGTGACAACACTGACAACCATACAATTTAAAATTTAAAAAAAAATACAATTTATGTCATTACCCCGTCGAGATGTGTCACATGTCATAATATGCAGGTAATCTTTGTTATACTTAAGATTTTAGTCTTGGTGGAATTATTTAAATACTTTTCGATTTTTTATCTTATTTAGTAAGTATATAATATGTATGTGGTATGACAAATTCATAAGTTGAAGAACACGACACATTTCAGTTTTGTTGACTTCACCTTCACCATATCACCTGAAAAAAATCTAATTTTTTATAATATTAGTTCGAACCTCTTCAAAGTAACGTCAAGGATTTATAAAAAAGAGTTTAACTTTGTACCAGGATGAATATCCAAAAATTCAACTGTATCTCTCTCTATCTGAATGACATTTGGCTGCCGAATATTACGTTTGTTCTCAATAATGGATCCATAAATTGACAGTTGTTGTCGATGCGCGTGTTGCTTGTCGCGCTCCGATAGATTAAATAAAAAAAACGTTTTAAGTGTTTATAAGTGGTGAAATTGTACATCAATCAAAAGCAAATATTTCGATCTAACAGAATATCTATATGTTTTACCGTTCGGAATAACACATATCTGTTTTTTTAGTGTCTAAAAGAGTTTAAAAAAAAAAAGTTTCATAAAAACATTATGTCGAGTGTTACCGTGCTCGTATAAGACAATTTAAAATAAAGTGTTATACATCATTAGAAAGAGGACATCAAACACTACAAAAAACATCGCGACACATATATGCTTCGATGAGACAGAAAAAAATTATCCACTGCTATAACATATTATCAATTCATTTTCATACAAACTACCCACCGAGTACCAAGTAGACTTTGACAGAGCGCAGTGAACCGAATGTAAACAACTACCTAATGATATCTACAAGAAGTGCATTATTTGGTTTTAAGAGACAGTGCATGTTTCTGTTGTACGCAATTATCTGGTGAGCGAACTGTTTTTACTTATGAAATCATCGCAAGGTATCACAATATTGCGATTAAACATTCAGGTTAGCCGAGCAGCTTTCTCAGTTCATTCATCGATTTCACACACCACACAATATTACATAACAGAGGCCAACACAGAAATGCTCACACTTGCATAGCAGTGAACAGGACATCGGAATAATCAGTGGACCCAGAGGGAAACATCATCGCTTGCTCATCTCACTCATCACACACACATGAATATATCCATCACTCCACAGCTGATTAGTAGTTGTTCTCTTTATAAGTAGTGTTTAAATACTTGAGTAGCAGTTTCATTCTCGGACTTGCTTTTATAGTATGTATTGTGAAGAACTTTGCATTCCATGATATTCACCAATTTATATTTTATTTTATGTATCTTTGACATTTTTATATGGTATTCACCAATTTATATTTTATGTATTTTTAACATTTTTAACTCTATACCTGATTTACTCATTTTATTTTTATGACTTGAATACATTATTCATTGCATATAATGATGATCTCTAAATTGAATATAATTTACCTATTTGTATTTTAACATTTTTAACTCTACTAACGATTTTATTTTTGACTTACATATAAACCAACTTTCACCCTTAGATACTTATGAATTGTGATGATCTTTGAGTTTCATGATATTTTAACTTAATAATTATATAAATTACCTATTTCATATTCTATTTACATTCATAACATCTCATATTCTATTTTTAAATTTTCATATTTTATATCTATGACTTGAATGGGTAAGTACCTACTTATTCATTTCTCTGACACTTGTAAGTTTATTGTGATATTTTAATTTTGATTAAGTGTAAATTGCCCGTTTAGGAACCTATATATGTAGGTACTTCAACCGCTCATCACATGGATGTCATATAAATCTCTAATTATTCTATCTGTGACTTGTTGAATTGTTTCTGCGGACTTGTTGATGAATATAATAATTGTAATCTTTAACTTTGACTTAAACGGCTGTTAAATCTTCACATTCGTATTGTATCATGTTTATTTATCTGGTGCATATTTCTTTCATTTGTTGACATACGGACTTGTTACTTTCATTAACAATCATAACTATATATATTTTTTGTTTTTTTTGCTTGTTCTTTTTATTTGTTTTTTTTTGTTCTAACATAAGCTCCGGTCATACCTTCATGCTCATACATCATAATACCTCTTCACGCATGCCAACCGATTTAACAAAGTAGCTTATTATTGAGTATACCAAACCATTATTATTATTTTAATTAATATACAACCGTCTAAACTCACAAAAACAAAATTATATATTTTTTTGTAGAGGGGGATGGTTGTTGAATCTAATAAATTGTAAAGGCAAACCGCAGGGGGGAAATCTATTTTTAGTACCTACCTATTTTCTTCGTATTCATTCACATAAAAAAAAACACATTAATAACTACTAGGCTCCTCTCTATTTCCTGGATAAGATGGCCAAAATTATAACTAGAAGTCAGAAAAGTAAAAATGTATACATTACTATGATTGACCAGTCTCTACAAGAGAGTGACATAGGAGATGATTCTTCATGCACATATGAGGAAGATATAAGAGAGAGGGAAAAAGATGAGATAAAAGACGAACTGAAAAAGTGTCAGTTGGACGTCAAGCTAAAAAATAAAGAGCTAAACTTACTCAAAAGGAAAATTAGTTGTCTGCAAAAGCAAGAGCAAAATGTTAAAGATATTATAAGGAATAATAAAGAGTTGAAAGAAAAGCTGAAGAGTAGGGATGTACGGGTGAAAGAACTACTTTCAGATCTCAAAATAGCGACGAAAGACAGAAATGATTTAATGAACAAATATAAGAAGAGTAATGAAAAGTTGATTACGAGGGTAAATGAACTACAGAGCACTAACACTGCACTAAGAAATGCATATGATGATTCCTATGAACAACTCGAAATATATAAAGAATATCTGAAGAATGGATTGTATATTGTTGGGCATGAGCCGAGGTGTGGTCTTGAGCCAAAAAATGATGGGGGAAATGGTGCAGGATTGAGAGTGGACCCGGATGGATTAAACCAACACATAAAACTAAACAGCGGTAAAAAAATATGTACCAAACCTGAGATAACAATAGTTGGGGATGACTATGCCAAGGGTTTAGGAAAGGTTTTGACTACAACTTCGAATTACAAAGTCAAATGCACATCGAAACCTGGTGGCAGGTTAAAACACCTACTAGTGGATGTCCAGGAAGCACTTGATGAAAATGAAAATGCCTACGGAAGTAAAACAATAATACTCCTCACTGGTAAAAATGAAAATCCAAAGGACTTTAAAGCATACTTGAACAATCTCGAGAAAATCATAGCAGAAGCCGAAAAGAAGAAAATCACACTTTATATAAATACTGTCAAGTATAAGACAGAGACTGGGAAGGAGGATATCAATGAAATCATTTATAAGTTGAATTGCAAGCTTTATACTATGGCAAAGTACTTAAAATACACAAATGTAATAGAAATGAATGGATGCCGAAATCGCCTGGTTGATCAGATCAGAACTTTACTAGATGGCACTGCACATAAAATCATCACTAGTGTTCACATTGCTGATGGCCCGACGGACAGTGGAAGTATAACAATAAGAGGGGCTAAACACGATGAATTGAGAAATCAAGAACCATCCACATCTGGTCAAAACTGTTTTTTTCCAAGAGACTAACGAAGGACAACGGATACGAAAAAAGTGACAAGGGAGAAATTACGTTCTCCATAGCCCACCAGAATGTTCAGGGATTACGAGGAAAGGACCACGAAGTACACTTAGCGGCAAATAAAGAGCAGATAGATGTAATATGTTTTACGGAGACCTGGATAACAGACTCTGAAATGTCTTGTTTTGTTTTGCCACAGTTTGTAATGAAAAGTAAATTCACAAGGGGGGTCTCAATTAGGGGTGGTTGCGCAATTTTCGCTAAAAAGACTCACAAATCTAAAACTAGAAACGACATTGTGAAATTATCACAGGAAGGGCACTGTGAATCTAGTTGTATCGAAATTAATAATATTGTAATTTTATGTATATACAGACCACCATCGGGAAACTTTGATTTGTTTCTCAAAATAATAGACAACATGCTTTTAAAGATAACTGACAATAATAATAAAAAAATCGCCGTGTGTGGAGATTTCAATGTAGATTTTAATTCTATCACAAATCAAAGTAAAAATCTGATTGATCTATTTAATTGTTACAGTCTGACGCGTAGCATATATGAGGCTACGAGAATAACACATTCGTCAGCAACTTGCATTGACAACATTTTCACTGATCTCACCTTGCAGAAATCGTGTCTTATAAATCTTGCAAGGTCAGATCACGAAGGCCAGAAGATTGAAATTGTTACTAAAACAAAAGTATCGCATGGGTCTCAAACAATTAAAAAACGAATTGTCAATAATGATAAGATGAGTGAATTGAAAAGTAGCTTAAAATTAGAAACTAGCCTATTAAACTTTGAAAGATGTGATAATATAGATGTCATTTTCAGAGAATTTTTCAATTGTGTGACGCGGCAGCTGAATTGCTACATGCCCGTTAAATGTATAAAACTAAAGCCCAAGTCTGCATTTAAAGATTGGGCAACCAAAGGTATAAAAATTTCACGCGTTAACTTATTCAATTATTACAGTCAAATTAAACACAATGGTGAGTCATTTAGGAGGCTTGTGGCGAAATACAGTAGAATATTTAAAAAGGTCTGTTGGGAAGCAAAAAAAATGTTTTTTTCGGAACGGATTGCAAAATCTAAAAACCATGTCAAAACTGCTTGGACCATAATAAAAGAAGAAACAGGTCGATCACCTGACGAATCTAACCTCAATGATAACAGTACTATTGTAGAGTCATTTGAAACGGCCAATAACTTTAACAATTTTTTCATAAATGTCGCGGATACCTTATTGTTAAAAAAGGACTGTTCAGCGAATCGAGCAATGTTATATCTAGAACCATCACAAAGAATCGAACGTAGATTTTCATTTAGGCCTATAACTGCTGCTGATATTATTAAAACGGCAAATAAGTTAAAAGGTAAAAATTCACAAGATCTTTGGAACTTGTCTCCTAAATTAATGAAACAGATTATAGCAAGTATTTCTGATGAGTTGCAAAAGATATTCAATATATGTTTGATGAAGGGAACGTTCCCAGATCAACTAAAAATCGCAAAAATAATTCCAATTTATAAAAAAGGCGATCCTAAGGATCCGGGTAACTACAGACCTATATCTATTCTGCCTGTACTCAGCAAGCTCCTAGAAAAAATTGTCGCCGAGCAGCTCACAAGCTTTTTATTACAAAATAGTATACTGCACCCACAGCAGTACGGATTTCAAAAAGGTAGGGGGACACGCGATGGAATAGCTTCTCTGGTAGAATCGGTCCTTGCGTCTCTTGATGAGGGGTATGATATGTATGGCATTTTTTGCGATTTATCAAAAGCATTTGATTGCGTAAGTCACTCTGTCCTTATCAATAAGCTGGAACATTACGGTGTACGAGACATAGAGCTAAATTTCTTTATCTCATATTTGTCAAATCGTGAACAAGTAACGGTAATAAAAGATTTTAAATCGGTTCCTGGGAAACTTAAGCAAGGAGTACCTCAGGGTTCAATATTGGGGCCTCTGCTTTTCCTTGTTTATGTTAATGACTTACCTGGAATAACACATAATGATAAAATAGTAATGTTCGCTGATGATACTTCTCTCTTAATCAAGGATAGTAACATTGACAGTAAAGTTTTAGAAAACACAGAAACACTTTTAAAAAATATGGGTGCTTGGTTCAGCGACAACAACTTAATTTTAAATAAAACTAAAACAAATGCGGTTTGCTTTTCTCTCAGACAAAAATCCCAAAGTCCGATTGTTGAAATACTGTCCGAAAATTCAATTGAAATAAAAAATAATTGTAAATTCTTAGGAATTACAGTTGACAGTAAACTGCAATGGACGCCTCACATTAATTCCGTTTGTAATAGACTGAGCTCGGCAATATATGCTATAAGAAAAATAAAAAACATTTGTGGCCAGGTAGCAGCTCGATCAGTATATTTTGCCTACTTTCACAGCATTATGACGTACGGAATAATGTTTTGGGGTAGGGCGGCAGACTCTCCAAGAGTGTTTGTACTCCAGAAGCGGGCAGTCCGCGCAATTTTAGGTATGCAACCTACGGACTCCTGCAGAAATGCTTTCAGAGCACTGGGTATAATGACCTTGGCGGGTGCATATATTTGGGAGTGCTTGCTGCTTACTAGAAAGAGTTTGCCGAACAGTCTCAGAAGCGCTGACTTCCACGGTTACAATACCAGAAACAAGAATAATATAAGAGGTATAAAACCTAGACTGACCAAATTATCAAAAGGTTTCGTCTGTATAAGTGTACGATTGTACAATAGACTCCCTGCGGAGGTGAGACTTTTGGAGGATGATGCGTTTGAGAGAAGAGTTAAGGCGTATCTTGTCGATAAGTCATATTATACAGTTGACGAAATGCTAAATGAACCACATTGGGTCATTTAGCATGAATTTTTTATATAAATCTTTTATATTTTTTTTATTTATTTTTTTGTATTTTTTTTGTTGTTTTTTTTTGTTTTTAAATGCAAACAATTTCACAGCATTAACAAGGCTTAAATGGGGCAGTTTAATATAGTCACAAGCATAGAGCATACCCTTATGTACCTACTATTATTGTTGTTTTTAAGTTTTATATTATTTGGACATGAAAATGGTTGGGCCCTTTACACCCACTTTAATTTAATTTATATGTTTTGTGTAATAGGTCTTATTTTGTAAACGTTATGTGATCTTTGTAAAGTTTGACATCCCCAAGTGCCCTTAAGTGGGTCTATGGTGGACGAATAAAAGAATAAAGAAGAAAGAAGAAGAAGAATAATATGCTATGATATGTATACACACTTTACATTGATCATAGAAATAAAGAAGTAAGTACCTAGTAACAAATACCCTTAAAAATTGTAACAATGGTTGTGTAGAAATTTAACCTTTCTAAAATATCTTGGATTATCCAAAGAAAAAATATTTCACTTTGACATATTTTGATATTTCAGATAAAAAACAAAACTATCATAAATAAAAAAAAATACACGAGACGAATGCGTAAACAAGAAAATCGACAATTTATTCAAGTAGCTACAAAATGGAGCTCATTTAGAATGACAACACACTCTAAATATGTCTTCATTACAATATTCCTGCGCTACGCCGCGAATATCTTCACCTTATGGCAACATTAATCAGCGCGCGTTGTTGACAAATGCGCGGGAAATTTTTCTCATTTGACGTTACGATAAATCATTCCAAATTCAAAACGCACGGTGATTCGAATCAGGGAGCCTTTTGTTTCATCAAAAACAAAATAATTTAGGCCTTATTGTCTCTGACAGTTTTATTAATTTTGTTCTGACGTCTGTTTTGATACAACGTTTTGATAAGAAACAATAATTTTAAAATGATTGATAAATCTATCCTTTGGAACAATTTCATGCCGGTTTATTCAGTCGCTTTAATTAAACAATCAACTTAAATTGTCCGCCATAAATGTATTAAAAGAATAATGCTAAACAAGACTTCTTAAAGTAAACAAATAAGACTCAGTCTACCTTTTTATAAATACACGTGAGTACATGTCTCTGAAATTAAACTCTATTCAGTTTTTCTTGACACTGATACCCCTAAAATCAAAAGTCTTTAAGGTATACCTAAAATCGTTTATTTATTTATTTGCTCACGCCATAAGCCCATAAGGGTAGGTACTTGGGCAATGGGTACGTCGTGATAACTTTATGGATATGTGAATAATGAAAAGATTTTTTCAAATATTTGTCCTTCAGGGTTTAAATCGCCAAAATTTGAAAAAATAACGATTTTTTTTTCGATTTTTGACAAAGTTGCGTTCGGCGCTCGAGGTTTCAAACTTGGATTATTCATCAGACCAACATAATAAACAAATCTGCAAAAAAATCAGAACTTCCGGATTTAACGCATACGACTCCATACATTCAGGCGACAAAAAACACCGAGTATAAAATTTCGAGTAGGTATGTTAATTGACATGTTAAGTGCCAAATGAAATTGAAAAGAGGATATAAAGCAACAAACTTGTTCGTGTTGAAAAGAGTATTTTGTACTCTAACGCTCTACAGCGAGTAATTACTTTTTTGCTTTGGAATTTATAAAGAGAGAAAATTACGTCGTGTCCATTAGTTACACAGCTGGAGAGCATTAACGATATTTTGTCTATGGCGAATACAGCTGTGTTGCCACTCTTTTAAAAAAATATTACGTTTATTTCATTATTGTAAAAAGCTATTTTGATGAAAAATGCACATCTATTTTAAGGGTGAGTTTATTGTAGATAACGAATAGACAGGTTAATTAGACATTTTTAACCACAAAAAATTTACCTATAATTTTACGTCTGGATTGAAGTTGTTAATTGATCCAAATTTTAAGAGTTTAAACTATAATTGTGCGAAATTTCATACTTGTCCGTTTGCGCAATTTTCGTATAAAGGTGTACAATGTTTTTTCTTCACGTATTAATTTATCTTCTTCATCTTTGTTTCCTCATTACTGAGGGTCGTGACCCATGGAACTACTGGGTGGCTGTTGTGAGCACCAAACGCCTCCAATCTTCTGTCCTCCGCCGCCCGCATCGCCGAGTACAAGTCTCCTCCTGTTGCCTTTTTATTTGATCACCACCTTGCAGGTGATCTGCCTCTGCTTCTTTTGCGTGGAACACCTCCGGTGATAATATTTTTTTCCAGGTTATATGAATCTTGTCTGGTAATGTGATCAAAGAATCCCAGCACCCGCCGACCACAGATTGCAGACATTCTCTCAGATAATATTCAGCTCCTTAAGAATGGAGTCATTTGTTCTCTTGACAGTCCATGGGATCCTCAGCATACGACGCCAACACCACATTTCAAAGGCACCGATTCTTGCTCTATCACGGGCTGCATGTTTCGGCCGCCTGCGTAGAGAAATAATATTGCGAATATTAGGGTGCGGATTAGTTTCATTTTGGTGTGATTGGACACCCCTCGGTCTTTCCATATTTTATTTAGTCGAGTGATCGAGCTTTTTGCTAAAGCAATTCGTCGCTTTATTTCCTTCTCACACCCACCCTCTGCGCTGATTTGAGATCCCAGGTACGTTAGGGTGCTTCTTAAAATTTTAATTTGAAAATGTCAACTGGTCATGCACCCTGTCATACAGATCTACTATGTAAAAAATGGAACTCCGAATTTTTTTCAGAATTTTAAAACATAGTTTAGGGGTTGCTACCGGCTGTTGAAAATTTGTATAGAAAATGTATGGAGACGGAATCTAAATTGGCAAATTTACTTACAGTTATTGTTATATGCTATGTATCTATTATATCAACATTTTTTTTATTTTAAAATTTCTGTAGGATTTAATTCTTAAATAAAAAAAAATAGAAAAATATATTTTTTTTAAATTTTTATACCGACCTATGACATTTTCTTCGAGAGGTAGCGACCCCTAAAAGTTGTTTAAAAATTCTAAAAAAAAATCTGTATCAATAAATTATAGCATAGAATAAAATACAGGGATGACCCCTAAAAAATAGAAAAAAAAATTAACAACCATATAAGAAGCACCATAGTATACGTACAAAGCCGTTCACGACTTCTAGATCACGGAGTCTGTCTGACATTTGGAGAAGGTTTACTCGGTATATTCTAACTGTCGATTTGTTGAAGAGAAAGTATTTCTTGAGACAGATCGGCAGTATCAAGCCAAGATACGTGAGATTTGTATGGCCAGGTCTACATTTTAAACGGTTTTTCAAACTTTGACGACAAAAAACATCTACTTAGAGGCTTCGCAGCATATATGTTCCATATATGGATTTACTCAGAATTCGGAGGAGAACACTAAGTGTGTCTGTGTGTATGTGTGTGTCCGTCCTCCCCTTATAACTTTTGATTCGCTTGATGCACCGATTCTAAAATTTCAGAAAATATTGTCACAGGTAATCAACATTTGAATTTTTACTTAATTTTTTCATATATCTCAAAAAATATAAAAGCTAGAACCCTAAAAAAGTGTATGTATATTGGCAAATACAATATCTCAAATTACATTCATTGAAAAAGTTCCAGGATTTCTCAAACATTTTTTATAAAGAAAAATATTTTTATATGACTAATTTACGAGTTTCAATGCCTATATTTCAGAATTTTATAAAAATATCGAAAACCCCGAAACACACCAACTAGATAATTTAATTTACTATAAAATACATACATTATAGCAGTACATCTCAAACTTTTCTTAACAATTATTGTAAGAATTTAGTTTATTGACGACATCGTTTCATACAATAAACATATCGACTCAGGCCATCGACAGTTGGATCTCATGTTTACATGCAACTAGTAATATATAGATTATTTCAAAAGCGTATCATTTTTTTTAATATGAAGACTATGCGCTAAAGAAACTCCATACTGCTAGGAGTATTTGCATATATCCATGCCGAGATGGCTCGTTTGTACTGAAAAAGATCTGCAGGTGTCTGATTGGCGTGGTGGGCCGACTGACAGAATGAAAAATGGCGAAGAATGTTTTGAAAGACCAACAAATATAATATAATGCCACACTAGAATGATTGAATCACTTTAACAAAAACTTTTACAAACCATATTCAAGACAAACTTTTGAAACAATATCTTATTTAGCCAAATTGAATCATAGCACAAAAGCTTACACAAACTGAATAATATGTTCCCAGTCACCGTGTCGCTTTGAGCGAAACATACAATGTCGCAAGTCGACGAACAATAACAAAAATACATCGTATTTCTGTGGAAACTTTCTTAACTTTCAAATAAACTTTTGTGACAAGTTAAAACTGTATTTTGTTTAAAAGACGATTATACATGGGACGATTTTGAAAACCGATTTGGTCAGACGATAAAATTTAAAAAAAAAGTTGTGGGAGTAGGTATGTTTTATTTAGGTGAGATCACAATACCGTAGTATTCACTTACGATTTAACCTCTAGGTATTTTCATGTCTCGTTTATTCGGCATTCACAAATACCTCAAATCACGATCGCTGACGAAAGCACAAAACTAATACTGTACAAAATATTGTTGCAACCTGGAGTTGAAGTCAAGTGTCATAAAATGGTCGCCAACGGTAAGTGTTCAGTCGTTGAGCTGGAAGCACTGCACAACGATCTCAACATGATAAATTTGTTTAAGTGTATCGCCTGAGATAGTTGAGACATGTCCAGCGCGTAGAGGATTACCGATTACCAGAGAAAATTCTTAAAATACGACCAGATGGGAGATGCGGGGTGGGCAGACCCAACAGAATTTTGGTTGGATGGAAGGTGAAGATAGGGATCTTGGAGCTGTTGGCGAAGGGGAAGAATTCTGGAGTAGGCCAAAGCTCACAGTGAGCTGTAGCGGCAGTGATGATGATTTGCCTAACGATGTGCGGAAAGCCGAGAGCCCTTCATTGATCCTCATCCCAGGTAGCACAGAGGTACCCGTGCAGGACTCTCGGAGTATGTACCTTCAGCTTACAGGCGCATCGCTATTGGCTCAGCGCCATAAGGGTTACGAGAATGGTCAGGGTCGTATTGCAGCATGACTCTCAGACAAGAGGTAAACGACCGAGATGAAAAAGAAGAAATAAAATATTTAGAATCAACTGCTTACGAAAGACATATTTACTTGAAATATTACGCTGATCACAGTATGTCTGCATAATAAAATAAAAATACATTACATCTGTGATATTTAGCCACATTATTGAAGACAAGGCAGGCTAACAACAATTTCTTGAACTTGGTAGCCATCTTTAATCCAACGAATTGATGCGATGACTCGTCACCGTAATGTCGTCTCTATTCAAAACGATTATAATGATCGTCGTCGTGAAAACGAATGATAAAAACATTCATGAGATAACACCGCAATGTGGTAGTGAAAAAGTTGCTTGATCCTGACATAATCCGAGCATAATGGGGCTTCATCCTTTTGTAGCTGCGTCACTGATACACGGTTATTCCATTAAGTTACGGCATAATTAGCCAGGCCGTTCTCTACAAATTCCGTTTGGAAAAAAAGATACCAGGACGGCATAAAATGGCCGAATAACTAGAACAGATTGTGATTACATTGCCGTTAGCTTATTCCTTCTCCCAGCGCGCTCTTTGTCTAGACGGAAAGAGTTTTAGTTTTTTTTAAGCATCCTATGGAAGAAAACCATTAGCGCTTGATTATTTTGTACACTGTGACTGACAAATTTAAAGGTGTGCTCAGTGAACATTATTGCAATGTAATAGGAACGTAACCGAGCTAATGGAGGATGTAAGACATTAACCATACTGGTGTGTGACTAATGTAAGAGCATTTAATTCCTCCTTAGCCTCTGAATTTCAACTCTTACCTCACCTAAATATGGTGAACCCTGTCATGTTGGCATATGGTGTAACTACGTATGATCCCTATGGATGGTTAGGCCAACCATCCGATAAGAGTACGGGGTACCTACCTTGAATGACTGTTCAACATTCAGAGCGTATCCACCACCTGTATCCTATTAAGTTGCATCGTTCGAGGCCCCTCATCCATACTCACCTTGTCCTATCATTCCAAAAGGAGTAAAAAATTTTGCCCAACAATATCCAATCCAAGGGTTATTCGACCCGTGGCGAGGGACGCGTTACTAGCGGGTAAGTTAGTAACTTACGGACGCTTCCTAATAGCAAACAACCTCAGGGTGACTTATTGCCTTACCCCTACTTACAAGTGGGTCTCTGTTAGGGATGAACTTTTATTTCCCTAGCTCTGGATATAGAGAATGCACCTGGCACCTCTGTGGAGACGACCTGATGTAGTGATATACCTATTCGATACTTCTAAAGGGTGTCCCCGGCAAGGTCACATGATCAAAAACAATAATTGTTGCAACCGGGAGATGGGAATCCTGTAAGGTCTTATCTTTCGTCTTTCGAGGGCATCAAAAGACTATTCAGGATACTTTTTAAGGAGGGAAGGAGCCGGGAAGAGGACTGTCACTCTGAAAGAGGCCACTGGAGACGAGGCACCATTAATGAATTGAAGGATGGCATAATAAAATTATTTTGGTCACGGTAACACAAGGAGCATAATATTGTCCCTTAATTTACAAAAAAAGAATTCCACAATTTTAGAACATTTATTTTATCAAACAGTTTGTATGGTTTCGTCAATTTTGCATTGACATCACCATAAGATTCGATGAATCTCAACGAGCTTTTAAAAATTGTGGAAATTAATGTAACTGTATTGTTAACATCAATTTTATTATATTAATCGAGTACTAGTTTTTTAAAGGCGCCCGTGGCGCCCACCTATGGCCTTTTTATGCAAACTTTACTTTCTCATAGCATAGCTGTGAGCATTCACACGTGAGACTTCAAAATACTTGGTTGATTCAACTCTGAAAACTCAAATACCTACAACTTAAACTTTTAATTACAAACTGTACATTCAAATAGCTTTTGGCATGTGGGTATTTACCGATTTGATTGATTAAACTTTTTCATGTAAACTTTGCATTCGTATTGCCGAATTCTTATATGAGACTTTAAAACACTTGATTAATTGAATTCTTCATGAAAACTCAAAAAACAACGTGAACTTTTTATAACAAACTTAACATATGTATGGCTTTTCAACGTTATGAATTCACATGAAAATCTTTAAAAAATTACTCTAGGAGTGTAAACTTTTTATTGAAAACATGACATTCGTATGGTTTTTCTCCGCTATGATCTCGTGTGTGTGGATTAAAGATTCGTGATTTGGTAAACTTTTTCATGGAGACTTTGCATTCGTATTGCCGCATTCTTATATGAGACTTTAAAACACTTGATTAATTGAATTCTTCATGAAAACTCAAAAAAACAACGTGAACTTTTTATAACAAACTTAACATATGTATGGCTTTTCAACGTTATGAATTCACATGAAAATCTTTAAAAAATTACTCTAGGTGTGTAAACTTTTTATTGAAAACATGACATTCGTATGGTTTTTCTCCGCTATGATCTCGTGTGTGTGGATTAAAGATTCGTGATTTGGTAAACTTTTTCATGGAAACTTTGTTTTCTTATCGCCGAATTCATATGTGTGACTGTAAAGCACTCGATGATAGATTATAACTATTCATGATAATATAACTATTTATAAAAATGCAAAAAAAAACTTTTTATAACACACATTGCATTAGCAAGGGTTTTCTTGGCAATGAAATCGCGTCTGTGAGTTAAAGATCTGATTTGGTAAACTTTTTCATACAAACAATGCTTTCTTTTGGCCGAATTCATATGTCAGACTTTAAACAAATTTTGAACTTTTTCTAACAAAATATGCATTTAAATGGCTTTTATCATTTGATTGATTAAACTTTTTATCGCAATGGTTGCATTCGTATGGATTTTCTCCGCTATGAGTTTCAAAACTTTTATTACACACATTGCATTAGTAAAGCGAAGTCCGGCTGTGCGTAAAAGATTCCTGATTTGTCAATTTTTTGGCCGATACTTTACGGCAAGTGATACTTTACAGCACACGGTTGATTGAACTATTTATGCAAACTTAAAAATGAAATTAAACTTTTTATTGCAAACTTACCATTCAAATAGCTTTTAGCATGTCATTGGTTGTTTAAATTATTTGATTGATTGAACTTTTTATTGCATTCGTATGGCTTTTCTCCGATATGAGTTCGCATGTCATTCTTTAAATTACTTGAAACCGCAAACTTTTTATTGCACTCATGGCATTAGAAAGGCTTTTCTTCACTATGAAGTCCCGCTGTGCGTAAAAGTTTCCTAATTTGGTACACTTTGCTTTCTTATGGCTGACTTCGCATGTGAGCTTTTTAATAACCCAAAAAATTGTTTTTCTCTACGTCAAGACCTTTAAAAAAAGTGCTCAGCCACCAGGCATAATAATATCATTATGTTACTGTCAGTTGTCACTGCTGTCAGCCATATTGTATTAGAAGAACAATAGTATTATTTGTCTTTAGTTGCGAGTGGCGCGCCATCTAGCGGCGTTAATGACATCAGTCAGTCAGGCAGTCAGTCAGTCAGGCAGTCAGTCAGTCAGTCAGTGTTCAAGGCAAATATTATATAGATAAAACGATAGATCTGGCAAAGGATACTTTACCAAGTAGCAAATATTTTTATATTTCGAAGATCTTTTCTGTTCAAATGAAGAGACAAGGGGCAGAATCGAATCAAAACAGATCATTATCTCTGAAATGCCATTATGAAATGAGAATCGTCACCATTTTGCAAGTCCTATTGTTGGAGGCGTCCGCTCCCCCCGCCCCGCTCTACCTGGCGAATTATCCTTTTTTAAAGTGATATAAATCCGTTACAACGTCGCTTTATAGCCCAATTTCCAGTTAAACCTTTCCTTGTAAAACCTTTTCATACAACATCCAACTATTACCAACTCGCTTCCAGTGATCATCAATCTTTTTTTACTACAGTTATTTATCTATTTTAGTACTTAGCGGGATTACTCACGAAGCTGTGTATCAGATTATTTATTTTGATTTACCCCCCCCCCCCCTCCAATTTTTGTGTATTTTATGTGAAAATTTTATGGCTTATTTGTGAAAAATATTTTTATTTTCTAAAAAGAAAGGGTGTTAAAAAGACCTTTCAAACAGTAGGTAATAAGGAAAGAAGACTGGAAAAAGGAGTTCTAGAACCGCAAGTTAGTTTGGTACAGTTTTAACGTCAAAGTGGTCACATTACATCTAGCTAAATTTCAAAATAACCTTCTAAACTATGGTGTGCCTTAATAAAACTTCAACGTGAGCCTTAATTAAGCTTAAAAAATGAAGTAAAGTTTCCATCAAAATTTAGTTTATGAAACATAAGAAGCCATTAAAGGGGCGTAATGGCATAAAATATGGAATGTTTTCTGTCTTTCTTTTTCTCTCTTCTTGTTGTCCTGTTCATTGCTGAAAAAAGGGTCCACATTGATGTGTTGATATGGTATATTCGATCATATTTTAAATTTACCTACGAACACTTACTTGTAGTTCTGGTACATTTACATATACGTTAAAACTGCTTTTGAATTTTCGAAAATTCCATTCAGTAAAAAAGCATCAACAAAAACATTCGTCCTCCGACGATTGGCCACCCCTGCCCACCCGATGAGGGGACGCGTTTAGGACATTGTTTGTTTGTGAGCTAGACATTGTACAAAAATTAGTAGTACAATTTATTGTCAGACATTCCACCCCTTTTATATAATTTCGCCTGTTTTATAGGAGCTACTAAAAATTAACGTCTTATTTGCACACAGACGAGGAAGGAACGGAGGCAGGAGGATTGTTTCTGGAGTCTTCCTGTTTACCGGCTGGAAAGTAATTATTACAACTCGTAATTTTATCGGCTGAAGACAGTTGTTAGCGCGTCTTACGCACATAACTCCTTTTTTACGTTTATTTTCAGACCAAACCTCTCGAAAGTTTGGTTATTTCGAAAAAAAATGATTTTTTTTTAAATTCAGAATGTGATCGTGTTTTCTTTTAGTATGTAATAACATAATACCTTTTCATTTTTACTGAGTAATTTTTTGTAAGTATACCTTTATAAAAAGTGTATTTTTTTTTAATAAAAATCACCTACCTAAAGCCACGAATGGTCTACGTTTTTAAGATTTACATGCGTAATATTAAATGAAGAGAAAAATCAAAATAAATGTAATTACTTAATTACATATTTTCATAAAAAGGGGAGAACCTGGCATCTGATGAAAGCTAAACAAAAGAAACTCCTTACTATTGAGAAGAGATTTTGGGGACTACGTGGTACTACGTTGTCTCAAATGAGACCGTACGCACCAGAACGGCACAACAGCCAAACATCATAAACCCAGAACCGCAGATTGAGCTGGTTTGCCTATAATTTCCGCACGATTTGCCAAAATTAACAATCAAGCGGGCATTCACTTTAATCCCACAAAGGCTGTACTAAGCTGGTATGAAGCTGCGCAACTGGTTCAAGATGAAGAGGCTTGGGAGAATTTCGCGGCGTCCACATAATCCACATTGGGAGCGAACGTGGGTTTAGTAAATGTGGCTAGTCGAGAGGGCTAGTTATTGGAATTATGTTATATTATACTATTTATTGTATTTACATGCATACGGCACCACTGTGCCTTTAACAGGTTATAAAAGTTAATTACAATTATTGTAATTGTCAACATTTTAAATGTCAAGTAAAGCAGTTTACAAAATACAATAAATAATAAAGTGCTCAGTAAATATAGGTACATAGGATATCAATTAAGAAAAAATATGAAAAATATAATATTAAAATATAATATGTAACTAAAAACACTCACCGTTTTTATTATAATATGTTGAACTATGTTGAGATGGTGAGTTATTCGTCTGTCCATTTCTTGATTGATCGTCCATGCATATTGAACCATTCCCGTCTATAGAAGACATCTCCATTACAATATATTATAAACTCAACACAGCTTTTTACTACGTTTTTAATTTTTTTTTTTTTTTTTTAATATATAGCTTTTATTTTAAATTTTTATTTAAAGTCAAATATACGACACAACACAACAAATATTACAACCTTACTCATATTATATATTTTACTTATGGTATATTTTATTTTATAAAAGATACTTCTCATTTTATTATGGAATGGACTTTCGTGTTTAAGGAATTTAATCAATAATTCTTTCTTATAAAAAAAGGAATAGAAAAGGGGAAAATAGTTAATGATCTTGAAAAGGATGGGAAAAAACGTTTACACCGATTTCGGAGGTGAATTAAAAGAGAAAAAAAGAGACAAACAGTTATACAGATAATCCAACTTAAGACACTCTGAAATGGTCGAAGTTAATCGAAATTTGATGAGAGCAAAAACTCTGGTTTGAAAATTGAGAACGTATCGACATTTCTGGAAATAAACAATCAAAGTGGGCAAGTAGCTATTTGAAACTTTCCATAGAAAATGTTTTGTAAAAAAATCATTTTAAAGAGGTCTACCACAGGGTACTATATTAGGGCCCTTACCTTTCATAAAGGGACTATTTAATCTAGAAGGCTCTTTTAAAAACACCTAATAACAACAAACTAATAAGCAGACTGTTTTGCTGATAAAATTGAGAATCTTTTATTGTCTTCCCTGAATATGAACAAAACAAAAGAGGAATCATTCTGGAACCCTGATAAAAATATGACAACATTTTCATTTAAAACATGACAATTAATACATGGGTTCTTTTTGGAATATGCATACTAAGAAATACTGGCAAAATAACAGCTGAAGGAGCTATTGGTACTGTCAACAAAAAAAAACATTATTTTGCACTGTTTAACAAAATCCTTATTTAAAGCAAAACATGATAAACTTATGGTTCACCAAAACTCTTAAAGCAATATGTACAATATTAAGACTAACTGATCCGGTGAACGTCTTTCTTTCATATACAGAGGATGGCCAAATTAATGTACCTACTCATAAAAAATAAACATAATATCATGGCGAATAACGCCTGCCCCGATAAATAGCTACCGATAATCATCTACAGTCACCAGGTCTCCCTGGTGGATGATTTTAAATACTTGGGAGCAACCATTACCACCTCTGGTGACCTCTAGGCCAAGCTCCCAATATGTGTCGGTATGACAAGTGACGCCTTTTAGAACATGACCAAGATATGGAAGTGGGTCGGAGTTTAGTGTCTAGACAAAATGTAAACTGTTTGATGCGTGTATGTTGCCCATTCTCGTGTATGGATGTAAGTCCTGTCACCTGACCAAAGTCCGGGCACAAAAAGTATCTGCATTTGAAACGAAGTGCCTCAGGAGAATCTTGGGCTTAAAATGGTACCACTGCATCACAAACGACGATATTTACCGGCGCACTCAGCGTAGGCTAATCACTTCCACCATTACGTGGAGGAAATGGACATGGCTGGGTCATCTGGATGTCGAACGACATTTGGCCGAGGAGAGCGCTTTTCTTCCTCCCGTCAGGGTTCGAAAACGTCGAAGCTCTCATGCCGTGTTCTTACTTTAACTTTTCTATAAGTATTGATATCACAATATTTTTTCTACAGCTTGTTGCTGGTAATATTGTTTAGGGTTTTTTGAGTAATGGCAACATTTTCACCATATTGGAGAGAAGTTGGCTGCAGATTAGTTCAGCTCGTGCTAGTCACCCCTTTTTATTAATTCTATGGCTAGTAAGCAAGAAATATATATATATATAAAAAAACATAAAACATTATAAAGCTCGTAACAATGCTCCAAACGAATAGAAAACCAAAAAAATGCTATTTAAGCAAAAGTAAAGTACCAAGAAGACTGGAAGCAATGACTTCTGCGACGTCGTGTGGTTTTTTTTAATAATGAATTTACAAATATCTCTAAGAGTCGAAACGTGATTTTAAAAAACCTTCACTTAGGTAATGCAGAATTTCGGTTAGTTTTTGACATTTTGACAGATATGCTAACTAATTCGGAAGTATTTAAAATAATTGGTAAAACTAAAATAAACTTTGAAATCAATTGAAAATGTCAAGTCCATTCCAATAAAATGAGTTTTTATTTATTAATTAATTCTTATTTATTTATTTATCTATCTAAAACACAACAGTTAACCAACTATAGCATGCACACACGCTAATGAGAATAATTTTATATCTATTTTAATTTTTTTATTTTATTTAATGTTTTTATTTATTTTGTTTTTAATTCTATTTTAATTTAAGTTTATGTTAAAGATATAAACTCACACACACACACACACAAAACACAAATTATAGTAAAACAATAATAATTTTACCACTTAGCATGCAAACCAATGTATCGTTATCACTGCAAATTGCTAGAGCACCTGAAACAATAAAAAAGGTAGGTATATTGTTTTGTGTATAACAAAATGGTGGTTGATTAAAACAAAATGTCGGTCACTTATAATAATTGAAGTTTCTCGTAAATTTAAATCATGAATTCAAATTTAGAACTAAATAGTTAATTATCAATTTCTTATTAATATGTAAAGCCAATCTTGTACGCCTCTAAGCGCACTTATATGTAGGTCGATTGAAGTGTTGTCGTTTTCGATATTCTTCAATTGAAATTATAAGGCATTCATCAATTCGATTTGATATAAATTCCCAATTTATTGGACAATAATTCATTACTAGTGGTCGGCCAGTGCTCGAAATTCGACCATAACTAATTTAGATTATACATTAGTTTAATTTAATTTACATTATTAAGATCGCTTTGTCAAAGACTGAGCGAGCGCTATTTCACGATTTTTTTTTCAAAAATATTGACATAGATACGTCGAATTTGAAAAGCTGATATGTTTAAAGTTTTTTCTGACCACAGATAAACAAAAGATCTGTGTCAAATAATGCCAAATACATCGAAGTGTGAGTGTGAAATACACTACATTACAGTTGTGTGCGTATGTTTTTTTATTGACTTCATCTACTTTGATGCATAGCTTAAAAAAATCCCCTTCTCTATAAACTATAAGTGTGCAAAATTTCATACTCCCCCGTCCGCGTATTTTCGTAAAAATAGTCACAAAGTTTTTCATTCATGTTTTAATATAGCTATAGCTGATAATGAATAAACTGAATAAAGTCCATTTTAGATGATCTATTTTGTGACTACACTGTGTGTAAAGTTCGATTCAATAAAATTTGAAAAAATATTCTAAAGAGCATTATAGAAATTTAAACCATAGGATTTCACAAATATAATGGAAGAGTGGAGGACTAAAAAAATTAAATAAATAGAAAGAGTCTCATTCTAAATTCAAATGTAGGTTACTTCGGGCTTAGCAAACATTGAAAAAGAATAACACATTCTCCGCCATTAAGTATATGTACTTTTTTTGTTTGAAATTTGTAACGTGTCTAAATAAAGAAAACCCATTGCAAAGAAAGAGAAATATCAGGGTGGCATAAGAAAAAAGAAGTAAATTGAAATTAATTCGCCGTTCAAAACAATTTAATAATAATAAAATCAAGCAAGTTTATATCTCGGCAAATAAAAAGGAAAATACTAGGAGAACATAAAGCCAGAAGAACAAGACGAACTTCAAAGTAATGCGCTTCACGTTAACTCCCTACTTGAGAGGGCAACCTTTGAGCGATGTTAGCCTCCATCAAATTTAATCGATCGATGATCCGATTATGCCGGCTAAGAATAGCACCTCTGCTCTTTTTGCTGGTTTTTCGAGCACCCTATGAGAGGCAGGAAATCGAAAAATCAGATCGAGACCGTGAGGTTGACCACCTCACGTCCTTTCCTCAACCGGTCAGAAAAGGCACAATGAGCCTCGGACGCCTTCGAGCGCAATGGAGAGCTCTTGATGCCTCCCTATGCTCCTGAGTGGGGCCTAGGCCTCCCTCATTGTGGGTTGGTTTGGGGGGATCCACGGCGGGCTTGATATGTGTATAGCCGGCTTTTGGTACGATTGCTTCAATCGGGCTAGGGGGTCGGCTTGGTGCGGGTTGGGTTTTCTGAGGATTAGTCTCCTCCGGCTGGCTTGCGGTGTGTGGGGGGCCTTAAAAGGGAGAATATTTTTTTTTTTTTTTTTTAAGGGGGTCCAAGGAAATGTTACGCGCAATATAAGAGCATTTAATGCCTCTTAGCCACTGCATTTCAACTCGACTCTCACCTACAAGCGGTGGACCCTGTTACGTTGGCCCAGGCTGAAACGGCGGTTACATTCGGTCCCTGTTGACGCTAGGGTCAACAAGCTGAAGAGAGTACGGGGTGCCTTGCATGGCTGTCCAACATGCAGGTCATTTCCTACACCTGATTCCTTTCCTCCTGCCTTCTATGAGCCCTCCCATCCATATTCACCTAGTCCTATCATTCCGGAAGGAGTAAACCTTTCTGGCCAAAAATCCCCAATCCAAGGTGTCATTCGACCCGTGCCGATGGATGCGTGACTAACGGGTAGGTTAGTAACTAACGGAGGCTCCCTGATACCAGGCAACCTCAGGGTGACTTTTTACCTTACCCCGACATGAAGGGAGAATGTTATGCGATTATTAAATGTTATTCAGCATTTTTTAAAATAAGAACTAGTCGAAGACGTATATGACCTACCTTTCTTTAAGTCAATAAGGACTGATGTAAAAATAAAACGAGTCTTAACTTTGTGCTACTACAAATTAATCAGTGAAAATGGACTACTACCAAGCACCCTCGGCCGAAATTTTCAACAGTTCAAAAGGGACTTTTTATCCCGCTTTTTGCCAGAATTGAGTAGTTTCCAATGGATAAAAATATTTCCAAGTTTTAAAAAGGTAGGGACTGTTTTTTGGCACTGCTTAGCTTAACGCTTGTGCAAACCTTTTCTAGAGAGGCGGACGTTTTAAAAAGAAATATCTAATTAACAATATTGCAAAAGTTTTGAATTAAACCTTTTTACTATATTCATATATTTTATTTCAGTGGACATCTTTTTAACAGCGGTATCATGGTACGTTAATTGACACTAAACGTCAAGATTTCACTATCTCTTTCCCGGTTTCATTATTTTACTGCTTCTGATTCAATCTGCTTCAAATCTCGAAGGTCCTGATCCTGATTCTCAGATATCCAAATCCAAAACGTATAAAAGAGAAAAAAAAACACAATTATTAATAAAGCGCATTCGTCCCGTTAAAGAAACTGAACCAACCACGTGGATAGAATTAGCAAGACAAGATAGTGTCCACTGTCCAGCTAAAAAACTGTTATCAGGAAGAAGGCTACCAGGTTGGTAGACTCCTAAAAGAGGGAAGAAAAGTTCATTGAGTTGAGGAAGAAATATTGAGAGACTTCTTAAAGAAAAATCGGTGTACCTTCTTTTGAAACTGATTCAAATTTCGATGTTGTATTTTGGGCATTTCTATACCAATCTCGGTATACAAAATAAACCTCGGCACATTTCTAATTTGTTTCATACCAGACACGCCTCTGGGAGATGCCCACCTCACTGAACAATAATAAAATATTACACACACACCGAAACGAGCAGGGCTACCCCGCGTGTCTACATCGCCCCCTGCACTGGAGAGACTCTTCCCTACACTAACAAAGTTTGCCGGCAATTGTTGTAATGCATAAAGTTTATGCATCACAATTAAGTTTAAAACAAACATAAATATATCAAAAATATGTCGACACAATTACATCATCTCCATTAGAAAACGGAGGAATTCAAAAATTTCTTTTGAATAATAATTTCTGAAAAATATGAAAATATTATTTTCTTTTCAACATATTCCAGTACTTCCGTTATGCGTGTGGTGTGGTTTATTGTCGATATATTATTATTCTTATTCTTTCTTTGATATTTCAATTACTCGAATCACGTGAAACACTCGAAAATAAATCCGATTTCTTTTGAAAAAAAAAACATTACACGTCGCTTCGTAGCCTTGACAACAATTTTCGTGTCAAATTTGGTAGGCTTCGAAAAAAAATATTATTTTTTTCTTTTAACATCTATGAAGCATATAATATTATGAAGAAAAACAACCAAAACAAAAAAAAAGAATCAATCATATTTTTACCGTACGCGCCAGAACAGCAACAGCCAATCACCATAGTATTCGAGAATCGCAGAGTTGGCTTGGCCATGCTCTCCGCATGTCCTCCGAGAATCTTGAATACGCAAGCCTTTTCTACAATCCGGATGGGACAAGAAGGCGAAGCAGGCCAAAGTTAACAATCAAGCGGGCATACACTGAGGTTCTACAAGAGGCTGGACTAAGCTGGGATGAAGCTGTGCAACTGGCGCAAGATAGAGTGGCTTGGAGGAACGTCGTGGCGTCCACATGCTCCACACTGGGAGCGAACGTGGATTAATTATTAAAGTAAGTTATAATCTTTATGAAACTAGCTGATATGTTATATGCAAGATCTAATCATGAGTAATGACAATGCTGTTGCAGCTGTCGAATATTGGAGTGGAGACGTCTGCTAGTGGATGAGTGATCCGACTCGTTAAGTAAGTATAAAACTATCTTCAGGCTGTCGTAAATATTGAATGTTTAGTAAAAAAAAAAGGCTAGAATATAAATAAATAGAGTAGGTACAAATTATTTTTCATGTTTGCCAATATATTATATTCAAATTAAGCGAAAATATTATTGCATATTGTATGAATATTCTTATTTACTCAAATCCATCAAATCTGCCTTTACATCCCGCTTAGGGGCATTGGGAGGCAACAAGAAGTCTCCATTGCGCTCGATGTAGTCAATTATACTAAATAATAATTGTATTCCAGTATTTATGCATCATTCCATTCATGCCCACCTGAATTTAGGAAATTTTTTTGCTGTCAAATTCAAAGTATAAAATTTTTAACTTCAGTTCGATTAAACGGACCGTCCGTGGGGGCGGCGTGGCAAATTTCAAGCACGTGCAATACATGAGTATATTTTGTAGTTCTCATTTCATGCAGTAATATATTGGATGAAACTGAATCGTGCATATTATGGTTGTATTGATAGTAAAACAATGGTTAGCAATTGTTGAATCCCGACGTTAACATTCCGCTCATACGTGCATATCTACCTAATTTTAATAATATTGATTGGACAGGCAATTCAGTCAATACGGAGTTGTGCAACTATGTAAATTGATCAGTTTAAATAAACCATATTACAATATTGTAGTAGAAGCGAGTACCTTCTAACTTGTTTGCTCTGAGCCAAAGAGCAAACAGGCGCATTTGATAGTGGAAGAGAAAATGGATCTCAATTACTATAAACTACATAACTTATTACTCTACAGATTTTGTTGTCTTAAATATTGAAACTACAAAGACATTTTAAATAGGGGTAATTTCATTATAATCATCCCACCCATAAAGCGTGTATTCAACAGTATGAACATCTAAAGCAAGGTGATTATTTACTTTGTCCACCCAATCATGACATACAAAATAGAGCCCAGAGACGACACTTTCAGCATCAAAAGGCTTCTTCCCGCTAGCGAAATAAAGAAACTCAAATATAGTAGAAAAAACCCTTCGAGACGGAGTATGGAACACAGAAGTAGGCATTGTCAGATAAAAATGACTGAGAAGCAGGTTCTGGAAAGAATATGTAACCAGGATGGTGGACCAAGAACTGTAATGGCTGTTAGAAATAGCATTCCATAATCTGGTAGACTTTCAGAACGAACACCCAAAAGATGGTAGGATCACTTCACCAGAGGCGAACACATAATAAAGTTAAGTTTAATCGATATTCACTTTTTTATTTACATTTTAAGATAATTGTATGCCAACGAGTAAAATATTTATCATGCAACATGATCAGCTTTTTAGCCATTATTAGTAGAAGAAAAATGTAAAAAAAACTTCAGACACGATAATACTGAAGCCTACAGCTGGCAAATCTTTGAGAGTTCCTGACACTCGAGTAAGAGAATACGTGTGTGATGCTGAAGATATTGTAGTATCGAGTGGAAATCGAGGGAGAGAGTGCAATAGTCATGTACAAAGCATGGATAAAACCAGACAGCCAATTCGTACTTCACAATCACAACCAGGATCACTGGACGTGGAAGACCTTTCAAAAAGGTGATTAAACGTTTTGAAAACAACCAAAAGAGAGGAACAACCCTATTTCATGAAGCCTACGCCAATGGCCTTTTATCAGTAGGTACCTTAGTATGCTATTTAGGATGCAAACCCACGCATATGTTCAAACTCCGCTTAATGAATTAGTTTAAGAGCAAACATCATAATGGCGACCGGAAATAGATGGGACCTACGGTTCTCAAACTGCTCCAGAAAACTATAATTTGAGTAGATAATATTATTATTGTTTTAATTCACTACAAATTTTTCACAGCAGGGCCATCTTCTTTCTAATAAGTACTTTGGCATCAATTGATTGCCATAGTCGTTGACTTGCCATAGTCGTTGACCACAACTCCTAATTTAAGCTGTCGGGGGCTGCTGACGAGTCTAATATATCAAGTCATACCCAGGTTATGAGCGCTTTAAGAACTGTGACTGTAAAATCGAATATGAATTCTGTGGTTTTGTATGATATTGTGACGAGATATGAAACTAAGGAAGTAAATTATGTAATATCTGGTTTATATACTCGCGGATTGAAGGCTGGATTTTTCCTAGTAACATAGGTAATCAAACCAATGCAATGTATTGGGAAACAATCTCAACAAACAATAAGTCTATCAGATTTCGGACAACAGAGCTGTGGGCTTACAACCACGTATGCCAGGTTAAAAGCGCTTTCTACTCCTAGGAAATATTCTCTGTTCTCTGCTGCCAATTATAATTTCGTTGAAACTTGTGTACTATATACAGTGAGTGGGGAAATATTTTAAATTTTAACTATTTTCGAGGCTAGTGACATTTACCGGCTGATTGATACAATACTTGGACTGATTCTATAAGGCTTTTTACCAACTGGATTTCTATGTGAGTGCCATCTGTTGTAATGTAGAGGAAACAATTTATCAACTGAAAATCCAATTTTTGTTTCTATTTTTCTTCAATCATCTATTGAAGAATCATGATTGTCTGTTGAGATTGTTTCCCAATACATTGGTTTATATTATTATCTAATTTAAAAATTCCACGCTCACCATGTTCATTAGATTGTCTTAAATCGCGTGATATACCTACATATTATCTTGACGATGTTAGACTTGATAAAGTAAGCACACGTAGTTAATTTTATCATTTAAGTAAGAAATATATTGCTCAAGTTTCACCCACATCCGACTTAATTACTCAGAACTATCCACGAGTGTTAGAGCTGTACGTATAACTTGGAAACTTGAAGTTCTATTAACATTGAAAGCTCTAAGCTCAGCGAGCTTCAAACTTATAACATTGACAGTATTAAAACCTGCCTACTGCTACGGCCGCTCTATTGCGAGTGACCTAGTCATTAAAATATGCAAAGCAAATTTCATAACATTCAAAGTAATTAAAATATGAACGAATCCCTGAACACCTCGCTATACCTGAACTGCCTACGTGAAATACTCATATAATAATGACTGTTATTCTGAAATCAAAAACAGACGATTGAGTTGCGTCGTATCCAATTTTTATTGAGACTTTTGACATTTCTCTATTCTGAAAATGTTTTATCCAATACATTAGACGCGTAACTACTGGCAACCGATTAAGTTCTAAGCAAGAGCTTCTTGCGTTGAGTTGGAACGTGAATTTGAGAATACCAGTTATTATGCAAAAATATTAATTACTAGAGGTCCGCCCCAGCTTCGCACGGGTAGATAGATACTTTAAAATAATTTAGTTTTCATACAGATCCCTAACTTTTTCTAAATATTTTATCGCATATGTTAATCTGGAATAATTGCATTGCAATGTATCGTGTCACGTCACTTTACCACCGTGACTACTTTGCGCGGTATTTCTACTAAACTTGACATGACTCCCCTCAGTCCCCTCCCCGCTCCCTTACGCACTCTGCATCGGATAAGTTGAGATGATAAGAGACTATGCTTTTTTTCCAATACTCACATTTTTAAACTCGTGATAACTTTCGAATGGAATGTTCGAATTGAATAATTCAAAAAGTTATACAAACATATTGAAGCAGACTTGAATATGAACTAATTTATTTTAATAAGGAGTAATACCAAGATACCAATAAAGAGCCTTTTCTAGAGTTGACATTTTATTGATTTTTTTTAAATAAAAAAACACTTATTGTGGCATAACTATAATAGTTAGACATATGCTGTCGCGATACTTTTTGTAAATAATGATGTCTTCTACAAAATTGTTGTACATTGTTTTATTCTATCATCATTAGTTTTCACAGCGTTCGCGATAAAAAGAATATTTTAGGTAAATTTTTTACACCTTGGGTTACATTATTGAAGTTTTCGTAGGTTACCCAATTTATTTTGGAAATTAAATATAGCCTATGTTCACCGCCGATATTGTAGCTTCCCAAAAGTGAAAGAATTTTTCACATCGGTTCAGTAGTTTTGGAGCCTATTCGATGCAAACAAACAAAAAATCAAATCTTTCCTCATTATATTATATTAGTATAGACAATATCTCTAATACAAATGAAAGTTGGGTTAGTGCGAACACTTATAACTCGAGATCGGCGGAACAGATTCTTTCAATGTTTGATTCATTGGATTCTTCTCCGCTCCGGATAACAGAATAACTAATAAAAAGTTGAAAAAAATGGGTAAGAAATGGTATAAAATATAATGTTTAAATTATTATGGAACGGATCACCTGCAACGCACCAACGGCATCGCGGGTAGTTCCCTATCATTCTCGCATACGTGATTTCCGCTCATACAGTAGCCCATCCTACTTACTCCACCGCAAAGTCAACAAAATTATCGGGCATACATTCGTCTCGGTACCTACTGCATAGGTGAGGTAGAAGAATGTGTGCGCGCGCATATTATATTATCACGTTGTTCCCGCCTGAGCTTTGAATACATATGGATGTTTTAGAAATATTTTAACATTATTATTTTATTAGTAACTTAATCGGATTAATTATGTATTTGTGTTTCTGGTGGCGCAGTGCATATTTGAACGGGCCGCCTCTGGTTAGGACTATAGGACAGCGTCTGTCGGGAAAGCTAGTTGTCAATATATCGTATTTTCAGTCAATATAACCTTAATTTTACTCAGGATAGAATATGTATTAAGATATTATTATAACTAGTGGTAGGCCAGTGCTCGAAATTCGACCATATAACTAAGTTAGATTATACTCGTAAGTTTTAACATTATTAAGATTCCTTTGTCAAAGTTTGACCGAGCGCTATATTACAATTTTTCTTTCAAAAATAATGACATGGATACGTCAAATTTGAAATGTTGCTATATTAGAAGTTTTTTTCTATGGTTAAAATAACCACAAAATAATTTAAAATAAATACAAAAAATATTGATCTATTCTCAATTTGACCACAGATAAACAAATGAACTGTGTCAAATACATCGAAGTAAGTGTATGAATTACATAACATTACAGTAGTGTGCGCAGTGTTTTTCTATTGATTTAATGTACCTACCTATTTTTATGCATAATTTTAAAAAAATATTAGCATTCGCCACTACTTATCTTTAACTATAAGTGTGTGAAATTTCATACATACTCCTCCAGAAATATTTCATTCATTTACTGACGAGATGCTAAACGGTGATACCGTCTAGCATCAAATTTACTTACAATTGATACTACTGTACTAATAAATTTAACCTGTACGTACATATGTGTAGATGACCGTGTTGGACTTTGTTCTTGTCTCGCTTACTGCTTCCCTGTTTCCCTAATATCTCTGTATTACTTCCGTTCTCGTTGTTGACTATAATATGTATCTGACGCAATGCCAGAAGAACCCTTTACATTCTTCTGGTATTTAATATTTTTAATACCTTTTTACTACCTTCCTATTGACTATTGATAATTATGGTTTATTGTTGTGTTTTTGTCGTCCCTTAATTTTATTTTTATTTTGTTAATTATTTGTAACTATTGAAGTTGTATTTATTGATATTGTTGTAAAAAGGATGAACCCAAGTGTCTCGAATTAGACCTAGGGGAGATATTACAGAATAAAGAATAATTTTGTTGATATTTTTATGAAACTCAAGTATGAATCATAAGGGGGGGGGGGGGGGGTGCGCGTAATTTTCAAAATATATGTATGTGACCCGATGAAAAAAAAATATTGAGTACCATTGATCTAATATATTATATATTAATAGATATATTAGATAATGTAATCATATTATATGTCATATATTAGATAATGTTATCATATTATATGTCATAAATTAGATCATGTAATCATATTATTATATGTCATATATTAGATAACGTGTATAAGGAATTACATTTTTTGTGCCTAATAAATAAGTTTCCGGTGTCGATCTAACAGAAAAAGTCACAATTTTATGTACCTACCTATCAGTGATGGAAGAATAGTGATAAAATACAATTGAATAATATAATAAAAAAGATATATAAAACAAATAAAAGCATTGTTATTTATTTAATACCCAAATACATCGCCGTCATAAAAAGAAGAAAAAAAAAAGAATTGACACACTCTCCTAATCTGGACTTTCAAAATGTTGTGTAATATTAGGTGCGCTGTGAGCAATGTTCGTGAATCGTTATATTCTGAAAAATCTTGGTGAATTACGTCTAAATATTTTAATACTAGCTGACCAGTAAATTCATGAATAAAATGGAATTTACGGTATAAAAACTTAATTAAATTCAACTATAAATTTATTGCATTATTTGATAGTTATCGTTGATTCGGATGCGGGATGAAGTTCGATGGGTCATAAGTTTGAAATCAAAACAATTCCTGTAGAATTGCTTTACTTTCAAAAAAATCTAAGAGATGGCGGTCTAGTAGGAAATACATCACATGTAAAACCTATTACCGTAGGTATTGTATATACCATTGAAAGAATAGACCCCAATATTCGGTACTGAGTTATTATGGTAACCTTTACACCTACTGCACCTACTTGAGAGTCAGTATAGCTTGGGGAATTGTTATTCAGTCAAACAATCTCATTCAGGCCCGACGCATCAATATGTAGATAAATGTTCTTGGTAGCCATCTATAAGATAAAGTAATGTAGTGGATAAAGTGATGGAAAGAATCTGACGGCCGCATCAATTGAAAACTATCCAATAGATGAATATCTATAAGATTATATTATTAATCTTGATAATGGCACACATCACCCCCCTGGGTGGATTGCCTAATAAAAGAAGAAGAGAAGAAGAAGAATATCTATAAGATAACAGTGTTGCTATGCTGAAATCTATGGATTTCTATGGAAATTTCCATGGATTCAATTGATATTTCTAAGGATTTGCGTTTTCGCGCCTAATTTGATGTCAGATGAAATCTTGTTTTGACGTAATTAATCAAAATATTTAGGTTATGTTGTAATGTTGTTGTTTTTTTGTTTCGCATATTATAATTTTATAATATTATTTCTAAACTCTAATTTTTTATACCAGATCGTTTATTTGAAAACCGGCAATTGGTATCTTTTGTCGATCGAAACTGAAGAAAAATAGGATTTGTTCGAAGCTTCAAAATGATAATTTATTATAATATGTACATTTTCTCGCTGTGTTTAACGAAGATTTTGTAATTATCATTTTGGTTTATGAAAAAAACAAGTCGAAGGTGTTCACTTTCATGGCGTTTCATTGGCGTGTTTCTAAACGTCAGTGAACGCTATTTTGACAGCCATCCTAGAGATAAATCGTTATCAAACACTAGAAAGCTCCTTTTAAAAATGGCGTCGTATATCTTAAAGATAAGCGATATCTACACATTAATGCGGCAAATACCTCAAAGAAAGGCTTTTCTGTAAGATAAATTTATTTATCCACTGATTGATGCGTTGGGCCTCAATCTGACACATGCCAGTGAAAAACTAATCGAACCCGTGACATCCGTATCATAGGATATATACCTATGTATATATATCATCCATAAATAAGTAATACAATTGCAAATAAGTTATAATTTGAGCAAGAACATGTCGTGCATCTTAATTCTTAACAACCTTCGTCGCGTATAATATGCGTCAGTGCCGAGCTAAGGGTTAACATGATTATCTGAATCACCAACATTGACATTATCTGGCTATGTTATTTTATTATTGTGATTACATACTACGTATCTGGTATCTATACTACCTTTACATACTACAATCGGTTGTCATGGCGACGACGAGGCTCATACCGGATGTACTACGAGAGGCGATAACGTTGCGACGCTCCTACTGATCACCGTTGTATGAAGCGACGATGTATATAATATTATTAATGTCAGATACATCGAGAACTTTTTATTCGGAACAAATTTCATATAAAACCACACAAGAGATAAGCTCGTGATGGAATTGAGGCGAGGTAGGTACTTTGAAGCCAGTTTGTTGCCTTATCGAAAGGAAGACCAAAACTTTTCATCCATAGCACAGTGCATCCAAAATATCGGCTTTCAGAATATTATGGTTAGACAAAAAGTGATACCTATAATATGGGTTTCTATTTTTCTAACATACCTTGATATTAAATAGTTCCAATTCCAATACTTCTTTTGACCGCACTTAGAAAATAGAGATGCAACAAGAACCCTTCACCGAAATCGAATGATTTCGCGCAGTTTTGATGACCACCTCCCACACCATACAAACGGGTCTTCCTCGTCTTCGAAGCCTTAATGGGAGGAATTACAGCGGTTCTCAAACAGCCTCTTCTGCTTCCCTTTTTCTATGCTGGATTTTTGTAAAAGTGTGACGTATATGTAAATGTGTGTTCGAAGCACTCAATTCTTGATCGAACAAGTCTTCAAATTTCACTCACAAATTTTATATATTATTTTTTTGTTATCGGATTAATTCTTTCAACGTTTCCAACCCAACCCAATGTTAACATTTATCTTGGTCACAACGCAAACTTTCGTACATGAAACATCTTTCCAAATATTCCCATATTTTCAAATGTCACATGGTCTTTACACGTAGCCTACGTAGAGCTCTTATCTTTTCTACATTTACACCTTTTACATTCCATTTATATAAAAATAAATAAATACATAAATAACACTCTTCTATACATAGGTGTCAGTATAGCCGGCGGAACTTAATGCTTGAAACATTCTCTACCAGTCAACCGGTCCCGTCCAATCTGAGACAGGATTCCAACCCCGAGTAGAAATTTCAAGTGAAAAAACACATTGAAAATTTCTGACTCGACCGGGAATCGAACCCGGGACCTCTTGATCTGCAGTCGGAGCCTTTGCCACTAGGCTACCGAGGTCGATTTATATTAAGTATTTCGTGTGCATTTTATACCAAAATATTTAGGTACATGGTTATCGTAAAACTTATATTATTTTTACTAACAATTTTAAAATCAAAATAAGTATAGATTTCATCACCATTACGCCACGATTCACTGATGTTTAGTTAATATAGATTCATATTATAGACTATGGTAATTTTACCATTTTGATATGGTTGTGGTCTAGTGGTTACGAAATTGGCTTTCGTACTGTTTCATACTGGAGATCGTGCATGGGCTCGATCCTAGATGCCGACCATCTTCATCTCTCGGCACAAGCTTTAAGTAGCTTACTGTGAAAGAGTCAAAGCGTTTATTTTTTTTTTCACTTTAAGTGAGTACATTAAAAAAATGTATCCCGCTTAATCTAACTGGATAATCCATAGATCGGATTTCTGGACTTTGCTGTCCAGCAAATCTGAAATGGATGTGTCGAGTAATTGCGAAACTCAAAACGACGTTTCGAGTAATGGTGCCAGTAGCAATCACAGCGCTAACAAAAGCGCATTCAACACGAAACATCCGACAATAACATTATGATATCGTCAGATGCTATTTTCTAAAATGGTATTATAGAGCGGCAGTAGTGGAGAAACATCTCGATTCAGGGACGAAATAAAATGAATATTCTACCCCCGCGAGCTGCTTTCAATTAAATGTAACAATACTGGTGTTCTAAGATAAGAATATAAACTCTTAACTTTGTTGAAGACTTTTAAAATGCTTTACACGATCATTATAATGATGAACTTTCAAAGTAAGCAGTATGTTCTGTTTGAACTGCAGTCTGTGCTACGGATATCATGAGATCAAGATGATCAAATATACCAGAATCAAAAAGCCAGAGCTCGCATACAGTCGTTGAACAATGCCAAAACTAAACGTGTTATATTTAGGCCATGGGCTCGGAGGATAAAAGTACCAGCTACTCAAAACAGATTTCATTTGGCATCAGCCAGCAAAGGTGGGCATAAAACAAGGATAAAAAAAAGCACTAAAAGTCAACATCTAAGCCACAACCAATTGCAGGCATTAATAGCGCCAATATGTATTTCAAAATATATGTCAGAGAACGCTCTTAAGGGGCTTTTAAAACCAGAGAATCGTAGAGCAATTGAAAAAATGCGGGTTTTGTAAATGCGGACCTTTCTCTAAACAAGCACATTTTATTAATCCATACAGAATCTCTGAAGCTTCCGGAGATTACTGCCGCTTTATTTGTTTGCTCTCAATCAAATCTGTTAATGAAATAGTATGTATTGTGTTCACACTTGACAATAAAAGTAACACAATTGGCTAGCGAATTATAGCATTCCGGTAGTATAGGAGCAACTGTGATAATTTAAGCAGACCTGTGATTGTTATACAAACATTTCATTAGTGTTCCGATTCAAATGAACATCCATAAAATGTCACATATCATTACATTCCTATATGAACACTGACGATCTGATGAAATCCTATTAAAGGTAATGAATTTATTTGCTCAGTCATTATACATATACAATAACTTAGATAACTAACCGTCTGCGTTATACAAACGAGGGCTAGTTTATACTGTCTCATAGAAGTGAGATAGTTTCAAGTCGAAACGTTATATTCTTGCTCATTCATTCTATACTATGTTGGTAACTGAAAATAGAAGATAGAAGATAAGTTCTATAAAATCAGAGTGTAATAAAATGGTCGCAATCGGTATCGGTCGGTCAGTGTTCCCATAGTAACGTTGTTACTATGGGAACACCGACCAACCGATACTTTTGGCGACCACTTTATTGACTTCGGCCGCAGCCCTTTTAATTTGGTACGGATGAGACAGTAGTCTTTATATTATGTACTAGCTTCCCCGAGAGACGTTGTCCTATAAGTAGTCCTTACTATGAATATTGATTTCAAATTTGCACTTAATACATCACTCGAAAACGAGTGCACGGCTTTAAAAAATGCGTTAAAAATAATATATTTGAATGTTAAAAAATATATCTGAAAGCTCGAAACATAATACCTAATATTATTAATAACATAATACCGACCTCGGTAGCCTAGTTGTACTAGCTTGGACTTCAGATCCGAGGTCCCGGGTTCGATTACCGGTCGGGTCAGAGTTTTTCTAAGTGTTTTTTCACTTGAAATTTCTACCCGGGGTTGGTCTGTCTAAGATTGGACGGGACCGGTTGACTGGAAAAAATTGCCTCAGGCAATAAGTTCCGCCGGCTATACTGACACCTTTGTATAGAAAAGTGTTATATTATTATTATTATATTCCATAAAAAATCTGCGTATCAATATATCAAGGGTTATAGTTAAACAATAACATTTTTTTTTATTATAGACCTCCACCCGGACTCGAGTGATTTTGTTAAGTAAATAAGTTAAGGTAAACAATAATTTGTGTCTTTATAAATTTTCATAGATGGAGTTGGCGTCGCAGGAAATTCGTCCCATACTAACTTTAATATTATAGTTTATATTTATTTCTTGTGCATTTTTCAACTTTTTTATAGTTATTCTGTTATTCGAAACGGAGAAGAGTCGAATAAATCAAACATCGGGAAAATCTGTTCAGCCGATCTCGAGTTATAACTTTATAACTGTTCGCACTAACCCGATATGCTTTTATATTGTAGATGTGAAATTTTATAGAAAAAATACATCTTGCAACTTTTTTGAATTTGTAAAAAATGTCAAATAGGTTCGAAGAGTACCCACATTCGATGTTGCCATTAAAAATATCGAACAGCAAACAATTTAGAAAAACAAATACAGGCTACTCTATACAGGCATTAAGAATGAAACACAACCAAAATATACTCCAGAGAAAACGCATTTAATCTCTCTCATATTGTCTCGTTTCTCATAGAGCCCGGGGAAAAATATGCTAGAACAAAATATTCTTTTATATTCCTCAATCAATTATTTTATATTTTTTAAAAGCTATCCTATAAAACATACCTTATTACTCTTAGGAATTGTTCCTTTTGTATAATACTAGCAGATACCTGCCACATTTCTGGTAGAGAACAAATAATATTTAAAAAATTTAAATTTCTAAGCACTTTTATTAGGATTACAGCGATTAATAATGTGCTGTTTCTTTTTACCAATAATTGTCCTGAAATATGCCTATAAATTTCAATTAAGTGTATCACACCCCGATTGCCTAGATCAAATCCGCTAAAGCTTAGAATCCGCCTAAAAAATGTACGATAAAAGTTAATTTTAACTGACTGTTCAACTTAAATAATCATAATTCCTCTAAAATGACCCGCTGTTCGATCAAGATCAAGACCCGCCAAAATTTTAGAGGAACTGCTTTTATTATGTCAAAACCACTCGCGTAAATTTTTTTTTCAGATATGTCTCTTAAAAAACAACAATCAAAACAAAATAATTATTTATTATTCTCAGTAAAAATATTTTTTGCTCTTGTTTTCATCATAAAAGATACGTTGATAGTTATAGTTATGCTTCATGATCAAGATGAATTTGTTTGAGAAAAAAGGAAATTTGGCGGCCATGATGATAATTTTGACACGGTTATGCTTCATGATCAAGATGAATCTGTTTGAGAAAAAGGAAATTTGGCGGCCATGATGATAATTTTGACACGGTTATGCTTCATAATCAAGATGAATCTGTTTGAGAAAAAGGAAATTTGGCGGCCATGATGATAATTTAGACACGGGGAAATCATTCCCATTTTAATACACGACTGTAGGTAGGTGCATATAAAACAGAGTGTTATTTATTTCATGTTGTTTTTAAAAATTCGAAATTAATCAGCTGTTACTTTAATTCTGTGTTGTTGCAAAATGTGTAGATGTACATGAAAAAAGAGATAATACATAAAATAGGCTATAGACAGACGAACCTTGTGGGATTATTGGCATTTTTGTTATTTGATTATGTTTTGACGAACCTAATTGGTGATGATTACTCTTTTCTTTTTTTTTATGTGAGGCGCCCTTGAGGTGGAGATATTTCACTAAACGGCGCCATAAAAGTTGTCCAAATATTATTATTATAAACTTTTGAAAATTACGTGTGATTATTGTAATTTGCCAAATAGTTAGAGTGCAAACAAGTTTGGAATGTTTTACCGCATTTGAATAAACGGCATTACGACCCAACCAATTTACATTTTTATAATATAAGATGATAATGCTGAAACAGTAGATTCACTAATCCCTTGGTATGGGAATTTTTTTTAAAAGAATTCATTGGCAAGAACAAGGGGATATAATCGCCTTTACGAGATCTCCCATAAAGATTTGCCAATCCCCAGTGAAACATCTCTTAATACGCCATAGATAAAGTCTGTAATCTCTAGAAGAATCGTAAACAGTCATCAATATAAAAATAATCCTCTTTAGTAAATCAATGAAATATTTCACGATATAATCTATAACATAGACGAAAATCGGGTTAGTATGAACACTTTTAACTCGAGATCTGCCGAACAGATTTGTATGATTTCTGGTTTATTGGATTCTTCTCCGCTCCAGATAACAGAATAATTTTTGAGAAGTTAAAAAATGGATAAGAAATAATATAAAATATATATTATTATTAAAGTTAGTATGGCACGGATTTTCTGCGACGCCACCGCCGTCTATGGAATATTATATAACAACAAAATGATTGTTCACCTGACAACCATTGAAATTAAAAATATTGATAGGAACATACGTACGAAGATTTTTATGGTACTTTTATCATGCATTCAGACAATTTTTTTAACATTCAAACATATTTTAAACGTATTTTTGTATAGATTACAAATTTGAATTCAATATTCATAGTAAGGACTACAGGACAACGTCTGTCGGGAAAGCCAGTATTATATAGAGAACATAATATCGTGTAACTAATGGATATTTTACGATCCATCTTAGTTAAAGACATAATAATACATCGATGTTCAGGACTTTGCGTTAGCCACCTAATTAAGGTCTGGTTTGCAGAGGGCTTGACGCAGTATCCAATTTGAATTACATCTACTTATAGACCACACGGGTTCAAATTCATCGGCCAGCTTACACGATGGAGCTTCAGTTAAAACCAGTGACCGTCCGTCATTTGTTTTGACTGATGCTCCGACAGAGAATGAAGTATTTTTTTAAATGAATCTGTTCTCACTTGATGTGAACACTGAACACTCTTTCACAGTAAGCTACTTATTTGTGTGGGGAAAGAGGAAGATGGTCGGCACCTGGGATCGAACCCACGACCTCCAGCACGAAATACTACGAAAGCCGTCATCGTAGCCGCTAGACCACCGAAAACATTAAAAATAAATATTAACCATCCTGCTCTTATTGCTTGCAATAAAGAATACGGATAGAACATGTCACGAATCCAATGGTTTCCTAGGGAGCGATTCGATATCTGACAATACGACCGTCTTTGGAATTGTGACAATGTTTTTTGCAGCTACGGTAACCACATAGACAACGTTTTTCAACGCTGTTTATGGCTGCTAAATGCCAGTAACGCATTACTAGGAAAACATACCATACCAAGGGGTGGTGAAAAAAACTAATTATTGAGACGAAAAAAAAATTATATCATAAATTTTCTGAAAGAATATGTGATTGTTTTAAAAGATTATCGTGAACACGAATGAATTCAGAAATTGATTTAAAACTCCTCTCATTAATGACATCCAATTCAAAAAGAAGACACGGACTGAGAAATGCTATTTGGCACATGAAAGACCAATATTAATATAAGGATTTCTTTCAACAGGGATATAATAAATATCTAAGTAAGAATAATCATTGCTGCAGAAACAACTTATGTATATTCTATAGAGACGATGTAATTTTTCAGAATATATATACTTCGCCGTATATATTTTAAAAGTGCAATAAACAAAACAAAAGAGTTCTTTTTAAAGTATAACTAGATATTCTACTCCCTCGAGGGAATTGAAGATATTCTGGGGAGAGAATGAGGGAAATTTAATGTTAACCGCGGTAGAAATAAGTTTTCTCGCAAAATTTTAACGTAAGTGTATGGAGGTTCAATAAATTCAAAATGTTAACTGTAAAATATAAAAAAATCTAATTGCCATTAACTTTCAAACATCTGCGGTAAATTTTGAAAAAAAAAAATCTTTTTCGGGATCGATTCCCGGTCGGGTCAGAAATTTTCAATGTGTTTTTTCACTTGGAATTTCCACCCGGGGTTGGCCTGTCTCAGATTGGACGGGACCGTTTGACTGGAAAAAAATGCCTCAGGGAATAAGTTCCGCCGGCTATACTGATATAACCTTTGTATTGAAAAAAGTTTATTTATTTATTAATTTAATAATATAGGAAACATGGCAACATTTAAAACACGCATATCTCGACACTCTATGTGCATAAACGTCAGGAACATAATATTACATGAAGTCGCGCGTCTTGTGTTTTTTCTACGTAAGTAATGAATTATTTAAAAACAATCTCAAAAAGTGGTTATGTGGTTTTAAATGACCTCAAGACTTTTCCAGTACATAGCATATCAATTGCAAAAATATTTTATTAAATTCGATGGATAATTTTTTGTAAGATAATAGCGTGCCAATATAAAACGGTTTCACCGGTTTGGATGTAGGTAGAGCTAATAACTCAAAAGTCAAAATTTTAATAGAGTAATCCACCATTTCAATAGCTTTTAACACAGTAACATTTATCGAGTCAGAAAGTATTTTGTTTTTTTTTTTTCAAAATGTGGTCTGTGGCAGTAGTCATTCTTTCTGAAAAGGAGAAACCAGCAAAGGGTATTATTTTCAAGGCAGGTACCCCGGAAGTTAGAATCCTAACAAATTACCTAAGCCTTCCTAACGCAAATGATCATGGTCCCATAAATAAACCACTGCAAAGTCCATGCGAGGATCGTTGAGGCTTAAATCCGTTGGGTCGTCCTTTCGTAAAACCACCACATAAAGAAAAACTCGAATAGTCACCCACACAATACGACTCGTTTAACTTGGAAAAAAGCCGACATCATTTTACAAAAAAAAGGTTTTCGAATGTAATAGAACAACTAAATATGAAATTTATTATCTTCGAAGTTTGCTTCTTTCAACATTTGAAAATTCAACAATTAGGTATATAAGACTTTCTGTCTATTTGATTTCGGATCCTATAAAAAAAATCATATTGAAAATAATTTAACGAATATGTAACAACTAATGACTCTAACAATGTTCTGATGTTCGATTTTTAAATGGAACAAACAACTACGGGCTTACGACCGTCTTCTACTGTTATTTCGAAGGCTGGCTTAGTGTGATCACTTTACTTTAACAACGTTCGCTATTAGGTGGTAACGTTTATGTCTCCGAAACTCCTAATCGTGAGAATTCTCGACATGTCGAAATTTTATGTATACAACAAGTAGATATTTAAAAATAATGAAATATAGACATAAAAGTTGGAAATCATTGAGAATAAAAGAGCAACCAAATTTAAAGACTGCGACTGCTGTCATGTATTTGGCGCCAGGATATGAATATATCCATTTTTGTCCCATCTTTATTGCCTATTGGCTTTGTTGGTGCACATTATTTCTAGATTCTTGTGACCAATTTTCAGGACTAGACCTTAACGAATATGTAACAACTAATAAAAAAATGATTTGTCGATCGTTTCAAAAGAATTCACTTAACCGAGTTTAGACATGATAAATTTGATATAATGAAACTGTACCCATCATTGAGCTAGTGGTTCTAGGCGGTGAGTTGCTACACACACATCGTAGGAACATTGGTTTTAAGCCGGCCTCCGATAACACTGAAGAGGCAAAAAATGTGAATCAATCGAACCTAATGGTGTATAGTTGAGTGTTAAATGATAATACTAAATCAGCAACTAATGCGAGAGTCATAAGCCCCAACGGCTCCAAGCTCACAAAAAAATATAATGAAATAAATATTCGCTTCCAATATTCAAGAAAATACGTCTTATTACTCTATTGTAATTTCATTGATGAGATACTTTAAACTTTTTACAATAGAAACCTGTCATTCATAAAGCAATAAAATAAAATAAAAGGTATAAGTAAATAAAGAGGCTGGATTCTAGAAGAAAAAATTATGAAAATGAATTTGTACAAAAAATTTATAAATTCTGTATTTAGATGTGTGATTTGCAAAAAACAAATGTTTTTTTTTTCTTTTTGTTAAATAACTATGTACCTTACTATGTGACTTGCCTGAAAATTTTAGTTTATCACATTCGTATTGTAATGAACGAATTGACGAATAATGCGATCGAGATGAAACAATGATCAACTTACTATGAGAAGGAGAATTATTGCTCATTGAATATTGGGCATAAAAAAAAAAAAAATCATTTCGTCCAAGTTAACGGTGTGCCATTTTAAGTTGATAAAACCATGAGGGTAGTGGTGCGCAAAAATTTAGTTTTATTTTCACTCACATTTTGAATTTTAAAACGATGAGAGGACGCATAGATGCTGAAAGAGACACACGGAGAAAAAAAGAGAGATGAACATAAAAGACAAAGATAGAATTTTTTTTGAAAATGTAAAGATAGTATAGTTTCTTATTTGCACACAAAATATGAGTCATGTATAGTCATATAAGTGTACGGAACGAAACTGAACCTGATAGACCAAATTTTTCAGATTAAAATTCAGTAAAGGTGTATCACGCCTACTTCTACACTTAACTCATTTTATATGTGCAAATAATATGATATTCGTTTTTCATTGAATAATTTTACAGTAACTTGATTTTTATAAAGGCAGCTTATAAAATATTTTGAATAGCTTCGTTATACAAATAACGATATGAAAAAACATTTCTTTATTCGTATCAAAATAAGTTTAAAAGGACGTTTTTAATATTTTTTTTTAAGAGCGTGACAGCTCTGACTTCAAAGTCAATTTCGGGCGGGGCATAAAAATTAGGGCGGACTCTATCCACTACTTAACTCTTACAATATTTGTACGTATGTAAGTGTAGAGTTAGGGGTCGGAAACTAGTGGAATGCGTCGAAATATTTAAAACCTCAATGTTCTTTTGACTGCAATGTGTTTGGAATTTTTGAACAACGGTGGATGATAGTGATGATAATGATAATGCCGATAATGATGATAAACATGTATTTGGTTAAAGCGACATTATTAATTTTACGTTACATTCAGGTATACATTGCTTTTACCAGATTTTTTTAAACATGAGTTCTCACCATTAATTAATTTCTTCTAACACTCACATACTATTCATTCTAATTGCCACCATTTCAGATTATATGATTATAAAATGGGAACGGGAAAAATACACTTTTTTAATATTTGATTTTAATGGCATATTAAAAAAATGTAATTACAAAATTCATACAAAAAGAAATGCTATATCGTATGTACATATATATTGCATGTGTGCAGATTCATTGCCGTCGAACTCCTCCTTTAAAACTGGACGGTCAAGATTATATGTCATGGTATCAAAAGGATGTGAAGATAACCACATCATATTAAAAACGCGCCTTCCAGATATTTTTGTCCCTTCAGTCGTTGGTTCTAATCTGGAAGTTTCGCATGCTAAGATATTCTTTGAATCTAAATCCTTGTTGTGACTCGGTTGGTCTTGAGATGTATCGATTAATTTTGCAGTAACTCTGGACTTAGAAGTAGCTGCATTAATTTGGTCCGGGACAGCGTTCCGTGACCTGAAAATTGACGAGATTTTGAAGATATATCTGTAACCTTTGAAAGGTATACATAATGTATTTTGTTTTTATTGGGCCAATACTATAAAAGAGATACTAAAATATCTGTAAGTATGTCGCTGGTAAACTAACGGATGGTGGTTCCTAAGTAAATTGTTCCGATAATGGTATTATAAAACATTTTTAACAATCCGAAAATTGTGTGGATTTTACTGCCGGATAATCTAATTTCCAATGTTTTTTTTTGGCAACACTTGAACCTGTTTTAAAACATTCGAATTTTAACAATGACGTGCCCTGGTGAACAAAACCATAAAAACTTTCACTCAAAACAACGTTGGGTTGTCTCGCTCTTAGTGATAAGAAGAAAGTGAGTCAACAATATCTAAAATGAACTATCAAATTATTACATATCTGGTCATTCGACCATCGGTAAGTTACGAGCTCCTATTTACTCCACGGGACATGGTAGCCGGAAACTGCCGAACCATTCCGAAGTGTAACGAGGACGACTGTATGATTGTATTAGTGTCAATTATAATGTTGATGCAATTTTTTGTATTACTTTCAAACAATTCGGGTTGGTTCGGCAGTTTCCGGCTACCATGTCCCGTGGAGTAAATAGGACCTCGTCGGTAAGTTCCTGAAATTTGACTGAAGTATTGCCATAAGATGGAAAAATGACCGAACTGCTCAAATTACGGCTTATTAATAGACCGAATGTTACAATTTATACATAAAAAATACTTACTTCTTAATGTTACGTGCTTTGGCAAGGGGACATTTTTTGTACGATTCACTATTCCGGTATACTTCTCTTTTCGTCCCATTTTGATTTTTTATTTTACGCTCTAAGTCTATAATATTGCACTCGGCGTGATAAAATAGTTTCTGAAAAAGCAAAATAATGTGATATAATAGTACTTAAGATATCCATCGACTGGGCCAAAATCAGTTGGTACCTATATCACAATATGTTTGTGAATGGGTTATATTCAGATTGGCGCGGCGTTTAAAATTTTGTCCAGAAATTTTGTTTTATAGAAAACTGCTAGAATTCGGACTAACTAATAGAATTCGGAATCCAGCGATTTTTAGAAAGGAGTTTAATTTTGCCCAATAGGAACGTGCCACCCTGTATAACGCATAAATGATAATAATTTAGAAGAAAAAAGTTCATAATAGGTATGCAATGTGACTATAAACATATTATACCTAATTTAAAAATATAAACTTTAAAATCACCAAACAGCAATGATAGAATTAATTGCTGAATACAAAAAATAATAAAATAAAAATTACTAACCAATGTTTGTCGTCCTCTGTAATATACGAATTTTCGTCAAAAAGTATACAATACAAAACGTAAATTGGACTAGCGCAGGTTGCACGTCATCTAAGTCCACGATGCTGTGGGCGACTGAATAATTTACACAACGAAAACCAGTGCGTTCCTTGTAATTCCCGTGCTATAAGTGTCATTATTGCATGCACGCTAAAGCCGATAGAATATTTCGATATTCAGTGTTTATTTGAAATAGAGGTTTTTTGGGATTATACGCTAAGCCGGAAATAAATATTAGCATTTCGTTCTATAATCTTGTAGATTTTTTAATGCTCTTTAAGACAAAAAAAGAATTATTTCATTCCGACGTGTATATCAGTTGGAATATTAAAAAAAAGATGAAAAACGACGTTTGCTATTTTTATTTTCTACAAGAAACTATACTAGATATCAAAAAACGGCTCTGAGGCCGCCTTCATTAAAGTCTAATTTATGTTATATATTTTTTTCATCGAAATCCGACAGTAGATAACGCCGGAAAATGGATTGAAAAATCATTAAAATCACCCCTTTGGCGACTCTAACAGCCTTAAACTCAAATTCACTCGAATGATCATTGTTATTTCAAATTACTTTTCCAATTACATCAATTCGGCCATACATCTTTCCATAAGATAAATGTTACCATGCGAAATTTGAACAAATACTTGTCACTGCGTCATAATATCATGACATAAATTATCCGGTAAATTTGAACAGCCATTCGTCATTTCATGAGCTAAATTAGCCAATGAAAAAGTTCAACGAAATTTCTTCCTTGGCATAGCACAACAGAAATTTCACAATGCGAAAGTTGGACAAATATTCGACATTCGAAAAAACCTCATGTCAATAAAAATTTCACAATGTGAAAGTTAAACCAAACGACATTTTATAACAGGACTTTACCAGGCGAAAGTTGAACATTATATATATGCGGATGTAGAGTGGAAGAAAGACTTTTGTACAGTACAAATCTTTTTTTTTTATGGATGTGTGCTCACTCATAGTGAACACACATCCATACACTCTTTGACTCTTTCTCAGTAAGCTACTTAAAGCTTGTAGTGTCGTGAAAGAGGAAGATGGTCGGCAACTGGGATCGAACTCACGACACCCAGTACGGAACAGCACGTAAGTCGGCGTCTACACCGCCAGGCTACCAACCACTTAATTCCAGCTCCAAATTCATTGACAACATATGGCTACATATTTTATTCAACAAACCAACTGTAAGTAGAAGATTTGACCAAAGCCTTTTATTCAGGTCTTACATAATGCTGGCCCAAAGTGGAAAGTTTCAATATTTACCATAGATCAATAGGACGAACGAATCCAATAATGCGCTCGATCCAAGAGAGTGGCAGTATCTTTTCTATGTTGGCGCACTTAATTTGCTAGCTTCTAATCTATTAATATAAAGGAAAGTGCCTGACTGACTGACTGACTGATTGACTGACTGACATATCTCAAATATAAATTAGTCGGGTTGGTGCGAACACTTATAACTCGAGATCGGCTGAACAGATTCTTTCAATGTTTGATTTATTGGATTCTTCTCCGCTCCGGATAACAGAATAACTAATAAAAAATTGAAAAAAAATGGGTAAGAAATGATATAAAATATAATATTTAAGTTAGTATGGAACGCATCACCGTGACGCGCCAACGCCATCGCGGGTAATTCCCTCTCATTCTTGCAAACGTAATTGCCGCTCTTAGAGTAGCCCATCCCACTTACTCAAATATTCATACAGAGTCAACATCGGGCACATAGAGGTAGAATGTATGAGCGCGAATATTATGTTCTCGCGTTGTTCCCGTCTGAATTTTGAATACGAATGAAATATGGATGTTTTGGAAATATTTTAATGTTAATATTTTATTAGTAACTCAATCGAATTAATTATGTATTTTTGTATGGGGGCGCAGTGCACATCATGTACATATGAACGGGCCGCCTCGGGTTAGAACCACGGGACAACGTCTGTCGGGAAAGCTAGTAACATAATATTTCTCATTCGTCTTTTACGAGACAAAATCTATGTGTTCCACTGCCAACCACGACATTTTTCGCACACAAAAACTCATTTATTAAAAGAAGAACTTTTTATTACCAGTTTTTGTCGATAAAATAGAATATCGCATTGAAAGACTTAACCTCTAATTCCTTGACGAGTCTATAAAAATAAATGTTGTAAGACTTTCTTTTACCCTCCCATCAGTAGTAAAAACAAACCAGGGTAGTAAGAATCTATTAAAAGGCTGTTATACTAAAAACTTCAGTTTTATTTTTACTTCTGGATAACCCATAAAGTTGAGGATTAACTTTTAGAACAAAGGTAGGATGTATAAAACGGGATTGTGAGGGTTAACGACGTTCCTTTAAGACAGTGCGCGCACATATAAAACAACACTTATGAAGAGTTATAAGTTTTCAGCCGTCAAACTGAACAACAAAATCATAGGTAACTAACGGATTCCCGTAATATATTGTTACTTTGCACGCTAAAAATGTATAGATATTGATACGTGTAGGAAAAACTTTGTGATCATTTTTACGAAAATTGCGCGGACGGAGGAGTATGAAATTTCGCACACTTATAGTTTATATAGAGAAGGAATGGCAAATACTAATATTTTTTTTAAATAATACATAAAAATATATGAAATCAATAAAAAAAACATCACGCAGACTAGGTACTGTAGTGTTATGCATTTGATACACAAACACTCCGATGCATTTGACATTGACACAGACGCATAATATATTCTTTTGTTTATCAGTGGTCAATTTCAGAATAGATTAATATTGTTTGTTTTTAATAATAATAAAAAAAACTTTGTATATATCGGGACCGTGAGATTGACCACTTCACGTCCTTAAATCTCAACTGGTCAGAAAAGGCACAATGAGCCTCGGACGCCTTCAAGCGTAATGGAGAGCTCTTGATACCTCCATAGGGAGCATAGGCTCCTGGGTGGGGCTTAGGCCCCCTCATTGCTGGTTGGTTTGGGGGTAGTTCGCGGCGGGCTTAATTTGTCCGGGGCCGGCTTTTTGGTTTGATTGCTTCGATCGAGCTAGGAGGTCGTTTTCGTGCGGGTCGGGTTTGCTGCGGATTGGTCTCCAGCGGGGTGGCTTGCGATGTGCAGAGTGCCTTAAAGGGAGAATGCATGTATGTATGTATATATCAATATATATCCAATACGTATCCAATATCAATGTCATTGGTTTTGAAAGAAAATTTGAGATAGCGCTCACTCAGTCTTTGATAATGGAACCTTAATAATGTTCAAACTTATAATTTAAATAAGTTATGATCGAACTTCGAGCACTGGTTGACCACTAGTATTTTTTAAATTAGTTTAGAGTTTACGAGTACCTAGGTACATTAAGGAAATAGCTTGTTTGAGAAAATAATTATTATATTTATTTACACTCGCAAAAGCATAAGAAATTTGAGATGTTCAAAAGATTTTTATATTTATGCTAAATTATGTTGTAAAGTTTGATGCTAATGAATAACATATCTACACTAAAAACTTTACGATATAAATAAAAACTTTCACGTGGCGTGCATAGCAGAGTTCCGCAGGGGATGTGCGACGGCACACTGGTGTACCATGATCAGCATTTTGGTGATGTCCGGCGGGAAATGATTAAACTGAACCAAATTTTGATCACCTTTTTTCACTGTGTGAAAATATACGATACAAGTATTTAAGAAACATATGAAAATCATCTCTGAAATTTCTCGCTTTGGTAGACATAATTGACAAAGCTCTGTGTGTGAGCACAATCGTTGAAAATAACTGGATTGAAAGTGTCCCTTTGGAAGCCCATCTAATCAACGTTCCCCGGTGCTGATAATTAGAAACAGGTTACAGAAATATCTCGGTGCCAGTACGTTTCAAAGGACGCACTGGTGAGTTGTAATTATTATCGTTGTACTAAACCACACATTCTAAATGCATTTCGGGATTAACCACTCTAGGTGGATGTGGTGACATCTAAAACGAAACCATCGAAATTACTTTCGATTACATAGGTACTGATTCGAAACTAGGTTACAACTAGCTTTACAAGGGTAATTCTATGTTTGAGTTCTGCACAGGCCTATATATATATATTTAAAAACTTATCGACATTTTCAAAAGATTTCTCAGAAAGATTTCATATTGAATAATAATATCTACCTAGTATGTTAGGTATTGTTGGTTTAATGTCGACCTAAGAACGATGCTTATAAAAAAAACTATATTTTGAACATGGTACAGATAAGACACTGGTTTGAGTTCTCTCTGGGCATCAAAAATAAAGACCTTTTTCGATCTCTACGGGCTTGTGACTTTTTTCTACAGGTGTTTCGAAGGTTGGCTCACTTTTTGTACTCACTCAAAGTGAGCTCTTTGGCATCTTTCACATTAAACAAATAATAAGCTTGTGTTTTTTTTTGAAATGAAGTGCCTAAGGAGAATTCTGGGCGTAATATGGTACCACCGCATCACGAACGACGCTATACGCCGGCGCACCCAGCGTGAGCCCATCACCTCTAACGTTGTGGGGAGGAGATGGACTTGGCTGGGACATGTGTTAAGGATGCCGAATGACAGTTGGCCGAGGAGAGCGCTGTTCTTCCTCCCATCAGGGTCCCGAAGACGAGGAAGACCCTCTCATACTGTGTTCCGCTCCTTCGAAGCAGAGCTGAGGGACATGGACATGGTGTGGGAGGAGGTCATAAACATTGCGCAAGATCGAGCGCAATGGAAAGCTCTTGTTGCCTCCCTATGCCCCTGAGTGGGGTGTAAAAGGGAGTGTGTGTGTGTTTTTAAAGAGAGAGATGGTCGGTACATTGCGTCGAACCCACGACCGTCACAGAACAGAGGTCAGCAACGGAAGTATAACGACTACTTCAAAACGTTAACAACAATGGGGGTCATTAACTTGTTAAATATTCTGAAAAATCCAATATCCCATCAAGGATTCGAAACCACCTATACTACCCTATCTATTCTATGTCATGATCATCTGGGTGTATTATACTGCCAAATTTAGCAAGAACAGTTCAGAGTTCATTTAACTATATTTTATACTAAAAAATTCATAATAAGACAATAATTTCATTCGTAACAATAGAGTTCTGACATTTCTGAATAAAATTCTATTGGTAGATCATTTTCAGTTCAATTATATTATGAATATTCAGCAAAACAATCACGTAATGTATACAAACTTAGGCAAACACAAACGCACATCCTTCGGGTAATCCTATTGACAAATGGCTTTGTCCTGAAGGGCCAGTGGCGATACTTATGTACTTGGGATATCTGATTCATCAATCAAATCACTTGGGCTAATAATTGTTCTATATAAAGGACAGGTATGTACCTATGTCGATAATACTATTAGTCAGCTATGTAAAGGACATCCTATCGAGGTACATATTATACGGATAGCAATATGATCAATGTGGTTATATTAAATTGATAAGGATTTCTCATCCATCATTGGCTATTATGTAGCTAATATAAGATTGCAGCTCCCGCATCAAGAAGTCAAATAGGTATGTACGTATCAAAAGTTATAATTTATTTAACACAAGCTGACCCGTCAAACTTCGTTCAACATCTTCGTACGATAATTCTTTCCAAAATATCTACTTGCTTTCTGAAACATTATGGGAAATAAAAATTTATTTACTTTCTGCGTTTTAATTTATAAAAAATACGCTAAAAATATCCAACTTTGCAGTATTACAATAGATTATATTTTTTTGTTTCTGAAATATATTTTCGATCGACTATGCGACCATCTTCAGCGCAGAGTTTTTTGGACTCAACTCTCCGAAAAACTCTCCGCTGAAGATTGTCGCATAGTCGATCGAAAATATATTTCAGAAACAAAAAAATATAATCTATTGTAATACTGCAAAGCTGGTTTTATTTATAAATATGTATAATTACAAAGTATTACAAAGTTACAAATAATGTGTTTGAAGAGCTAAAAATATGTTTGAATGTAAAAAAAAATATTTCTCAAAGCTTGAAATAAATTCTATCAATAATCTTCATACCGGTGTTTTGAAACTTAATGGTTGCCAGGTAAATAAAAATGGTGTTGATATGGAATATTCACAGATGGCGTTGTGGTTAGGAAATCCGTTCCATACTAACTTAAATATTATATTTTATATTTTTTGTTTTCCATTTTTCAATTTTGTATTAGTTATTCTGTTATCCGGAGCGGAGAAGAATTCAATAAACTAAGCATCATAAAAATCGGTTATAAAAGTTCGCACTAACCTGACTTTCTTTTATATTACCTATAGATTTGGCTTTAACGGAATTCTCATGGAATCGGGGTTGTGTGCTTATGTCACCACATGACATTAACTACATTGAATATTATTCATGAAATATTTGCAAGAGAAACCTTACAGCCGGAAATGGTTAAATGTTCTTTATCCCAGAACATACCTATCCCAGTTAGGCTGACTACGGAGTATGGAGGTTGCATAGAGGCGATAGGAATAGACTTTTCCAGTAGAAGCATCCAACGGTAATAGAAATTTCACGGTTGAATGAAGTAGATTTCCACGTGGATACAATATTGGAAGGGATGTATCATTCTATCGATGGAAATACTTTTCATCGACTTCTTACTTTCTTCAGCCCTTAGATATAAGTTTTTCAACAGAATATAATTACCTGTCGATATGAATACTTGTCGTGCGGAAGGCATAGAAAAAGGTCGTTTAAAATAAATCTGTCATATCATCCCAAATTTACTGCACCACAAAAATTACGTTTCAAATCGATTCGATATTTGAAAATATTTCTTTCGAATTCTGTTTTCAAAATTTAAATTTAATAAAGACGATAGACAAAAGTGGTAAGAACAGATTTAAATCTAATTTTTCCAAATTTAAATATTTTAGGCAGCGATGACCTATATAATAAGCCTATGATCACAATATATTGCACAACAGACACTCTCTTTAGTGTGATCAGCTAAACTATTATTATTGTGTTGTTTTGATGACCTATGTACTATCTGTGCGAATTGGAGTATGTATTTGACATTTTATTAATAAGGATATTTTTATTGTAATAATGTATTGTTAGTCATTGTGTACTTTGTACAAAATTATTTCACGGTGCTTAGCGAAAATAATATATTTTACTGTAATGCTGAGCGACGTATCATTGTACCATAAATAAATAATTTTATAATATAAAAAAGTTTTAAGAATATGCGTAACAGTTGGAGAAGTACATATCAAAGCATCAGATGGGGTAAATAATGAAAACAAAATCGATGTTTCGATGTTCGAATACGCATCCTTATAATACTTTAAATACATCGATTCTAGAGCAAATAAATACAAAGAATCCTCGGCTTAAAAGGTTTCAGGAGAAACAAATAAGAAAGATTTGAATAGCAAATAACTTTTACGGGGTGATTGGTTTTATTTCTATGGTTTGTATGATAAACCTCGATCTGGGTCTGTTTCCACTTGTTGGAAGTAAACATCGCTAAACACATAATAAGATGGAGTTTGCTTGAGTTGTTTCAACACAGTCTATCTCACTACAATTTCATATCGTTTTAATGACTATCAGTGGCAAAAAAGTAAAGTTTGAAGAAAAATTGAATTATTAGAAAAAAAATGTTAAAGTTACTTAATCTCAATATATAAAAATTGAGCCGTAATTCTCTTGGTCATCGCATCACGCATGAATATTAGTTGTTAAGGCAGTTATTAATACAAAATAAAAATTAATAAATTCGCGTGAAACATTATAAAATCAAGAAAAAATAGCGTAGGTAACCTTTTTAGTGTATTTTTTCTATTTTCGAATTTTAATTGGCGTTTGACATGTGTCAAATGTTGATGGTTGGTGCGATTGTCAGAATGTACCTCCTTAAAACATCGTTAAACAGATGCATCAGTAGCAATTAAGTTGATTAAATAGGTAATTAAATTATCATTATTAATACATTACAAATTCAAATTAATCAAACGAAAATATTAGATACGCCATTTTTGAAATTTGACAAAGAGGCAGTCGGTAAAACAGAACCCGCTTAGACCGTACCAGAGAAATGATTCCAAATTACCATAACGATCAGCTTAGTAGGTAATGTGACTCCAAGGTACATACGTAGGTACCTACAACTACAAATTAAAGATCGAAGAACAAAAATCGCATTTTCGTTGAACAGCGAGATATATTATTATGGACACGGATAATATTTTGTTCCAATGTGAGTGGCAGACTATTTTTTTTCGTTCAAATTTTTCCTTTTTTCTCCTATTCTCTCGTCATCGCGAATGAAAAGGCTTTCGAACTCATATGTTTTATCGTGGAAATGTGGTTCGATTCTATTAATTACAAAAACGTTTTTCCCAAAAACCGCGGAAAAATCGTTTTTGATACCTGTTTTCAGCTACAAAGTAGTATAACTGCGCATGTGCAATTGGAATCAATTTTGCTGAAACTAAATTTGTAAACGACTCAGGGATGTTGTACTCCAAATTATTCCTCCATCAGTTTCCTTGATCCGGGTTCTATCTATTCAAGACAGCCTTAATTGAATAGGGGCTGATTGTTTTTCAATTAGCCCGATCCGTCTATATTAGCAAGACTATGGTGACGCGCTTGCGAACAAAAGTTTGCTTTGAAACGTGATTAAACCATAATTTTTGCGAAAACTCTCAAGACTCAAACGGATAATGTTGTTTTGCACAAGCTCAAGATTCTTTGAATACGTCTGAATAATTTTACAGTTTCTATTCCATATTAAGTATATTGTATGTGAGACGTCCAGAACTTTGTTGTGAGAAAGTTTGAGTATCTAAATCTCTTCTTTCAGAATGTTCCTGTTAGTCGCTTCAAGAAAATGGTTTTACATATTTCTTCGTAATGTTTTCTTCAATTCAAAACAATATGTCATATTAGTGAATTCATTAGATTTTGATCTTGTTAAATGGTAGTTTGAAGAACACCTTTTTATGCCAATCAAGAAATACACCCATAATCAGAAACTCAAACTTAATATTATCATAATAAATCACCATCGATAGTTTACAAAAATTTGGTCCTTCGAACCGGATTTTTTAATGTTTTCACATGCAATTATTGACTTTTTAATCTGCTGTCAAACAAAAGATTTTGCATTACATAAAGGATTGTTTTCAACTAACGGACATCGAGAAAGGGATAGATTAATTAGAACATCACAGAGCAATCAACAACAACCAAGAACTAGAACTCTGGTATTGTATTTATAATCAGGCGAAAAGGGATTAAGTTGAGATGATTCTTTTTTTTAAATTTAAATGGTTCATAGATCCGAGATAAATAGATAAAATAAATACCAATGATGATAAGATAATGCTGTATTGTTAGCTCTGGTTCTATGCTTGTTTTGTGCAAACGAACCCTTAGGATTATTTACTGCAAAAACTCTTGAATGGACGAGTTAAAAAAAAAACAGATTCCCATTCAAATTAATAAGATATTTATGATGTTTGACAATGAAACTCTTGAATTTACCGCTAACGTTGAGTAGCGTTATTTTCATGCCCATGACGGCCATGACTCACAAACAGAATGAAATATATCATTATAGTGTTGTGTATTTTGAATAACTCGATATTAATAATTTGAAAATAAATCTTAATGGAAATGATAATTAATTTGTTTTCTGGTGTAAAGGATTAATTAATAGTTTTGGAATTTAACAAACAAAATCCGAACGCAAAATTAATTAGTTATATTAAATTTGGACATAAAAAAACAATGTGTAGAAAATCAAAACAGACAATCGACATTGTGGGTGTTCTAATAAAAACAAACAAAGCAACTAGCGCCATCGTGGGTGTTCTTCGAATAAAAACACAATACACCTAGCGCCATCGTGGGTGATTGCGGAAACAAAGCGTGAAACAGAGCTGAAAATATTTTATTTAACATGAAGTAAAAAAGTTCACTAATTAACAATAATGATTATGAAAAGAAATTATTAATTGTAGGAAATAAATCTAGTTTTGTTCGCATTTACCTACTTATATTTGAAGATCTGGGATATACTTCAATGACTTATTTCTTTTTTTTTCAGTTTAACAAAACAAAGATTTAAAATTATTAGTATGTAGGTACACATTTTAAGCCAGTTTTTTCACCATTTATTTATTTATTGCGAAATTTTAACTATTTGATTCAAGACAGGTGAATATGATACCTACATTCCGACAGACCATGAGAAATTTTTTTAAAACACTACTACCCCACAAGAAATTGGATACTATTTCACTTTATCCGGTTCGAAGGACCAATCGCGTAAAGACAACCACGAAGTTTTTTTTCACGTTCGTGCCGAGTTAAGCAAAATTCCTAGAAAAAAGGGTGTAAGCAAGGAAGACATTTGATCAATATCCGGCTCAAAGGACCAATCGCGTAAAGACAAACATGATATAAAAACGCACTTCTGATATTGGTCTATCACGTTAAGAAGCAAAATAAATTAATGAAACAAGTAGGTATTACCATCACAAAAAAATAAAATATTTTGATAAATTCATCAACACAGCAGCAAAATTAACATCTCAGCAAATTGTTTTATGGATATTCGTAGAATAGATGAACAATAATGGTCGTGAATTAAGAATTAACAGACATTTAAACAAAAATGAAATCGAGAGTGTTAAAACAAGATGGATGTAGATTATGACGATGATGTTTATTATTATTAATATATACCTATGTCCCTAGCGCTAATCAGAGGAGTTGATCTTTACATAACGTCTAAAATTATAATACGAAAAACTCGACAAATAGATCGGTTTGGAAGATTGCCAGCGAGACAAAGCAGTTTCCACATTAACGCTAAAATAACAAATCTGCGTTCACTTAACTATATCCAACTCATTACGCCGATACTATTTCAAAGACAATCTTGGAAACCAGAAACATCTTTTTCTCTATGGAAATAATAGCTGTCATTTGATCACCTGATTTTTCTCTCCTTAATATTTTTATTTTTGTTCTTAATACAAAAAATAAATAAGTGAATATGGATTCTCTGAAAGTGGATGAACGCGTATAAGTTTCCGTCCTTAGGTTAATCAGGAAATGGGATTAGTTTGGGTTTAAAATCACATACATTACTATGCTGATCAGTAACAAAGTGCTTGCAAACCTGCACGTAGATGCTAAGCTTACCTTAAGAAAATGAGAACTTAAGAATTTTCAAAACAAACTTCAAAGAAATAAACCTGTTTAACTATATGTATGGAAATTTTGCTTTAAAATTTTGCTTTTTTTTTCCTTTATAGTTTTGCAACTTGCATACAAACTTCAGGTAAAACACCTTTTTGCCAACAATGTTAAAGATGTCATAAAACTTTCGATCCTGCGTATATTTTTACGGATGATAACTAATTAAAGGATGAAGTTTACTAAAAATGAAGGATTAAAGGTACCAAAAACTAACAACAAGTATGGTGATCGCACTCTAGAGTGCTTAGTTCCGAAAATGTTTAACTCATTGCCAATGAAAATAAAAAAATGTAAAAAAATTGGAAAAATTGAAATTGTTGCTAAGGGATTGGCTGTGTAAAAATAAAACTATGTATGTATAACCAAACCATAGTATAATTAGTATTAAATAGATATGTAAGTGGATATTATGATGCGGTAAACTGAGGGTGGAAGTGAGCGGTACCTGTTGACAAGTCATTTAAATGACTTAACGGGTTCCGCTCATTTGTTGCACTGTTTCTGTGTAAAATATTGTGTAAATAAGTTTCTTATTGTATCTTTCTGTTTGCTTGTGTATATTTATTTATTTAATAAAAGTTTAATTTCAACAAAAAAAAAGTAGGATGCAAGAGAAGGATGAGAGAATTGGATCTTAATTTGGTGAGTCTCAAATAAAAGAAGAAAATGACAATGACAATGACCAAAATCGGATGTTCAAAAACTATAAAGATGCATATTTTCACGCCATGGGAATAATGGGAGAGGATACAGAGAGAATTTTAAAGTAAAGTTTTCGCAATCGTAAAGAACCTACATTTCATACTGTTCAAGGTGTTCCAATACAGATTTTTTTCTATATTTAAAAAAAATAATGGCGATACGATCCCTGATTCAGAGGCGGGATGAAGTTCGGCGTAGCAGCTAGTCTAATTATAAAATATTATTAACTTCATATACAAATGATTAATAGACGAACTTATTTCATTGTTAACTTCAAAATAGGTATTATGAGTTAATTTTTCATTGGTTCCTTTTCCGACGGACCGATGATGAATAAGCCTTTAATGAAAAGCATTATACAAATTAATACTTAATAAAATCTCCTCATTCATTTTGAATAGTTGATCATTCGGTAACGTTCCTATTGAAGAAGTTTAATATTCAGCTATTCAATTCATGTCTCAAACATTTCTTTAATAATAATAATTGGAGTTATTATGAAAATTGTTTTCGAAAATATAAAATACTAGCTGACCCATCGAACTTCGTCTCGCCTTAAAGTCAATAAAATAAATAAAATAACTAACATACATGACTACTCTTTGTAAAAAAAGTTATGTGGTTATTATGAATCAGTTATTTCAAAAGCACCAAAACTCACCCGTTCCATACTAACTTTAATATTATATTATTTCATACTATTTTCCATCCATTTTTCAATTTTTCAATCGTTGCTATTCTGTTATCCGGAGTGGAGAAGAATCTAATAAACTAAACACGATAAAAATCTGTTCAGCCGATCTCGAGTTATAAGTTTTCGCACTAACCCGACTCTTTTATAATTATAGATGTTAACAAATCATAAAAAAGCTTGAAAAAGTACCATACATCAATTTACCAGACATCTCCCTATTTCCCCAACAGATGTCGGTGGCGGTACCGGTGCCGAGCCCGTTCCATACTAAATTTAACATTATATTTTACATAAGTTCTTATCGATTTATTCAACTTTTTATTAGTTATTCTGTTATCCGGAGCGGAGAAGAATCCAATAAATCAAACATCGGAAGAATCTGTTAAGCAGATCTCGAGTTATAAGTGTTCGCACTAACCCGACTTTCATTTATATTAGAGATTTACCTCAAAAGAAAGTATTTGAATACCTTTCTTAATTGTGTAAATTAAAATACCTAATTTTATTTTGGTTTAGTTTACCTATAAGTGAAACGCCAAGTTGCATTACCTACACCAGCTAGTTAGTCCCTTTTATAAGCATCCCCGTTGCGCTGCATGGAAATGTGTTTAGGTAAATGATGTGAAAGATAGCGAAAAAGGAGAAGATGAATTTAAACCAGAACCAACCAAGGGAAGGCAACCCCTACAAAAAAACCCACAAGAAAATGCAACGGGAAAACACTCTGGTTGGTAATTCCAAATAAATCACCAATGGCGAGGTTTCTTTATTTTGCTGTCATAGACGCCAACGTTGTGTCGATCTCATTTGGCACTCAGAAGAAGAAGAAAAATGTTGTATTAGATTATGGTTGCCAGCCTGGGTTATTAATATGAGTTTAATTATGCACTGAATTAAGGATACCAAGCCAACACAATTAAAAAAATAAAACAATTTGGTTTGAAAAATGAAGGCGATACTGCTGATTTTAAGGGAAGCAATAAGGCTATACTTTCACATATCGCCATTAAAAAAAAACCAACCGAAAGAAGATCACCTGAAAGATCCTCGAAGAGGCAATGTGGCAAAATTACAAGCTTATGAATTGCTAATGATAGGATCAAAAATAGTTTTGATTGGGAAAAAAAACAAGAAAAAGAAGAAATATGTTGAAACAGTACAAAATATTTTAGTCCCATCAGGAAAAAAACAAAATATTTCCTCCCATCAGGATTCCGAGGACGAATAGGACCCTTTCACATCGTGATATTATGTTCCTTAAAAGCCGGGCTGAGGGATAAAGACATAGTGTGGGAGGACGTTATCGCAACTGCGTAAGATCGAGCGCAGCGAACAGCTCTCATTGTAACCTTATGCCTTAAAGTGGGTCTTTAAGGAGGTATTGATTGATTTAATTATTTCCGCAGATTTACATTGGTGGCTGATGTGAGTTGATGGCTGTGAGTGGCTAATCTAGTAGTATCCTGGGAAGCTCGAAAACAAGACGACCTATCTTTGAAAACCGGTTAGCATAACCTATCGCAATATTTTAACAGGTATCTTAAGATGTCGATTTTTAAAAATACATTTTTTCTACATTAAAACTAATGCTTGGAACATAAATAATAGAGGCAAGAGGAATACAAACACATTAGTTTAAGTATGTTTTAAATAGGCACATACTTAAGTATATAACGCGAATAGTAATGGAGGTATTGTACTGCAGATAAAAGTAGCTTATACTTGAGTGTTCTGTGTTTGAATTACCTTGTTTACTCGCCAAACCCCTAAATAAATTTGGCTACAGACGATATTCAATAGAATATAATATATATTAATACGTGAAGGAAAAACTTTGTGACTATTTTTAAGAAAATTGCGCGGACAAAGGAGTATGAAATTGCACACGTATATTTTATATAGAGAAGGAGTGGGGAATGCTAATATTTTTTTAAAATTTTGCTCAAAAAATAGATCAAATCAATGAAAAAATATTATAAACACTACTATAATGTTATGTATTTGATACTCACACACACTTACTACCACAGGCTACTTACTAAATACCATCAACTTCATAGTAACAAAATAAATGTAAAATGAAAAGCGCCTCACAATGGAGGTAGAAAGCTTTTAAAGGCGGTATTGCTGGATATACATTGATAATAGATTAATATTGGTTGTCTTTAATAATAATGGAAAAAACTTTGTTTATAACAACATTTTAAATTGGACGTATAGTTTACAATATATGTCATTGTGTTCGAAAGAAAATTATTTTCAAATAGCGCTCGCTCAGTCTTTGACAGTGGAACCTTAATAATGTTCAAACTTATGATTTAAATAAGTTATGGTCGAATTTCGAGCACTGGTCGACCACTAGTAGGAAATGATTTGGTCTACGATTTTATTCCTCTACCACAAAAATATAACTAGTAACAACTATCAGGTGATCAGCGAGATGTGACCCCGTAAAAATAAGACGCGTCAAAATAATATTTTTTATAAGAATATCTTTAAAGAACCAAAAATTATAAAGAAAGCATCATTAACTATAACAACAAAAGCACTGGTCGTTCACTAGTAATATATTATTTTATATAACAAAACGAGTCAATGTAACGAATTTCCACTCTAGTCAATAATGATGAACTAACAAAATGTTAACAGACTCACTCAGACTGAAGTAATATTTTCTAACTAGCTGACCCGTCAAACTTCGTTCAACATCTTCGTACGATAATTCATTCCAAAATATCTGCTTAGCTTCTGAAACATCATGGAAAATAAAAAATCGCTAATCAAACAAACAAAGAACAAAAATTCCGATGACAAACGGCATAACCCCACAGCATATAATTATTCATCAAACTTAACCCACCTCTTTTTATTCACTTTTCGCGTTCCAATTTTTAATCAAACTTAAATCATCTCTTTCAATTCACTTTCTGAGTTTTAATTTATACAAAAATACGTTTAAAATAAGTTTGAATGTTAAAAAAATATTTCTGAAAGCTCCAAAGAAATTCCATTAAAAATCTGCGTACCATTGTTCTGAAACTTAGTAAATAAAAAATTGTTGTTATGGAATTTTTCACAGATAGCGTTGTTGTCAGTAAATCCGTGGCACACTAACTTTAATACTATATTTTGTATTATTGTTAACTATTTTTCATTTTTTGATTAGTTATTCTGTTATCCGGAGTGGAGAAGAATCCAATAAACTAAGCATCATAAAAATCTGTTCTGCCCATTTCGAGTTATAAGTGTTCGCACTAACCCGACATTATTTTATATTATAGTCTATCTAAAATATAAGTAGTTCTTATAGTTCACTAAACGGGGTATAGAGACGACGTATTTAAGATGTGCTAATGACATGAATATAGCCGCACTCAATTATACGGCCAAGTAGCTAGCTGTATTACAGTTTATTATCTATGGCTAGCTGTTGACAGTTGGTCAGACAAAGGTCACATTGTAGATTGCAATAAATAAACGAACGAGGTAATAAATTTATTAGCAAGTCGTACGTAAAGGTATTTCAATTAAAACGGTGCAATAAAAATTCTAATTTGATTCGTTTTATGTTCGATTCGATTTTTAAATATTTGCACTAGCGTTTTCAAAGAGGCGAGTTTCTATTCATCTTTTTTTATTATAACTTTCTTTGATATCTTGCTCATTGTTGTTTCCATTGTGTTATTAATCAACAATCATGAAAATATACTCTATTTTCCTGCTTTGGCTCTTATTCGTTTGGTTTAAACGCACTCTAACTACTTTATTTAAAAACTACGATCAGTGGAAAAGATAGCTCAGCGATAGAAAATATTCCGATCAAGCTGTCATCGAGATAGTTTAACGCATATCGCTTGATTGTGAGCTGATCTCTGTAGATTTTGACCCGCCATATTGGATTCAACGTCAACTGACAGCTGTTTCGAGTATACAAGGACGCTTTTTGTAATAAATACACTGTATTTAAGTTTTTTTCCCCGTCCAAATAATAATATGTGCTCCCTTCATATTTGGAAATTTAGAGAAATAAGGCAAATATGCATTCTCGTAACCATTCGAGGGCTTACAACCATGATCCACCAACTAAATTTATAAGAAATATAATGACGTTTTGAAGAAAATAATATTCAAAACATACATTTTAAGTAGGTACAAATATTGAAATTGAATGATTAAAGTTACATTAGTTCATTTTGACTGAAACATAAAAGATTAGTAAGATTTAATAAGGACTTAACTATATTTTGATATAAATAAATAATTAAAAAATAAAGAACCTATTCTGCATCAAAAACTCGAAATCATTGAAATCTATATCAACATAGCGCATCTTGGTTATAAACACTCGCGTTGCCCGGCTACTATTTTGTTTGTTTACAAAAATTCGTATGAAATGTCATATTCATACATAACAAACGCGGATTAAATATTGTTTTTATAAATTGAGTAAAAACTGATCAGTGAGTTATATGTGATCTTACGATTAACGTTTTTTTTTATAAATAGGACGGTAAGAGACACGGCTTGATCAATAACCGAAAATCCCATCATGAAAATAATCGCCATGTTAAAGAAGTAGAAACAACAGCGAAAGACTTGCGAGACCATTCGCATTCACAAATTCACATCCGGGTCTTTTATTTTGCTGTCACACGTTGATCTTCCGTCATTCTCTAGCTTGGACATACTTAGAACGCGCAAAGTCAAGACTCTTGCGTGAAACGATCATTCAGATGTTCAAAACCTAGTACGCTAGTATTTTTGTTTTTATTCGTCCTTGACCAAGACACTTTATTTCGTAAAATTAATAAGTCATAGTTTTATGACAAGTAGACCTCTGAAATGGCCACCGCGTTCACAGGATGCGTCACGCTTGTGAAAAAATACACGGCAGTTATATAATAGTTAGGACGGAACTTCACAATGTTAGTGGAAATGTCAAAGATATGCCGGTCAACTAATTAGTTTACACCGTACGACTAATATATGAAAATTACATATAAAACATTTCAAGATTTAATATAAAAAAAACATAAAATAAAGGTTCAAATATTTTTAACAAATTAAAACAAGACAACCCTATCTATATACATATATATATATATATATATATATATATATATATATATATATGTGTGTGTGTGTGTGTGTGAGGGTGTGTGAGGGTGTGTGTGTGTGTGTGTAAATAAAACCAGACACGAATAAAAAACATGACAAAAATAGTGTTTATTTATTATAAGAGGAGCTATAAACTGATGCTACTTTAGGCTCCAGAGGCAGGTGAAATCGCTTCCCTTCCTACAAAAACCAAACTGCTCTTAATTAAAGCCCTGCTTTGACCAATTTTGCCATATTCAGAGCGTTGAAATATTAAAAGAGAATTAGAAAGATTTGAAAAGAAAATCGTCCGTAGAATCTTTAACCTCATCTGTGATAGTGGAGAGTAGTGTATAGCCCGTATAACGACCCATCACTGCAGTAATAAGAATTGACAGTCTGAGATGAGCCGAACACATTCAAAGGATGGCCGATGATGATAACCGGAAAAAGGCTGGACGGCATGCTGGGAGGAAAAAATACAGGAGGACCGAATCTTCAGTAGCTGAATGGTGAAGTGTGGGCGCCCGACAGATTGGAGTTATTAATTGGAAGAGTGCAGCGCTGGATCGTCGATAGTGGAGGAGAGAAGCTCTTGAGGAAGCGATGATCCGATCTGGGTTGCAGAGCCTCTGATGAATGAATGATTGTTTGTTTTAAATATATAAAAAGAAAGAAAAAATAACAACTAATGACTCTTACAATTCATTATTAATGGCTTAGTGTGATCACTTTACGTTAACAACGTTCGCCATTAGGTGGTAATGTTTGTCTCCGAAACTCTTAATCATGAGAATTCTCAACATGTTCAACATCTCGAAAACTCTCATGTATGAAACAAGTAGAAATTTAATAATTAATGAAAAATAGAGAAGAAAAGTTGGAAATTATTGAGAACAAGAGAGCAACCAAATTTAAAGACTGCGACTGCTGTCATGTATTTGGCGCCAGGATATGACTATATCCATTTTTGTTAATGTCTCATCTTTATTGCCTATTGGCTTTGTTGGTGCACAACGTTCTAATTATGTCTAGATTCTTGTGACCTTTTCTTTAAGATCTAGTCCTGAAAAGGTCACAAGAATCTAGACATAATTAGAACGTTGTATATAAAAAGAACTTTAAAATATTAACAGATTTGCATGAAGCTGGATAAAGCAATGGTTACAAGACAGAGCAGAGACAATGGTTTAAAATTGGACTAAAGCAGTCCGATTGGGACTATTACAGGAACGTCAATTTAACTTAATTTCTACGAAATTTAATATTTTTTCGAATAACCGGTATTGCCAGTAACTTGAATAAAATTTTATAATAATATCTCACATCTTAGTACATAAATCTGGTAACACTCTTCTTGAAAGTTCGCGTGTTTTGGATAATCTACAATATAGTCGTTGTAATACATTAAGGTGATTCTCAATATGTTGATAAATATTTTATGCTAAAAGCGAATAGTAGAATAACAACAGCTAGTGTTGTTAATGTTAATGGTTTCAATAATTTATTTCTTTATTGCTTGTTTTCGCCTAATTCATATTACTGCAATTAGTTTTTATATTATATATCAGCATAAAGCGTTTATTTTATACTTAATGATACAACTGATTATCTATAGATATTATAACACAGTAGGTTTAACCTGGGTTCGATCGAACACCAAGGGTTCGGTGAGACGGTCTCGTGGGTTCGGAGAGGGTGAAAACACACATACCCGTCTCATATTAAGAACTTATCACTGAACCCCTGTTCAAATTAAGAAGGATTCAATGAATTCGCATATTATGAAACCGGCGGGGTTCAGTGACTCAAAAAAGTTTAAGAACCAAATATATAATATAATATAAAATTCTCCAGTTTCTAAGTCATCTGTGACCATGCAGAACCTGTGCCTGCGAAACTATTCAGGGTATTAAATCATTTGTGCAATAACAAATCAATTATTTTATTAATAAGTGAAGGAAGAACTTTGTGACTATTTTTACGAAAATTGTGGAGACGGAGGAGTATGAAATTTCGCACACTCATAGTTTATATAGAGTGGCGAATGCTAATATTTTTTTTAAATTATGCATAAAAATAAATTAAATCAATAAAATTAGACACTACGCACGCTACTGTATTATTATGTATTTCATACTCACACACACTTCGATATATTTGACATTATTTTGACACAGATCTTTTGTTTATCTGTGGTCAAATTGATAATAGATTAATATTTTTTGTATTAAAAACCATAGAAAAAACTTTAAACATAGGTATGAACATTTCAAATCAGACGTAGGTATCCATGTCATTGTTTTTGAAAGAAAATTTTGAAATAGCACTCGCTCAGTCTTAGACAATGGAACCTTAGTAATGTTCAAACTTATGATTTAAATAAGTTATGTTCGAATTTCGAGCACTGGTCGACCACTAATTTAAATAATTCCACCAAGAATGCACGTTCAGTTCGTTAATTTTAATAAAATTGTCAACTGTCATTCTGCTTCCTGTCAAACTTTGTATAAAAATAACTTAACTATTTCCAATGGTTTATACCAGCACGCGCAAATGAATGGAACAATTTCGATATTTTTTGTCATATTAATAATTATTATCAGGAGAATGTTCTTATAAATGAAAAATTAAGAAAGTTGTGCTAAACATTAGAAAATTAAAGAAAACTTAACGAAAATAACATTATGTTAGACCTCTCGAGGGCTCGATTCAATATCTCGAAAAAAGATTATTTTGTAAGATTATAAGTTTGAGAATGCCTGATAACTTATAACATAATGTAGTTACATAATTTTTATGAATGTCAATGAAAATCTTGGTGATGAATGGAAGCATTATTCTGGTTTATTTAGAGAGACATTTATGTGATTCGCTGGTTGCACTCGTGTATTTTATTTTGAATCTAGATTTCAAGGATACGAAAGTTTATAAGATATTGACTGCAATTCTCAAATTCACGTTCCAACTCAACGCAATCAATGTTTGCAATTGATTCCATGGCAATCACACTCCAATAGTTGTTAAAATGAATATTATAAACGAGCTAATAATACGTGAGATCGAAACGAAATGCCTCAGGAGAATTTTGGGTATAAGATGGTACCACCGCATCACGAACGGTGCACCCAGCGCAGGACCATCTCTTCCACCATTACGGAGAAGAGATGGGCATGGCTAAGGCTGGGACATGTTTTGAGGATGCCGAATGATAGTTGGCCAAGGAGAGCGCTGTTTTTCCTCCCATCAGGGTCTCGAAGACGTGGAAGACCCTCGCATAACGTGTTCCGTGTTGAGTTTTTATATTTAATATTGAGAAGTCTCAATCTGTTTTTTATGGTTTTTATGGAGACACAGTAAAAGATAACCACCATTACTTTTATACGTTTTTATTAAAAAAAAGTGACAGAACAACAGGAAACATAGACAATATAGAAATATTGAAAATTGCCATAACTAAAAATAATAATGCATCTCAACATTCCGTTCCTTCGAGGCAGAGCTGAGGGAGCTGAACATGGTGTGGGAGGAGGTCATAAGCATTGCGCAAGATCGAACGCAATGGAGAGCTCTTGTTGCCTCCCTATGCTCCTAAGTGGAGTTCAAAGGGAGTTTTGATTTGATTGAATGATACGTTATTGTATTTCTATATGGTCAAATCACAACAGCCATGTCAAAAAGTGTATAACCGGCGCAATCCTTTTTGGCTCGAGGTGGCCAATTTCGGAACTACATACAACGTTATATATGTACAGAAGATCACTTCGCTATTCCCAAGTGACAAATAGAATGATGCTTCATTGGTGTATGACAATCACTATTCAATAAGCAATGAAATAGTTGTTCTGAACGAGCATTGATATGCCTATTTTGTATTTATATGGAAAAACGCAAAGTGAAAAACACGGTCCTGTCAAAAAGTCCCGCGCAATAATTTTTGGCTCGCAGTGGTCAATTTCGAAACTATAACGTTATCTACGTGCAATAGATCACTGCGCCATTCCCGTGTGACAAATAGAATATTGCTAAATAAACAGCCAAATACATGACAGCAGTCGCAGTCATTAAATTTGGTTGCTCTCTTGTTCTCAATAATTTCCAACTTTTATATCTTTATTTCATTAATTATTTAATATCTACTTGTTGAATACATGAGATTTTTCGACATGTTGAACATGTTGAGAAATCTCATGATTAGGAGTTTCGGAGACATTACCACCTAATAGCGAACGTTGTTAACGTACAGTGATCACACTAAGCCAGCCTTAGAAATAACAGTAGACGACGGCCGTAAGCCCGTAGTGGTTTGTTCCATTTAAAAATCGATCATCAGTAATGAATTCTTAGTTTTTAGTTGTTAGATATTCGTTAGAATATTGCTGTCTACAAAATATCACTATGTCAATATAAACAACGGATCATTAGGGCGGCGTACACATTGTTAAGTAGTATGTGCGAGTGCGTGCGTGGGTGCGAGTTGCAAGTTTTATAAGCATGTGAGGACAGAACTTCGAACTGCGAGTGAACTAAACAGTGATACAAGCGGGTTCTATTTTTTATGAGTACCTACCCCTCCCTGTCCTTCACCATATTCGCAGCATACATGCGCGCACCCCGTTCGCAGTGTTCGAAGTTAATGGGATGTTTTTTTTCCATTTTGTGCCACTATAGGCGTCCTAGCTAATCCGGTCTATTGTCAAATTCAGTGTTGCCAAAGGGGGCGATTTACTTCTATTTGGGATATTTGGAACGAGAATATGCAACGAAAAAATCTAAAAGGCGACAGGTTACTTCCCTTTTAGCGAATTTTCACCTTTCGGATACTAAATGACCTTTTTTTAGTGAACTCCCACCTCTCTTCGGATTCTAAAATTTTCGGAATGACCGCATACCAAATTTTCAGCTTGGCTACTTTGCGTTTGAAAAACGGCGTAGGCAACACTGGTCAAGTTTATAACCTCAACCATATGTTTAGAATAATCATTGTACATTTCTTTTTACTTACTATTACAAATAAAATAATTGTTTATCTTATTTTATTTTTTATATACCTACCTAAATATAAATGAAAAAATACCGTAACAGAAAACAATAAAACAAGAAGATACAAAACAGCACCACTGAGACTTATTCTCAAAGAACTACTATACATACCTAGTGCTTTTGTTTGTGTGTAGTGTAAAAGGACACGCTATGGTTTACCTCCTAGAAAAAGCCACTTTTGCAATCATCAATAATTAAAACGTTAAATTGTTTAATTGAGAAAAAAAGAGAGGAAATATATTAGCATAATATTCATCAGTCAATGCTAGACGGTATATTTGACAGCTGTCATAATTTGACAAAAGACCTGATTAGAAGCGCTGCTATTGTCGGAAGCTCCCTAGAAAACCTCCCATTCAATTCGATACAAGTACCCAGTAGCTAACCATATTTTATATCGAACACTATCTTAAAACTTATCCAAACGGATAGAAAGCTGTGAAGCTGTGTGCAATGGCGAGACATCTTGATGCCTCTAGTAGGAAAAAAATAAAGAAAACTTAAATAGGTACCTACTTAATAGTTTTACAAATCTGTACAATCTGGATCGTGGTGAAATTCTCTATAAGCCTTATGATAAAGCTGAATAAATGATTTTCTAAACAATGACAAGTGGCATAGTCGGAATAATGTATGAATTTTTTAAACTAAATAAATCTGTTCTAAGAATGCCCGTGTAAAAAATAAATTGACACAAAAGTCAGGGGCGGATCGTCGCCCGAGATTTATGACCAACATATTAATAAAATTTTGAAAAAATACACGTATTTTTAGGCATGAGTAATTTATAAATTATCGGAATGCTCTCGTGTTTATATTTTTAAAATTCTTCGTTCGTGTTCGAATTATTCGCGACACTTTCAAAGCGGCACTAGAAGAATTTCGGTACGCCGCTGTGTTTCAGTTCCGTTTATTTGTAAGTTTTTTTTTTCTTCAAATTATGAGACCAAAATGATTTCCCAAAGTAAATCAATTTTTCATCTTTCTAAATTCTTTCTAATACATTCTTAATTCTGCGTGAGAAAACTAACAGCACAAAACAATCTTACGTTGGTATACCTACGTAGAATGGTCCTCTTTGTCCCGTCATTGGAAGTCGGCTCACCTTGTCCTATTTCGCCAAGGCTCTCTATCAAACGCCATCTCTGGTTCTACTTCGCATTCCTTGAGGTCCCTCTTGATGCTCGACAATCATGTGGCAGGTGATCTGCCTGGTCTCCTGGCTGGAGTTTCAATGTCCAATGTCCATATTTCTCTGATGGATCATGTCCTGTGATCGCTTCATAACATACCCATATCATCTTAGCCTGTTTTCTGTATCTTGTCGGTTATGTGTGCGACCTACGTAGTATGCTAATGGAATAAAAGTAGACACAAGCAGAATGAAGTAAATATTCAAAAGAAACCCTGATGGGAGAAATGCGGGAACCAAATGAAAATAACTTAAATGGAATAGAGAAAGAAGATGTATTTAAATGGATAACATCTATCAGGAAGAACTCCGCGACAATAATTACTAAAGCGGCATTAAAAAAGACGTACACTTCAAGAACAACCGGCAAAATGAATGGATATGAAAAAAAGAGAAACGAGAAGATGATTCGAAATAATTCAATGAACATCTGGAAACAAAAAATTCCTCGTAAATATTCTTCCAACTAGGAATTTAAACAATCATGAAAACCAATGTGCCGCTCACAATGTAGTGCCGTTCTGCTATATTATGTAGGGTACCTACAATATTCTATCACAACATGATAAGTTGAGATTTTCTTCAACAGTTGTTTTGGTTGTTGGCGACTGTGTGAGATTGTGCCGCGAGCCCGAAGATTTATTCAATTTCATTTATTCCAGATGTGTGCTATAATTTATTTTGTTCCAACATTTTATTTCGTTTATTTATTAACCGAAACAAATGAATAACGCACGATTAGCATCAATAAACAAAACTCTAACGAAAGACTAAGAAATAATTTCCAAAGGTATCTTATTCCTGTTGGTCATTTTTCTGAAAATATTATGTAGTCTGTGTCAGGTTCAAATTTTGCACATATTTTAACAGTTAATTGATTATTTTCATATCTTGTGTTGTATAATATGTGTCACTATAAATTGTCTCAACCATCAGTTTTGTTGGATAAAGGGAGGAAGGAATCTGCGGCTGCGTGGCCTATTGGAACTATCAGATATATTCCAATACCTTGAATCCCATGAATGACGTAAATTAGCGTACCCGTGATCATCAAACTATTAATGGTTCGTGGCAAATTCTGAAATGTTGGTAATTGTTAAACATAATACTGAGCTCATGATAAACCATACTAAAGCAGAAAACATTCAATGGTTTAAAAATCTTTAACTATTGGAAGATTCTCTATCTTTTGAAGCGATTCAAAATTGTTAGTTAAAAAGAATCTCTAATTCCTGGAATACTCCTATAATGGACTTTGATGTTAAAAACCCTTCTTACTATGACATAAGCTGGATATGTCAACAAACGCTGTGTGGTGTTGTATAAATTGCCCTGTGCTGAGTTTGTCTGTATACCTTACCTATCACAGTATACTTAATCGTGTAGGCGTGACATCCCATACTATGTTCCCTTCTCCTTTCCTTCCTTTCCCCTCCCCCATACTTCATGTTTTGTTTAGCTATGTATAATATAATAATTTTGTGTTGAACTTTTGAAAAGATGTTAAGATACTTTAATAGGCGCTGTAAAATTTAAATTGTTTTTTGTTTCTGTGATTGATTGTAAAAGCTGTTGTATCTTTAAAAAAAAAAGATGACAAACTCTCGAACGCAAAGAAATAATTATTCATGAAGGGTAAACCAGGTGCAATAAGGAGGACGAAATGACCAAAACCAAAGTTGGAGTTGACATGAAAAGAGGCGCTCACAGCTCCTGCAGGTGCGAAGAAGGTTGTATATTGAAAAAAATGCAAAATATAATTTTCGTAAAAGTACGACTCAATTTTTTTATTATGACTAAAAAATGTGAATGATTTCCTCTAACTTTAGCAGCATAATATTTCAGCATTGGATTACGAGTAAGCACATAAGCGTTTTCGAATTAAATTAACCCAAAACAGAGTTTTATAATTAGTTAATGTTGAATACACAAAGGATGCAATTTATTTAAAATTCACAGGCAGTTAAGCCACTGTGATAAATTTCAAACCACGTGGCGATTTCACAGCATAGGCGTATTCCCATGGCGTAAAGTAAAGAACCGCAAACAGGCTGAAAATAAAATGGATGATTTACCCCGGGACCAGGACACGTTGCATTCAGGTTAATTGAATTTCCAATGAAGAACAGAGGGTGGCTTTTATACCTACATAGATTGTACTTAACTACCTGCATACTGCAAAACACGTCCTAGAACAGTTGTTGAACGAAAATGTCGTTTGCATAGTGGGCGGTAGGCGTAGGATTGAGTTATGAAGTTACAAATGTGTCGAAACATTTTTGAAAAATGCATTTAAAAATTTGAAATATTCCAGTTAAAAAATAATAATGAAGTTGGTATTCATCTATCGCCCACCATGAAAACGAAATGTTCAATAGTGGGTGGTAGGGATTTTTATCATATTTTAATACAAAAAAGTGCTTTTTTACCCACATACAAAACTGACAAGACAGGGAAGAATGGAGGAGAAGAATCGAGGGAATTGCCGCAAACCAATCTCAGGATTGAAACCTAAGAAGAAGAAGACAAAACTGAGAGATGTTTTGAAGTTGTCGAAATTACAGCAGGCATGCTCAAAAGTGAGATCTTCCAAGATTAAAATATTATTATTGACAAAGTTTTGAGAGAATAGAAAAATCCGCGAAGAATGTAAAGCTGATGATAATATATAGAGAGAGAAAGAGAGCATATGAGGGTATGGTCATGCCCAGAGATGGACATGATAAGAGTCTCTTATATATTTATGCAGAAGCAACCACACTGAACTTGGCCTCAAAGAAGACCTCTTAAAATATAGCGAAACAACTGGGATTTCCTTCTTGCAAGAGGATCTGATATAGAACTGGGGGGATACTCTACGGTTAAATCGCAATACTGATCCAGCTGCAATATCATTTTGATATACTAGTTGCATGTATACATGAGATCCAACTGTCGATGGCCTGAGTCGGTATGTTCATTGTATGAAACGATGTCGTCAATAAATTAATTTTTTACAAAAATTGTTAAGAAAAGTTTGGGATGTACTGATATAATGTATATATTTTTTAAAGAAAATTAAATTATCTAGTTGACATGTTTCGGCGTTTTTCGATATTCTTTTAAAATTCTGAAATATATGCATTGAAACTCGTAAATTTGTCATAAAAAAAATATTTTTCTTTATAAAAAAAGTTTGAGAAACCCTGGAACTTTTTCATTAAATTAACTTTGAGATATTGTATTTTTCTATATACATAGACATTTTTAGGGTTCTAGCTTTTATAGTTTTCGAGATATATGCAAAAATTAACTAAAAATTCAAAGGTTGATTACCCCTGACTGAAAGAAAATTTAAAAATTCTGAGTATACAAGTTTTGTAGGCTTAAAGTCTTAAATATTTTCTGAAATTTTAGGATCTGTGCATCAAGCGAATCAAAAGTTATAAGGGGGGACGGACACACACACACACAGACACACACACAGACACACACACAGACACACACACAGACACACTAAATGTTCTCCTCTGAATTCTGAGTAAATCCATATATGGAACATATATGCTGCGAAGCCTCTAAGTTGGTGTTTTTTGTCGTCAAAGTTTGAAAAACCGTTTAAAATGTAGACCTGTCCATACAAATCTCACGTATCTTGGCTTGATACTGCCGATCTGTCTCGAGAAATAATTTCTCTTCAACAAATCAACAGTTGGAATAGATTTTGGTTGTTATGCATGAAAAATATTTTCCACGTATGTCTATTTTAAATCCGGTATTACTTCACGAAAACCATGGTACAAATTATAAGTAGGTACGTATTTATGCTAACTAGCGGTCGACCAGTGCTCGAAATTCGACCACAACTAATTTAGATAAGTTTGAACATTAGACTGAGCGAGGGCTATTTTACAATTTTCTTTCCAAAACAATTACATGGATACCTACGTCAAATTTTAAATGTTGATAATGACTAGTATTCTCAAATTCACGTTCCTCAACGCAACGCAAGAAGTTCGTAGCTAATGAATTAGATAAAATATTTTCAGAATACAAAAATGTCAAAAGTCTCGATAAAAATTGGATACGACGCAACTCAATCGTCTGTTTTTCATTTCAGAATAATAGTAATTATGTATAAATTATTTTCTATTATTATTAAAAAAAAAAACAATATTAATCTATTCTCAATTTGAAGCAATGAGTTTGAATATCCCGCTATTTTCAACTCCATCTTCAATTTAAATATACCGCCTTCAAAAATCTTTCGCCCATTATGAGGCGCTCTACATTTTTTATATGAAGTTGATGTTCTTTATAATTATTAGTCTGTAGAAGTGTGTGTGAGTATCAAATACATAACATCACAGTAGTGTTTGTAATGTTTTTTTTATTGGTTTAATCTATTTTTATGCGTAATTTTAAGAAAATATTAGCATTCGCAAGTTTTCCCTTCGCGTTTTAATAAATAGATACGTCTTGTATTCACTACTAAAATAAAATTTCATTCACATCAATAACGGTGGACTATAAATCGAGATAGAATTTCAAGCGGTCAACGGGCCTCATAAAAGAATCTATAAGATTATCTGATTTTTTTTTTCAAATTTTTTTGTAGTACGAAATATTAATATCATAATTTTACGCAACTTTTGTTTAAATAAACAAAGTTTTGAAAAACCACGTTAAATCGTAAACAAAAATGTATTTTGATTTTAATAATAATTAAGTCGTTTTAATCCTTTGACAAAATACCAAAAAAACATAAATCTCATTCAAATAGCGAGGGGATTTATTAAAAAAAAAAAAAGTCATCACAACTTTTTAAAACAAAAAAACATTATTCAACGTCCCACAGTAAGATTATTCATTATGAAAACAAATTATAAAAAAATCCATTAATAAACCATGCCATGGGATTTAACCTTTTGACACATAACAGCCCTTCTCCCTCATATAATTTCGAATCGCACCAAATATTTTAAGTAAGGTTTAGTATTAAACATGTTGACTGCGTGAGCAATAAATTATTCTATATAAACTTAATAAAAGTCTGCTTCTATGTCTTAAATCCACTCCTTGGACATCGAATGCCCACTGTTCCGTCGTTTTGTAGAAAAATAACATAATGGGCCTCTTGAATTTTGTTCAGGGCAACTATATTATTTTTGTAGAGTATTACTAATCTCTCTTATTATCGTGTGTCGTTCGTTCAACAGGATAATATGATATGGGAGGAGTACATCGAAACCGCGCAAGATTGAACGCAGTTGAGAACTCTTGTTGCCTACTTCTTGGACAACAGAATAGGGAGAATTAATTAATTGATTGATTGTATTCACACGGAGAAATGCCGAATCTGTGTTTTGCATGATACGGTTTTGTCACAATATCTCTAATATACCTACACTACTTATAACTCGACATCGGCCGAACAGATTCTTTCAATGTTTGATTTATTGGATTCTTTTCCCCTCCGGATAACAGAATAGCTATTGAAAAGAGTGAAAAAATGCCTAAGAAATAATATAAAATATAATATTTAAGTTAGTATGGAACGGATCACCGGCGACGCGCCAACGCCATCGCGGGTAGTTCCCTCTCATTCCCGCACAAGTGGTTGCCGCTCTTACAGTAGCCCATCCCACTTACTCCACCGCACCGTTCCGAGTGTTTTAGAAAATTTTCATACACAGTCAACAAAATTATAGGCCACTCGGTACTTCGGTACTATCGGTACGGTTAGGTAGAATGTCTGCGCGCGCATATATTCTCACGTTGTTCCCGCCTGAGATTTGAATAGGTACGAATGAAATATTATGGATAATATTTCATTCTTAGAAATATTTTAACACTAGCTGACCCGCCTGTCGAACTTCGACATAATCCAGCGACATGACGGCAATTCGACATATTGCATGAATTAAATACAGTTTATGACATAAAAACTGAATTAAATTTTGCTAATATGTAATTTATTTCAGTATACACAAAAGAAAAAAATGCATAAGAAATAAAATTATATATAGTATGGAACGAATTTCCTGCGACGCCAATTCCATCTATGAAAAGTTCTATTACAACAAAACCTGACAACCATTGAAATATGACTATAGCATTTTGCTGGGTAGGTACCATCAGCATTTTTAAAATGTTATAATACTTTTTTGAGTTATACCTTATGTCCTGTATTTGTAGATTTTTTTTAAACATGGCTCATAATTCATCAACTGACGTGTTAAATGCGTCACTTTATTGTTTCAGCGCCCGCCCATTCCATAAAGATATTTTGATGATATATAATTTCATTAAAAAAAACTATAATTTATCTTCGCCTAGTGAATTAATCACTACAATAAATAATAATAAATAATAAAATTAGTCATTAACACAATTTTCTCCAGAATTATAATAAAAAAAAATAAACAAAACATTGCTGATTTCTAAACCATAGATCCGAATAGAAACTGGTAGACAATGCTTCAAGCATTAAGTTCCGCCGGCTATACTGACACCTATGTATAGAAGAGTGTTATTTATATATTTATATTTATTTATGTAATAAAAATCTTTCAGCGAAATTATAAAGATGTCAAAATTGTAGGTCGACCATGTCATTCCTATTTTTTCTTAAAATAATCCGAAAACACGAGTCTTAAAAAAAGATATAAATAAAAAATAATAAAAACATATTTTTATTTTCATCATTGCGTAAGATTAGATGTAGAATAGTGCAAGTCAATTTAAAGATATTATTTGAGAATTAATAATAAGGTTACGGGACACGGCGTGATGGGTAAAAAAAAAACAAAATAAAAATAAGGTGCTCGTAGTATGGGTGAATTTGGGGAAAAATACCCGGCGTGTACAATATTGTTATAGTTAGATTTTCAAAGTATTTTTTACAGAGGTTTACAGAGATTTGGTCAAAAATATAAAAGTAATTTCTACTGCACGTTTTTTTCAGCAATTTCACAAAACAGGAATATTAGGTACACATTGTCTAAATTATATCATTGGGATATTTGTTTCAGGGTTTTTCCATTTATCGTGACAGCTTAAATTGGAGGTTTGAAAGGGGGGGAGGGATGAAAATATCACCAGATGGTTTTTGAGGTCTTATTCCACACCGTTCAGCCATTTCAGCCTGGGTCTTACAATGCTCCTCCTTCTAGCGGGACCCCCACAGAAATATTCATCAAGAACAGAAGGTTCGCTCGATCTTTGAACATTGCCCCACCAGGGGAGTCAGCTAAGCTTTATGATTTTATTTTATTTAGTTTTTGCCAGTCACATTTATTACAATTTTACAGGAAAGGATTAATACAAATAAGGAAGAGAGCTGCACAGGGTCAATTTTCCTGCTTGTCAGATGTTTATGTCTAAGTTATCAATAAATGTCTTAACATGCTCGCCTTAGTGAGGAAATCTGAGAAACTGCCTCGATATGCTCTTCTATCACACTCTGTAACTATGTGATTTATGATCTATCTCTCGCACCAGTCGCATCCAGGGAGATCTGTCCAACCACATTTGTGTGCGAACCTAAGCTTTATGAATTTGCGAACCTAAGCTTTATGAATTTGCGAACCTAAACTTTATGAATTTTGCGACATTGATGTCATCAAATAATTCATAAACCGTATCGGGTTCAAACGGTTGGTATGTAGAGGCCGTGGTGAGGTTCATCCTGCTGAAGTTTGACAGATGCATTACTCTAGCAGAAACTTCAACAAGGCCTATGCCTTGGTGTCCAAGAGTGGTTTCTAGATCCCACGAACCTCGGGCAATGTGACCACAAATGGCGATTCAACTAACACTATTGGATCATAGCAGACAGAGGGAGGGAGAAAAGCGGGTGTCCGGCGCTGTGAAACTTGAGCCAACTACTTGAGGGAAGGAAACCCTTTACAGAAAACCCTGGCTCTCCTAGTAAGAGAGTTGGGCGTGGGGCCAAGAACACCACCCCGGAAAAGCAACTGACATTAAAAAACCCAAAGATATACATAAGAAGATATACTTCATTATACTATTAATTTCATTAAATAAAAAAATACTTAATCTAGTTGTGTTCTAAGAGGCTGTTAACACAAAAAAAGGTTGAGAGCAATCAAAGGTCAAATAAATTTGTTAAAATTTCGAAATAAATAAAACTGTAATGAGTTATTTCTCTTTATTTTCTACTAGGTATACAGTAATTAAACAGACTTTTATCATACAAAAATAACATAGTTTTTAACATCATTGATATTGGCGTGTACACAACTGCATCGAGAGCGGTAACGTAACGCGCGAACCAAATTTCCATAGTACGCAAGTACATGGTTCGCGTGCGCGTAACAATCGTACGTACTATGGAAATTTGGTTCGCAGCAGGCGTTACGTTACCGTTCGCGGCGCAGATTAGTACCTACACGCTATAACACATTATTATTTTCGAATATGTTACAAATAATGACTCTAACAATGTTCGATTTTTAAATGGAGCAAACCACTACGGCCTACGACCATCTTCTACTGTTATTTCGAAGGCTGGCTTAGTGTGATCATTTTACGTTAACAACGTTCGCCATCAGGTGGTAATGTTTAAGTCTCCGAAACTCCTAATCATGAGAATTCTTGATATGTTCAACATGTCAAAAAATCCCATGTGTACAACAAGTAGGTAGATATTTAATAATAATTAATGAGATACTCGTATAGAGAGAAAAGTTGGAAATCATTGAGAACAAAAGAACAACCAAATTTAAAGACTGCGACTGATGCCATGTATTTGGCGCCAGAATATGAATATATATCCATTTTAGTTAATGTCTCATCTTTATTGCCTACTGGCTTTGTTGGTGCACAACGTTCTAATTATGTCTAGATTCTTGTGACCATTTTTCAGGACTAGATCTTAACAAATATGTAACAACTAATGACTCTTACAATTCATTACTGATGTTCGATTTTTAAATGGAACAAATCTAATTATTTACTGATATAACTTTCGTGTGAAAATTTGTAAAAAACCACCATTAAATAGCTTTGTAGTTCTACTACCAATGCGAAATCGAGTAATAGGTATATCATTATTTTTAGAATACAAATAGGCTAATACGAGATTATTGCATGTACACAACAAAACGCTTATTAGTCGCATTGAGTTGTTATCGATCATTTTCCATGCAGATAGATGAACAGAGAGTCGATGAAAAATTATCTTAATTCATACGTGATCGAACAATAATTCGTAGCATTAAAGATTCATCGACGACTCGCAAAACAGAAATCTAAGCCATTGTGGTTTCGCATACTTACTATGAGAAACTTCCATCCTTAAGTGTTCCTATATATTGAGATTCTAGAAGACGAACGTGTTTTATGACAGCTCTGAGCTAACATATAGTATGAAATTTATCCATTTTGATATAACCTTCTATAGTTTTTGTTTTCGCATACTTAGTTATAATAAAAAAATGCTGATACAAGTACAATAATACTATTATTGTCTGCAAAAAAAACAATATCTTAAGTTTCTTGTATTTACAAGATTTCGAAAGTGTATCATATTTTTATGCGAGTTTACTTAATGTTTTGAAATAAATCAAGAACTTGAAAGTTTTCAAAAACCATAACGCATCCTGAAAATCCAGATTTACAGTCCAAGTTTTCTCAATTTAATTATGTCGTATAACATGCTCGAACGTCGCAAAATAATTAATAGTTGGACATGTCTTGAGAATTATGTAATAATTCCATCTCCAATTTTATTTTTTAATGCAAATCTACATGCGTTGGTAAAATTAACATCTTTCACTCAACCAGAGCCGTCTCAAATCATCTGTGCGAACTGAGTTATTACCGTCTTCTTGGAAGAACAAATTCGAGAGTGACTTCGTGTATGACATGGTTAAGATTCGGGAAATGAGCAATTAATTAAAATGACAGAACACATTTCGAAAGGAATAAAAACATTCACTTTACCTCCCACAAAATAATCTAATTGCAGCTTGTAAAATGTCTGTGATGCCTTAAAAAAGGGCGATAGGCATAATACATGAGGCAGATAGCAAAACATCGCTATCGGTTTTCGATTGAAGTTGACAAACCATGCTAACACCCTAGGTCAAATAATAAAACTATATAAAAATGTAACTGATAGAAACATTTCTAAATTGTCATAATTATTATTCAGTACTAGCTTTCCCGACAGACGTTGTCCTGTGTTTGTAAGGTGATGAATTAATTATTATCTTTTGATTAATGTAATTCCGACCGATGATCTGTTTTAAACCATGTATTTTCCATCCGCATTCTGTCAATTCCAACAACTATCTTACAACTGACCAGACAGTTCCTGTCAAAATTTCAAAATTAGAATAAAGATTATATGGTAAAAGTACTCATAAGGTTGTCTACTTAGAGTTTTCTTTAATTTTCTGATTTTCCACGAAACTTTCTTATTTTTTTCTTTCATAAGAACCTTCTCCTGATAAAAGCCAACACGAAAAAAAAAAAGAATTAGCGAAATCGGTACAGCCGTTTAGGCGTGATGTGATGACCACGGAAAATAGCTCTCCATTTTTATATAAGACAAGATAATAGGTGTCACAGATTGCGAGTGGGTGTCACCAGATGCAAGAAAAACATGCACAGGTGAGGTTTTAGTGTGGAAGAGGATGTCTCCTGTACCTGCGGTTAGACTCAGAGTGACGAACACCTCCTCACTTGTCGAGATATGCCTGTGAGGTGTGATTTGCAAGACCTTATCATGAGTAACGACAATAATGCTGTTGCAGCTGCCGAGTATTGGAGTGGAGTGGTCTTCTAGTGGATGGGTGATCGGATTCGTCAAGTAAGTAAGTATAGGTGTCACATTAAAGATCAACATCCCAAGGTAGATTCGGTGTGTTGAGAAGAAGCTTGCGGGGTTTGGTCTGACCAATACAGATCGTCCATTCATATTTTAGTTTACCGCTTAAACTCAAGCGAGAAATATCCGATGGGTAGATGTTATAATTTTTTGATTATGTTAAAAAATAATAATACCTAAGTTAAAAATATAAAACGGAATAAAATTTTATTAATACAATATTTTTTATCGTTTGCTGACGTTTGATTGTAGGTATTTTTTCAAAGGTTAAAAATATATTATTAAAAAGAATTTTATTCATGTTAAAGTAATAGGTACACACGCCTTAATAAAGGTGTATTCTTATTTAATTTATCAATTAATTATCTTTTTGATTTATTAATAAACGAAGGATTTGAGAAAATGGTTTATTGTATCAAATTTATCATCCAACTTAACCTTTAGAAATCAAAGGAAGCAATACACTAAAATATCTTCGAGTCTAAAATCTAAGATAGAGGGTAAAGGTCCTTTAAAATACAAAATTTGCTCCAGGTACCCTGACAACAAATGGGGTTACAAAGGGTCACCTGACGGGTACGCATACACAATAATAATAATTATTATTTGATATTATTTCATGATCCTGGGTTGGAAGTACGACCTGGGATTCGTTTTAGTTAATTAGTTTTGAATCTCCGAGCAATCAACCCCTTTTTGACGAGAGATCATATATAACGATGTTCGTCTGTCAATACATACACTATGGTCGCTATATGAGCGAGGATAATTTGTTGATGGATTTTACAAATAACTACTTGGTGACATAAGAGGACCACTGGATCACGTAGTCAAGTAGGCAATAGCGTTAAATCTGCCTCTACAGACATCTTATACCAAAAAAATGTACAGATACAAGAAGATACTTAAGGCGAACGGATCGGACGACACCGAAATCCAAGACGGGATAATTATTATGATACCGACTAAAGCCGATAGGGCTCGATACCTTTCGCCGACTTCGGCGTTATTTTGGGATCGTATCAGCTAAAAACGATAAAGGAAGTGTTGAAAATCTTGATGAAATAAAATCGATCGTTTTTATTGGTTTATGAAAAGACGTAGGTATTATAGACGGTATTTTCTTTTACTATGCATAAGGAAATACATCGGCGCACCCAGCGTGGGCCCATCACTTCTACCATTATGTGGAGGAGATGGACTTGGCTGGGACGTGTGTTAAGGATGCCAAATGACAGTTGGCCGAGGAGAGCGCTGTTCTTCCTCCCATCAGGGTCCCGAAGATGAGAAAGATCCTCTCACACTATGTTCAATAAAATAAGATCAATAAAACTTTTTACTTACAGTAGTTACACCTGACTCTTATCCTTAGTATCGAGCTCGCATACAATATAAATAGGTAGTCGTTCAAATAAGATCAATAAAACTTTTTACTTACAGTAGTTACACCTGACTCTTATCCTTAGTATCGAGCTCGCATACAATATAAATAGGTAGTCGTTCAAATAAGATCAATAAAACTTTTTACTTACAGTAGTTACACCTGACTCTTATCCTTAGTATCGAGCTCGCATACAATCTTATTTATTTAATGAATTTAATTAAAATGTAGTCCATAAAGGAATAAATTATCATTTTTTTAGAATGAAACAAACGGTTGTATTTAACATGAGTTTTTACTGGAGAAAAATTGTTTTGCACAACGAATTATAGCTTTAAATATCAAATAATTTTCGTTAACAGAGGTTTTACTGTATTTTGATCATTGCATTCTTCTGTACCTACCTAAAAAGATCACAGCTTTCGTTCAATATCCGCGAAGTTACAAATTATTATTTAATTAAGTTTGTTAAACAAATTCAGAATGCCGCTTACATAATAATAATAATAAATGTAAACGAAATGAATATTTTTATTCGAAAACTTAAAGCCTCCACCTGGCGAGGTAGCTCAAATCGCCCTTATAAACATTCCCCTCTTAAAATAATAATAACATGACAGATAATTAAGATACCAAAGAAAAACAGAAAGTTTGCAACCCCTCGCCCCCCGTCGTCGACACCCTCCATTCTCGTGCTAAAGTTTAAGAGAAAGCTGTACGGCTAATAGGTCTTGTTTTCGCCTTAACTTAGAGTCAGCTTTAGAGATGTTAACACAATCATCGAAACATCGAATTTAAGAAATGAATTTACTAGTTTGTAAATAATAAAACATGGTTTGTTCGACAAAAATAAGGTTCTGCATCAATGGCCGATCCGTTGGTTACAAGTTTTACCCTATTTTACAATATATATTTATTATTTTAATAATCATAGAAAAATAAACGCTTTGCACAATATTAATCCATTATTGCTCGCTCCTATACCTATCCGTAAATTTATAGCAATAGGAGATGAAGTTAGTTATTATAATACAATTAACTTGTTCAAAAATATTCGTAGACTCAACTGAATGCATCTTATAATCTCTAAACTGATGTCATCACAATTTTGAGTAAATAGTAAATAAATAAATTAACACTTTTCTATACAAAGGTGTTAGTATAAAAATTTCCTGACGCAATTTGTTCCAGTCAACTAATCCCGTCCAATTTGAGACAAGCCAACCCCGGGTAGAATTTGAAATGAAAAAACACTTTGAAAAACTCTGACCCGATCGGATCTGAAGTCCACGCCAGTAACATTTGGCTACCGAGGTCGGTTATAGTAGTGCATCTTTTAAAAAATATATAATAAATAAATAAATAAATAACACTCTTCTATATATAGGTGTCAGTATAGCCGGCGGAACTTAATGCTTGAAACATTCTCTACCAGTCAACCGGTCCCGTCCAATCTGAGACAGGATTCCATCCCCGAGTAGAAATTTCAAGTGAAAAAACACATTTAAAATTTCTGACCCGACCGGGAATTGAACCCGGGACCTCTTGATCTGAAGTCGGAGCCTTTGCCACTAGGCTACCGAGGTCGGCAAAATATACACTTTACAAAAAAAAAGATAGGGTCAATGCGTATTCAGATGTAATCTTTTTAAAAAATGTGAGCTAGTTTTAAACTCAATGTTTTAGAATTATGTTTATAATATTAAATATATGATATACGTATATGATTTGCAAATAATATAATTTAAATGAAAACAGACCAACATGTCGACTGAAAAATATGACTACCTATTAATTTCTTTTGGCATATCTTCGCCACTGGTTTCTATCGTTAAATTTTACCTCCAATTTGTAATCCAACATAGATGCAATACTTTATCATGCCTAGATTTATCGTTTATAAACTAAAAAAAAATAACTTTAATACGAATCATCGAAAATAATAAAATTCTTTATGTTCATCGATGGTTTTAACAACGTACCACCATCACCATTAACCCCCTTTAAGCAAATAGATAATTAAATCTTTGACAGGAATGTTTGAATTCAGTATTCGGGTGAAAAGCAAAGAAAATAAGAGAAAAGTGACCACATTCATTCCCAGTTTACATTAGTAAAATAAACTAGGGCAGAGAGTGGTGGAAATGGAAGGTGAAGAGGAGAGAACAAACAGATGAAAGACCAGCAGAACTCTGCTAAATCCAAAGACGAAGTATAGCAAAGATTCTTCTTAAGACATCCTCGAATGCTTCCAATGTTGACATTGACAATGGCTAACATTGGAGACTGAATAAATTTGACGGCAGCTACGTAAAATATTTAAATATCTTATCATTCCTTTAAACTACTTAGTTTCATTTGCTCTTCTCTCCTTCGCGTAAGAATATTTCTGAATGGATACACAACGAAAACAGCGCAATTAGAATATTTCTTTTGTTGATTTGGCGGATGACAAATTTATCAGTTTCAGAAGTAGGCACCAAGACACATTTGTATGAAACTGATACTGGGTTAGGTTTCAGTTGAAAAGCATCTAAGTGGATGTTGTCTATATAGAACAGTCTTGTTCGATCATGAATTATTAAATTATTTATTGTACGAGGTCAAAAGTATTTGGAAAGTAGTTTAATCTACCTGGAACTGGCTGCATTGACTTATTGCGAGAAAAGTAGTTAAACTTGTGTATGCAACTGGAGCGTTGCCTGTACCTGTATTATTTTCTACTCTCCATCCACTACATCCAGCAAGCAAGAAAATCAATATCAGAGTTTTCTTAAATTGAAAGAACTCAATAATAACAATAGTCAAATATAAGTACTTCATAAGCATTGCGCAAGATCGAGCGCAATAAAGTGCTATTGTTGCCTCCCTTTTCCCCTGAGTGGGGTTGTAATGTTGATTGTTGTAGTTGTTTTTGTTGTTGTTATATATAGTTCACAATGCTTTCTTTATAATTTTCGGTTCTTTAAAGATATTCTTATAAAAAATATTATTTTGACGAGTTTTATTTTTACGGGGTCACATCTCGCTGATCACCTGATAGTTGTTACTACATATTATATTTGTGGTAGAAGAATAAAATCGTAGACCAAATCAGTTCCTATATACCTACCGACTAATGCCTCATATGTCTGAAAAATAGTTAAGCAAGACCAAAATAGGCTGATTGGCTTCTTTCTGATTGGAAAATTTTGCGCGGAATATTAAAACTTTTCGGGATAGAGGAAAAGATATGACTTGAAGTTCTGTTTGACTGCATAGACTGCTATATGGCAGGCTCTTCAAGATTAAAAGAATTTATATTATATTTCACACTCCATATATTGAGACTTTAAGCTTCCGAAAATTATTCGAAAGTCAAAGCAATGATGATTAGAGATTGGGAATTGCCGGTTTTTGGATCCTTGGAGGGTAGTTACACGTAGAAAAGATTAAAATGTAACACAAACATTACATAAACCAGGAGTAGGTAAATTATTTTTTTATTCTGGTTTAGGTCGAAGTTCGACGGGCGGGTCAGCTAGTAAACTATAAGTATGCGAAATTTCATACTCCTCCGTCCGCACAATTTTCGCATAGGTATAAAGTTTTTGTTTTACGTATTAATATAAATAAATACCGATAGACAACTTTTTAGACAGGGCATTCTAACTTTATATGACTTAGCTCAAGTTTAACGCATTTACTGTGGGAGATTTCGCTATATACACTGCTGTTCAAAAAGTATCGGATTTTCTGTTAAATGAAGCGCTGGCGGCCAAGCTTAGTGGGGCTGTGGATGATTTGAAAATGAGAAGAGTGTCCCCAAAATTTGTTTCAAAGTTGCTGACAATGGAGCAAAAACAACTTTTTCTTGAAATTGCACAAGACATAAACAGTGATCACTGGTGATTTATCCTGGATTTATGGATATACCCTATTTCCTAAGTTGAAAACGCCCCTGAAAGGAACTCGATTGAATCGGTGATTGTTAAAACAACATAACCAACAAAAACTAAATTTTTCAGGAGAGCACAAAAACTAAACAAACATCCTTATTCGAATGCAAACATATTTTAAAGTGACTAATTTTATACCATAGATACTTTTATACAATTGCCAATATTTTTATAGACTTTTTTGAGGTTATTTAATTCAGAATTCCTGAAACATTTTTTTCATTATATGTTGTTTTTACATTCAACGTGTTACTTGTATTGTTTTAACACTCATTTTCGAATTGTGTATTTTGATGAGTCATGAAAAAAAAGCTTTTTTGTTGAAAAAAGTACATTTTATTATAAAAAATATTGATAATAATTAATCATAGGTGTATACGAATATATTTATGGTGTGAGCAAAAGACTATTTCCAATTTTCATCCCCGTCTTCTACGTTTTCTGCAGTAGTTGAGGGACATTGCAGAATCTCATCATAATAAACCTATGTTTTTCAAGTACCTATATACAATTTTTTTTAAGTCAATTGGTTTCATTGGTTTCGGAATAGTGCTAATAGCGTAATAACCAAAGATCAAATAACGCACTGGGCAAGCACTACTGGATAATGAGAGTTATCATTATTTTGACAATTGATCCAAAGTTGCCAGATTGAATGTTAAAACCCCATATCTGCATGCACTTGTGGCGTTTTTACATTCATTGAAGTATTTTGCTTATATAAATATGTATTTTTTTTATATGAAGGAGGACCATATTAATGTTGTTCTATTATCCAATCTATAGAAGGACATAATATATTAATGGCAAATTCGCAATAAAAACGATTTTGTAAAATATGTTGGTTGTGTTGTTTTAACAATCATCGATTCGATTTCAAGAAAGACAAGACATTAAACCGAATATGGCGGCTGAACTTAACAGCATTCCAAAACATGCCTTCCAGAAATGTTTCAAACAGTGCCAGAAACGCTGGCAGAAGTGTGTGCATCACCAAGAAGACTACTTTAAGGGGATTGAAAGTTTGTTGCTCTTGTTCAATAAATGGACTTTTAATGAGCAAAAGTCCAATACTTTTTGAACAGACCCTGTAGGTACTACTAATTATTGCAGGTAGAAGACAGGGTAACATTATTATACATTTATTCTAAGTCATAATAAGTCTGTCCTTTATTACAATGGAAAGGCGTTTGCCCGTATATTCGATAGGTCGGATTTCGAGCCGTTTTTTATTATTGTAAGATGTTTTATACAAACAAGAAAAATCATTCATTCGTGAATAATGTTTAGGGAAAAAAAGATCCTCTTTAATATTTTTTTCTTTCAAGTATTCTCGCTAAGTTACATTTCAGACAAAAAAGAATTCTTTAAATATGCCTAGGTATAATTATGAAGAGAACACAGTGTTGATATAGCGACAGATTTTAAAGTTCTTGATATTATACTTAAGTAGGTAGTGAGATCGTGTTTTATTCAAGGTTTCCAAATATTTATAATTAAGTTTTTATATTCATACAATATAATACTCGACTGTAATTTAATGAAAGCTTGTCTCACAGAATTACAAGTAGAAAAAAAACAACAAAATAAGATTATAATATCAAATGTTAAGTAAATTAGCCCTCTTCACGATCGTATTTTTTTTTTATTTTATTTGGTTCTCCAACAGGTATAAAATACAAAAAATATTTTTTTATATCATATTTTATTTTTTGCTGCCGTGGCGTTGCCGGCTAAGAATAGCACCTCTGCTCTTTTTGCTGGTTTTTCGAGCATCCTGTAAGAGGCAGGTAATCGAAAAATCAGATCGGGACCGTGAGATTGACCACCTCGCGTCCGTAAATCTCAACTGGTCAGAAAAGGCACAATGAGCCTCGGACGACTTCGAGCGCAATGGAGAGCTCTGGATGCCTCCCTATGCTCCCGAGTGGGGCGTAGGCCCCCCGCATTGCTGGTTGGTGTGAGGGTGATTCGCGGCGGGCTTGATTTGTCCGGGGCCGGCTTTTTGGTTTGCTTGCCTCGATCGAGCTAGGGGGGCGGGTTCGTGCGGGTCGGGTTTGCTGCGGATCGTTCTCCTCCGGGCTGGCTTGCGTTGTTCGGTGGGCCTTAAAGGGAGAATGTATCTATGTATGTATTTTATATTTTAAACATATCATATTTTTTAAACATATTTTTTGGTATAGGCATATATGAGGGCCATTTTATTACTAATATGTACGTACCTACTAACGACATTTTGATCAATATTTTCAAAAATTGAAGTCATATTATTTTGGTTTTAAGGTACAAACATGTTGGATAAATCTTGACTGCGTGAAATAATCATCACAGATGGTCTTAATTATTAGTGATAATAAATTAATATGGTAGGCAATTCCCTTTTTAATTCAAACAGTTTCTGCCCTTTCCATCTTTTTGTTTTAAATTTGTATGATAAGTGGGATAGCTAATACACAATTTTGTCTATACATATATATATATTTATATATATATTTTGTCTATACATATATATATATATATATATATATATATATATATATATATATATATATATATATATATATATATATATATTTTCTGGAGACTTGAGAAAACTCCATGTTAGTAAAAAAAGGTAGGTATGTTTCAAAATAGAACGAATTTATACTATTTTAAAGGTAACCACAGGTTTACCTACTTAAACCACATTAAGAAGAAATTAGGTATAGGTTATTCAATGTTTAGAGCAGAGATAATGTGTAAGTGTGGCTTTACACCGGACGAAAATAGAGGCGAATCTAGAAACAGAGCATACATACATTATTTTATGGTTGGTATTGGACACCATGGAAATAATAACAAGCAATTGTATAACAACTAAGAACTCTAAGAGTTCATCACTGATGTTCGAATTTTAAATGGAACAAACAATTACGGGCTTACGACCGTCTTCTACTGTTATTTCGGCTTAGTGTGATCACTTTACGTTAACAACGTAATGTTCGGTAATGTTTAAGTCTCCGAAACTCCTAATCATGAGAGAGACTGACAAATCCTGTGTTAGAAATAACAAAAGACTAATCTTAATATTTTTTTTAATTTTTAAAAAACTAGTTTTTCCGACAGACTTTGTCCTGTAGTCCTTAGGTACTATGAATATTGATTTCGAATTTGTAATTTATACAAAAATACGTTCAATATAATAATATGTTAAAAAAATATTTCTGAAAGCTTGCAACAAATGATAACAAAAGTCTGCGTAAATTGGTATCGTAAGCATTGGCTTCAAAACTCTACGGTTGTTAGGTAAATAAAAATGTGTTGTTATGGAATTTTCATAGATGACGATGGCGTCGCAAGAAATCCTTTCCATGCTAACTTTAATATTATATTTAATATTATTTCTTATCCATTTTTTTTTTCATCAAGTAGTAATCCGGAGCGGAGAGAATCCAATAAATCAAACATCGGAAGAATCTGTTGACCCGATCTCGAGTTATAAGTGTTCGCACTAACCCGACTTTCTTTTATATTATAAGATGTATGAAAAGTAAATATTATCTATGCTCAAAATCGTATAAACCAAAAAGCAAGCATAGTTCAGGAGATATAATATGTTTTAGCTATATAATATAATATAGAATATGGATTTTTGGAAAATCATTTTTTCTGGTAAGCATCAATTACCCTTAGAATTCCCAAGAACGCTCAAGAGAAGAATCTTCTTATCACAAATTTTCAATTCTATATATTCCCCATCAATCCCAACCCTTCTAGACCACTTTACTCTGTGTAAGTAAATAATGAATCTACCTACGAACATACATCCCCGTTCGGGGATGAAAATTATAGACGAGAAGCTGCGGGTACATTCGAGATGTAAAAGATGAAAAGGTTAGCGTAATAAGGGTCCGCTTCGTGTCCACATATCGTGTCGAATCGATATTTTAGATTACCAATTTGCTACTCAATCGTTCATGAAAATTTGAACATTACGAAAACTAGTTTTTTTTTTATTTGATTTTTTTACAAATGACTGGATATTTTTTCATCTTCTACCAATCACGCCGTGTCCCGTAGGGGTAGGCAGAGAGAACGCATTTCAATTTTTTTCTATCCAAACACACAATATCTTTCGCTTCTTCCACCGACATACTTATTCTTCTTCTTCTAGGCCTGAAAAGACCTGTTATTAAGAGGTGGGGTTTGCTTCTTGCGAGGTCGACTCCCAGCTGTCTATCCACCTCTTTGGTGGTCTGCCTGGAAGCACCGACATCCAATTTCTCATATACAATCTCTTTTATTTCTCATACTTTCTGACCTGGCCTTCCATGAAGACGCAACCGGTTCGCCACGCTTTATAACACTTTTCCTTTCACAAACTATCTCGACCCTTTGACTTTCATCTTTATCACAACACTAACTTCCATACCACATTCCTTCCCATATCCCACAGAGTCTTTCCATATGCACTTCGTAGAGTCTGTCATCTTTACTGCACTTATACTACGTCCATGTTTCACATCTATACACCAAGTAGTATAAATGAAGTAGAGATGAGAGCTCTACGAAGAATGTGTGGAAAGACTCTTGAGGACATGGAAAGGAATAAAAATGTGTGTTGTTACTATTAAAGATGAAAGTTGATAATATGAGATGGTTTGGGCTTGTGGAAAGGCTGCATGCAAACAGAATAGCAAAGATAACTACTAAAAAGACTGAAAGGAAGGGTGTAAGAAAACGTGGCCGACCTAGAATGACGTGGATGGAACACATCGATTCCGTCCTCAAATGTTTATATAACCAATAGTTCGGAAGTTAAACGTATGTCCAACTCAAAGACAATATATTATGGACTGGAAATCACACAGAGAGCCTGTTCCAATATTGGCTTTCGTAATACTGAAATAACAAGCAAGAGAAAACCATTGTGACAGTTTGCAATCGAATAATAATAATAATGTGTACTCAATATTAATTAACTCGTAGGGACCCTTTACATCCTAAATTGTTGTAAATGTTTCAATCAACCGTGCCCTGCCCCCCTCCCTTCACCGCCGCGTAAGGGTTAACATTTTGAATACATTACTCCCTTAACAGAGCCAAATCAAGGAATAAAAAAGCAGCTCTCAAAATTTTTATCTTTTATGTCAAAAATCTCTTTTTTTTCATTTTTTATTCCTTTTTCTAATTTTATTTCAAAGCCTTTAATACTGTTTTTTTTTCGCAAAAGCTGGTTGAGAAACAAAATCAGTTGTAATCATTTGACAGCTCATACAATTCAAAATAAAAATTGTTCGAAAATTTGTTTGTTTTAAGATAGCTGTATTGTTTTAAAATTTCATAATATCGCTATAAACAACCTTTAGAAAATTCGATTGATATCGTTTAAGGTAGTTACCTATGTAAAAAAGAGGCAGAGAAGTAATAAATCTCATATTTAAATTTTAAAAAAGAATTTTCATGCATGTTCAATAATATGCAAGATGAAGTTTCAAACGTGTATTTATTTGAATTTAAATTATCAATTATGTAATTATGGCGCTGCATAAAATAAATCGAATGCAGCGTCAAAAATCAAATAACGTAGGTATAGGTACTCGCATAATTTTTAAATTCTAGTTTATTTGTGCATGTGAATAAAAGCGAAAACACTCATATTTAATAAAATTAACGAATTGCACTGCATTCTTGGTGGAATTATTAAAATAAAACAATTAATTTGTTATTTTATTTTAAAATGCATATTCAACAGTGCCCTTATTCTCGTAGCGGTCTTAATACGCTCTTATCTTGATTGACAATCATAAAATGGCGGATTGGTATTCACAAAACAAGATATCTAGTAGATATGTTAAAAATTCGTTATGTTTGAAATATCAGTATGAAAATGATCCAGTTCAAGATAGGATTAAGATTAGATTCCGATAGTTTTGTGAATACGACTGCTTGCGATCGTGTCTTAATCTTATCGTTAAGTGATTTTTAAAAGCGATTGGATTACGAGAATAGCCCTACAGGTCCCAAAAGAGCTGGTAGCTTTGTTTTAACGTGGCCGATAATCGAAATCTGTACTTTCATTTGATTTTTTATTTCTTCATTTTGAGTCTCCTAATATTTTCCATTTCCACCATATGAGGCAGGCGTGTAATTCTATTAAATTTCGAGACGTCGATCGGTAAAGTTGTGTAATTATCAGGTTTAAACTAACCCTCCCGGACCCCTGATCTGGCACTCGACACACAAAACCTTTTCAATGAGTCGCCGGCTTACGCAATATTATTACCCCTAATAAAATGTACGCGTGTGTGCGTCGTGAAATACGTTTTCAGAATGTTTATAGGGATGGTTTAACCCCTCGGGGTATACTTTTCAATTCGCCAGATTTGTCAAGTCATTCCCGGAATAACTTGTTCGTCTCTACAGCTTTGTAAAATCTGATGCGGGCTTCTGATTGGATAACTTGTTACACGTCGAAAAGAGACAGCGAGATAATGATCAACGTAAACTTTCAAATAAAAAGATTCCAATCCATTCTAAGAAATAATTTAAATATGGAACGAGAAATTTAAAATTCAAAATTATATAAATAGGAGGACATTTTTTTATCGTTCAACAGAATAATTCGACAGCGCTTCGCGACAGTTTAACAACCACTGATTGAGGTTCTGCGGGGCTTTTAAATTATTATTGTGAAATCGAGCGTAAGATTTGTTTGAAGATGTAATAATGTATGATAAGGTAAGCAATTCGATAAATTGGAAACGGCAAAAGAAATTTCTTGTCGAATAGCGAAATATAAATACAAAATTACAACATGAATATCGCGGTTGTTAAGATAAAAAAAACCTATGAAATCTAAAACGTTCCTTTTTCTATGGTTGTCATCTTTTTCACCTGTCAAAACAGAAAAGCGCGCCCAAGTTTATACCTATTATTTATATTACAAAAGTGAATAATATGCCATCGTAAAACGAAATCAGGCGTTCGATCCAGTGAAATATTAAAATTGACGAACGATTATGAACTCTGCTAGGCTCCAGCCTAGCACGCTCCAGCGTGTATATAAGAAAAAACGAAAATCCGCTGAAGCGATATGTGATTTTCAATTGAATGTTTTTGTTTCGACTCAATGAATTTCTTTGTGTTTTATTCATACATTCAAGGTAATCTTCCGCACGATGTACGCATCCCTTGAGGAGAAGGTGGAGAGAATTGGAAAATATGGTTGTTTTATTCATGATTCAACAAACAATGATGACATCCGTCTGATGTCAAAACTATAGATCTTTGATATTTACATAAATAGTAGGTAGGTACAATTTGGTTAACACTTGAATGAATTTTTTAAACATGTCAAATTTGAACAGACTCTTCAAAAAAGTCTCTTCAATGAATTCGATCTCTGACACACGGACGCATAGACATGACTTTTTCTTTTAAACTAGCACCTAGTTTCAAATTTATATTACGACACAATCTTAATCTAAGAATAGTAGGTTGAGGCGAAAACAAAGGAAAAGAATCGTCTCTGAATACAGGTGTGCGTTTTCTTCTTAAAACTAATATGGTTTCATGTAATGGCGTGTACAATTGTACATATTATTATCTGCGCCGCGAGCGGTAATGTAACGCATGAAACGTATCGCGCGCCCGTGAACCACGTACTCGTACGTACTAAGGAAATTTGGTTCGTTGCATGCGTTACATTACCGCCGGCAGCGCAGGTGTGATCACGCCATAAGACTTTTCCTGAACTAAGGATGGCTAGATGGCTGATGGTAGATACCCAGATCCATATTTTCTTGTCATTTTATGATGTTTCTTTCTGAAAGTGTGTCTTGAAAGTCTAATCGGATTAGTAAATTTACGTTCTGGCAGTCCATAGAGCTGTTCTTTCTACCTTCCCTTCGGTATAGATTTTTTTCTACGTCTTCCTGATCTTACAACATATCTTTATCTTCTCATTTCATTTATGATTCTGTTCATCTCAGTAGGTATACATTTACCGACCTCGGTAGCCTAGTTGTACTGGCGTAGACTTCAGATCACGAGGTCCCGGCTTCGATTCCCGGTTGGGTCAGAGTTTTTCTAAGTGTTTTTTCACTTGAAATTTCTACCCGGGTTTGACCTGTCTCAGATTGGACGGGAGACCGGTTGACAGGAAAAAATTGCCCCAGGCAATAAGTTCCGCCGGCTATACTGACACCTTTGTATAGAAAAGTGTTATATTATTATTATACATATGGGCTTTTTCAGTAATAACTCTGCTTACTTACATTACGTTGGTTCAAAAATGCTTTTGATTCTGATTATAATGTATAATAAAGAACTGATGCTGTCATTTTAATGCATATCAAATCTAGAAATAACTTCATGTGTATATGAATGATTAAAACTCTTGGATTAGAAAACAGCTATGGTCTTTTAAGTATGCTCATGTTCAAGAAGGATAGAACTTACCTACTTCATGGATAATTAAGTTCTATATACTTACTTATCCATGAAGTTCAACATAAATAAATAATCATTAACATGAGATAAATTCCACAAATATTCAGATAGATTCGAAAAAAGAACTCAGTTTTTTATTTAGATTTTTTTGAATATCGAATTAGGCGAATACACGTTTTATCAATCCGGAAATTAAAAAAAAAGACCGATAAAAATGATCAAGAGATCGCCGACCAATTTGATTAATCAAATCGGTCTATTTGAATTATGGAACGCGTATTTTGACAGTCAATCGAGCGGGAAATGATGAAAAATCATAAACAAGAGGGAAATAAATTTGATATCTGCTCCCACCACAGACAACAAATCACATCGTAATATATGTATGTAGGTACTTTGACCGTATTTTAAAACGATAGATATTTTAATAATCTCGTTTGGGTATATCGAAAAAATATATTTATTTCCACATTCGAAATGATAAATATATTTTTCTGCTGCCGCTCTGAATATAGTGGCGGTACTAATACGAAAATTATCTTTTTTTTTTTTATTTCAAGTTAATAAACGAAATTGTATATCGATATGAAGTTTGAGTATTAAATTCAAAAATTCAAATAATAAATCGGATATTTAGAGTCATTTTAAAATATCTACACTTAAAGTGAAAATATTGTTTTATATAAATAACTTTATATGCGCCCGGATGGGTAAGTATATTTTAAGCCCCTGACGAAAACTTTCTTCTTAATTTTGATTTATCAACGAGATACCTACTTTATAAACCCGTCAGATCTAAATACTCTCATTTGTCTATGGTGGTTTAAGAAATAATCTATCTATCAAAACTCGGACAGAATACGTAATAGCTATGAGGGTTTAAAACTGATAAGGTCCATCGCGATTTGCCGAAAACTTTAACGAGCTTAATGTGGACCGTTCGTTAAGTTTGATGTGTTTAAATATTACACAAGAGATCAAACATTTTCCCTTTGAGGTGTGTTCTTAGAACAGATATAAGATAAGAACTAAAGTTTCCATAGAATTCTTGGATAAATATACTGCAAGCCTTATCTATGGAACATTCAAAATAATTTCAAATTAAGAACAGCATTAAATTTCCTACCTGTCATTTTTACCAAATAATGTAATCATTGAATCATAATATTATGTACTACGTACTCGATGGGGCTTCTTCCAAGGGTGCGTTTACACCAAACGATCATAGAGCTAGAAATAGAGCGTTCTTTCTTTATGGTTGATATTGATACCGAGCAAGAGCAAACACCAAGAATGTTATTGCTCGTTGTTGTTTACTTATCGTATCAATATTAACGATTAAGAAAGAATGTTCTTGCTCTTGTTCAAAAGACCAGGCATTGTATGATTGAAATAAGCCCCTATGCAAGCTACTTTTAGTGAGTCCTTGAACACGATTAAAATCTATGTTGATAAGCAGGTTTGAAATTAATTAATTAAAGCTTACTTTGAGCGGATAGTTAAGCAAGCTATCATGTAGAAACCCACTTTGGCTTTGGTATACCTACATACTGTTGTAAATTAATTGTAGATACCTACTCATCAAATCTGTAGATAAGTACAAATATCAGAATTTTTTTTTTATATTTTTAAATTTGATACAGTATCTTGGAGAAGGATTTGGACATTTTAAAATCATGTTTCGACTCTCAGATATAGAATTCGTAAATACATCACGAAGAAAAACTACACGACGCGCAACGCCATATCACTGAAGGTTACGACCAAAAAGTATCGAAACATGAGCTTCTTGAATTTCGCCATGTGTTGCCATATGGTTCACGAACTTGCGACTCACGTGAATAAGCTTACAATTAATTTCACTAATAATACTGAAAATGAAAGGAGGAAAAATTTATAACGGCTCTTGTCCGGTATGTGGTGCTATAATATGGCGGCAAAACGTGCACCATCAGCCAAAGAAGTCTGTCTGCGGTTAAGATGTGGTGCTACCTGTAGCTGCACAATGGCTGGAGTTCACTAGACAGAGCGCATCACAAATGACGAGGTGTTGAGCAGGGATGGAGAAATAAACTACTCAAAAAAATTGCACAACTGATGTCAACTAGGATAGGCCACAACCTTGTCGAAGGTATGATTGAGGGTGACAACTGCAGAAAGCGCCCCAAAGACATTTCTATAGAAAAGGTTGGTGATTGAGGACATTGGCTGTAGCTGATACGAGGAAATGAAAAGGAAGATGCTCAGGATCAACCAATCGACAGATGGTGATCTGGGAGGAGAAGCTCATGAGAGATGAGATGATTGGACTCGACAAGGAAGATACGGAGTGGAAGGAGGTGATTTGAAAGCTTCGTTCTCTGGATGCCATAGTTCGAGTTTTTCGAGAGTTTGGAATCTCTCACTGGAGCAACGGATAGACTGGACTCCAATCATTTTTTTAATAACCCAGATAGTCCAATCAAAAAGATAGGGGTAAATAATTTTAGAAGATTTTCACGGCATTTTTATTTCTCAACCTTTACATAAAAAATGGTCGGAAAGCTGTAGAAAGAGTCTATTTTATTATTAAAAATTATGAAGTCAAATTATTGCAAATGACTTGATCCCGAGACTCCCTCGAAGATCACTCTTTTGCCGAGAGGAAACTAACGATTGTCTGAGAACCTGCAACCCACACGATAGCATAAATCTACCCACCCATCACTTCGCCTCCATATCACGTAGGTTATACGCAATGCAAAATGCCGAGTCAAAAACACCGAAAGCCATTTTTTTTTCAATTTGTCAATATGTTTTACACATGAAATTTTATATGTTCCCAGGTTGGGAGTCCTGTATCTGATTAGAAGGGATCAACACTAGTAAAAAATTGTCTCAGGCACTTAGTTCCGCCGGCTAATATAATATTATACTGACAAATTTGTAGAAAAAAGTGTTTTTAATTTTTTGTTTTTGTTTTGAAGATGACTTTTTTATAGAAACGCTATTTAAAAATAAACTAAAGAACTTGAATTTATATCATAAATGTAATGTGAAATTATACCATCTAAATACACCATTTGCGAAAAATATATCAAACTAGGTACTTCTTGCCGAATCGATAGAAAATATCGACGATTGATTTCGTAGTTAATTTATATGTAACTTGATTGAATTAAGACTCTTAATTTGTAATATTTTCTTATTTATAATCATTTTCTTTTTTAATGCATCTGGAATCACCCAAAGTGAACACAAAATACACTTTTGACATCTGACGCCTGGGATCGAATCCATGACATTCAATACGTAAATACGAATGTCTGCGACATAACCGTTATGTATGGAGTTTTGATACTTTCTTCAATACTCAGCGTTAAAGGCAATTGACGTATATGGACATATGTATAAATAGAAACGGACTTTTTTTATAAAAATTGCTGAAGTATAATAGCTCGGTGTTTAACCGCAATATCTTATGGTTCTCGGCATTTCACTCAAGGTATATGGTCCCGTTATTCGTGTTAGATATTCTTAACGTACAAGTCTTATAAATTGGGCTTCTATAACGTGATTTTTCGCTCGTATTCGGGGGATCTGACCAACATAAAACTACCCTACTCTTTCTACCCATCAATCTACCTTCTTCAGGTATTCTGAACTAAGGAATATTCTCATACACTCAATCGATGTTCATACCAGACAATAGTACGGGGAGTGCTTTGTGTACTACTTCGAATTCTTGAGCGTACAATTTTTCAAAGAAAAAGATTTATTCTAATTTAATTCAGAAGGGTGAATTTGAAAATAGAATGTCATAAGAGTGCTAATCAGTGAGGAAAATGGAGTAGGTACTTTTATTTATTACTAGCTGACCCGACATACGTTGTGCTGTATTACTATGATTGTTGAATTATGAATATTGAATTTAAATTGGTATGATTATAAATTTATTATTTCATCAAAACAATTCCAAACGATGCACCTGTTTTAAACGATATTTGAAGCGAGAATTCCGTCAATCTCAACGTGACCCAATCTCATGCGACAAATATGGTCGACACCACTTGTTTGGTTATGCAGTGCGTTCCTAGGGAACGGTCCGTACCTAGTCTGACAAGACAGCGTCATTCAAAATTATATGACAATGTTTTTTGTTACTACGGAAACAATTTTTTTTTTTTTTTTATATATAAAATGAATCTGTGCTCACTCAAAGTGAACACAAATACACTCCTTGACTCTTTCACAGTAAGCTACCGAAAGCTTGTGTCGTGAAAGAGGAAGATGGTCGGCACCTGGGATCGAACCACGACGTCCGCAGTACGAAAGCCGGCGTTGTAACCGCTGGGTCACCAACCACTTCAATGTTCTCAATTGACATATTCACCGCTGTTTATAGTAGCGGCGTATCCGTAGGAAAACAGACCATTAGTCTGATATCTGCAAACCATGGTCTAAGCCTTTGCTGGTGAAGTTCTCATTTGAGAGCCATTCATTTTATAATATTCTTACAATCAAAAAAAAATCAATTTAGATTCATGGCAACACTTAGTTCATTCAAACGTTTGTCAAAACGCCAAAAGTTTGTATGTACCTACCTTATTTTCATTGAAGAATCATACGAAACGTAAAAAAAAGATAAAAACGGGCATAATACTTTTGCAAACATCGATTTTAAGTATTATATTTCTGTGGTTAAATATTTTGTTCTTCAAGTTACACACACCTGATCAAAAGGGAACTTCTTCTATCTCTGTATTATTATTATTATTGTCTATGAAATAGAAATCTGAATCATAGCCTATTCCCAACAGTAAAGTATGAATAAATAAAATAGATATTATGAGGTGCCTACCGGAATTTATTTTTACTCTCCAGGATGCTGGCCATTCCGCACACACGTTATTATCTATAAAATATTTCTTAACGCCTCTAATAAAACTTTGTCCGAAATTCCGTACCTACTTTTGGGATAGCGCGCGGGAGCCACAAGAAAGAACATAGACAATAATAACGAGAATAATAAATTTGAATCGTTTCTTCGTTCTATAATTAAATTTGGAATACATAAGTATTTTTGGAAGACTTTTTTGTAATGAATTGCATCATTTCAAATTTTTCTATCATCTATGGAATGTCAAATTTTTTACCCTATGGTGAGAACTACTTTGCCTGAATATTTCGTTGTAATTTTTATGAAATGGAATGCATAAGATTCTTTTTTTATTTGTCGATTTCGTTTTGTGTTTATAATAGAGTATTTAACTGAGGGGAGATTTAATTGATTGATTTAACCGAAAAATTGTTGTAATGGGTTAACCTGTGATATAATAAAAGTATAACTATAAAGCTTTGAACACCTTAATAGGTTAAAAATACGATAATTATCCTACCATTGTTGAGTTTTCTTACTTTGTCTTTTTAATGACGTACGCATGATTGGACCATTTGTACTATGATTTGACTTAAATATTGGGAAAAACGTTGTTTATTTTTTGGTGTTTTGAGAAAGGTAACGCATGTCTGTGTCGAAAAATGACATCTCAAAATTCGTTTAATTCAAATTAATGGATTCTATTATGAAGTATTTTGATTTAAATTAACGATGAGAAAGTTTGTAAATAATTATTATTCAATTCAATAAATGCCGCAACAAAAACCATAAACACGCCACACTTATTCCATAAATAACCGATAGAGAATGAAGTTGTAGCTTGAGGGTCTGCACTCGTAAATTTACATTGTCTATGCTTATCGGAACAACATTAGATGAGAAATATAGAATGGGTAGTGGATTATAAAGTAGGTATCAAATATATTTGGGAGTCTTGGTAAGCCGGGCCTCCTCATTTTTTGATATATTTAACCTAATGTTGGTTTATCATTTACCAACACAATACTTTTATTATACCTAATACAAGCAGCATAACCCGTCGGACGGCAGGCTAACGGTTGTTCTATAAATCAGTGATATTGTCCCTAAATGGGCCCCTGTTATGTATTGGGGACTGCGGACAATTTGACATTTCTTCACATAGCAAAAGTTGTATGTAGGAACCTCTGACCAAATATAACATATTTCGTCGATACAATATTTCCAGATCAAACGATATTATTACTAGCTTTCCCGACAGACGATGTTCTGTGTTAATATTGAATTCCGTTGTCCCTATCTATGAATATTGCATTCGAATTTGTATTCCTAATGATAAGCTTATTACCTTTTAACCAGTGTAATTTAGATCGATGCATCTGTTTCAAACCATATATTTTCCATCGACATTATGTCTATCGCACCAACTATCACACAACTGACAGTTCCTGTCAAACTTAAATTTGATTTCAATTTTTCAAATTTGGAATAAAAATTATATTGTAAAAGTAGGTACTAAGAAGGTTACCTACATAGAGTTTTCTTTAAATTTCTAATTTTCCACGCAACTTTCTTAATATTTTCTTTCATAAGAACCTTCTCCTGATAAAAGCCTACACGACAAAAAAATAATTGGCGAAATCGGTCCAGCCGTTTAGGCGTGATGCGATGACATCGGAAAATAGCTCTACATTTTTTAATATAGATTATTAGTGTGAAAAATATTTCCCGTAGTTGGATTGCTTTTGTCAAATGTATATGAATAAATATTTCGCGTTGCATTTAAGTGTTAGAACGAAACTATACCTACAAAAATATCACTCTTCTATATTTATACATCATAGGTGTCAGTGTCAGTATAGCCGGCGGAAACTAATGATTGAATGATTAATGAAGCATTTTCAGTCAACCGGTCCCGTCCAATCTGAGACAAGATAAATTTCAATTGAAAAAAACACATTTTTCAGTAAATTCATCACCCGATCGGGAATCGAAACCTGAAACTCTTGATCTGAAGTCGGCGACTATGCTACAAGACCACTGAGGACTGGTTTTATCGAGTTACAGACGAACTTACCATTTATAATATATGGTTTTATGTACAATATCTGGCATTTTCAGACGGAATGTTAATTTTTGCATACAAAAAGAGGTTAGTATGTTATCTATATATTAATACGTGAGGCAAAAACTTTATGTCCCTTTTTACGAAAATTGAGCGGACGGAGGAGTATGAAATTTCGCACACTTACAGTTTATATAGAGGAAGGATAGCGAATGCTAATATTTTTATTAAAATCATACATAAAAATGGATTAAATCAATAATAAAAACATTACGCACACTAATGTAATGTTTGTACACTACTACTCACACACACATCGATGTATTTGACATTCTGTGGCTAAATAGAGAAAAGATTAATATTTTTTGTCGCATCACGCCTAAACGGCTGGACCGATTGCGCCAATTCTTTTTTATCGTGTTGGCTTTTATCAGAAGTAGATTATTATGAAAGAAAAAAATAAAAAAATTGCGTGGAAAATTAGAAAATTGAAAAAAACTCTAAGTAGGTAAACTTTTTACTACTTTTTTAAATATAATTTTTATTCCAATTGTGAAATTACTCAAATTGACGTATGATAGGAACTTTATTTACTTGGTAACGTGTTAGCAACGAATTTACCCTGATTGTTGACATAATTTCATTCAAACGTTATTTATGTACCTAATATGTTTTTCATCTGATATACCTTCCACTGAATGGATATTATTGTGCATTTTTTTAAATACCTGCTACCTACAATAGAGTTTTAAGGACGTAAGCTGATATTTTAAGATTTTACAAATATTTTATTGCGCAAAGTGAATACATAGAGGCGAGCTAAGTCTGACACACCTAATATTAATTGTGAAACGTGTGTCATGTGTCATCGGAAATTTTGAAGATTGTAGATAAATACGAAAGTGCATTGAAAGAGATAGTGTGGCCGATCTTCAAGCATCACAATCACATCAACAAGGACAGAAAGTTAGCAATAAGAATCTTTTTTTCAATGCGCAAGAATAAATGCTTCATGTGTTGATTTCAAACAAATTTCAAGGTAAATGAAAAACAAAACCATAAGTGATGAAAATAATGTTTTGTAAAATTGTTGTACAATAAATAAATGAAACAGAAGTAAAATTATTTTATTGACAGAGATACTTTTTTTTATTTTTAACTTTGATACCATATTCCTTCCTAATATTCTTATTTATATCGATATCCCACATTATTTTTCGAAGAACATGCTTTATAATCGCTTCTTCGGTTGTCAAAAACTAAAATTTATGATTGTATAAATTTTCTTCGGAGTGTTTCCTGTACCAATCAGTATTTTTTTCTTGAATTTGCTTTTATTTTTCAAATGGTATCCAACACATTGTGTGGGTGTCATAGGATATTTTAGGGAAGTTTTAATGAGATTTGAAGAACCTGATCTTTTTATGAGAATTTTTTTAAGTGCATCATAAACTAACCACCGAATAGAAACATTGTAAAAGCACTAGAAGATACACAATATAAATGGACATAAATAATTATACACTTCACAATCAATACGTTGGAATATACAAAAGTGGATTGGATGGATACCTTTGATTTCAACATCAAGAGGAAGTTGAGAGGTGAGTATGTACCGATATCAATCAAAGCAAATCAAAATTCCCTTAAAACCCCACTCAGCGGTATAGGGAGGAAACAAGAGCTCTCCATTGCGCTCGAATTTGCGCAATGCTTATTAACCTTTACCACACTAACTCCATCAGCTTTGGCTCGAAGGAGCGGAACACAGTATAAGAGGATTATCCACGTCTTCGGGACCCCGATGGGAGGAAGAACGGCGCACTTCACAGCCAACTGTCATTCGGCACCCTTAACATATATCACAGCTATGTCCATTTCCTGTAGCGATATGAATTTTTTTTTAATCAACTTTATCACTTCAACGTGTCAATAGTTTGATTTCACTGATATAATTTTTGGCGAGGAAACGACGAAGAAGGTTAGCTAGAAGAATTTTAACGCATAATACAGTTTAAAGATTCTTTACTGATGAATTAGATGGCAGAGATCCTTCGGGATAAGTCCGCCCTTTCTACTGTTCAAATGTTTTTTATTGCCACATTGTACTTAGGGGGCGCCCATTAATCAAGTGAGCCCAAAAGGGGGAGGGGGGGGGGTCTGGAAAAAAATCACGAAAGATCACGTAGGGGGAGGGGGGGGGGTCTACTGAAAAAATCACGTGCATTTATTTTTCTGATGAAGTTGAAGAAAAACAGTTGCATTTTCAGTAATTTAAAAAAAAAATACGATAATTAAAATCATAAGTTTCATAATTATTAGTACTAAAAAAGTACACGTGATTTTGGGGGGGGGGGATGGGGGGGTATCCTGAAACATCACCAAATATCACAAGGGGGGAGGGGGGTCTAAAAAGTTGCAAAAAAACATCACGTGATTAATGGACGCCCCCTTATGAGTAATAAAGCTTTATTTATTTAACAGAAATTTGCTACGATTTCGGCAACCATTTTTTTTAAATTGAATCTGTGCTATCTCAAAGTAAACACAAATACACTCCTTGACTCTTTCACAGTAAGCTACTGAAAGCTTGCTTCAGTAATATTATTGCGTCGAAAAGTAAGTACCTCCGCCAACTGAAACGAAGCTAAGAAGTTGAATCAAGTGAAATTACGGTAAGAAGAGTACCTATAATATTAATTATCAAAATGCAACTAGAATCGCAAGGGATATAAATAATGGTTTGCAATATTAACTCAATAATATGTTTATAAGTTGTAAATAATATGTATGTATTCTAAAACTTCGATTAAATGAGTTTCGGAGACTTAACATTACGGTAGTAAGCCCGTAGTGGTTTGTTCCATTTAAAAATCGAATATCAGTAATGTATTGTTAGAGTCATTAGTTGTTAATATTCGTAAATATTTGAGATAATTAGTTGGTTTAGTTCAAGGTTCAGTTTAGGCAACATTCGCGCTGGAGCTTTAGGATTCGATGCCCGATTCATTATATCAAATACTTCCAAGCTTAACCTATGCTAACGTAGTGTCGAAGTTTTTAAAACGTGTATGTTTGCTAATACTAATTTTTAAAAATGTACTATGCAGAATCTTGATACATAAGAATTGAAGGCATTTGCAGTATGTAAGATCATCACATCGAAACAATGTTCCAAATATTTAGGGATTCTTGCGCCGTTTTCCTACTACAAATTTTGACAGGATCCTACTTATATTAAATCAATTAGTGTCAGATTTTTAAGACGTTAATTTTATACAAATTTGAACCACTACGGGCTTAAGACCGTCGTCTACTTCTGCTTCCAAGGCTGGTTTAGCGTGAATAATTGAAATATGCTGTTTCATTACAATAAAGAATATTTTAAAATGAAAAACAGCAGTAAAATTTTTAATTGTCAAAGTGATATCGAAAATGTATTTGTTTTTATTTATTAGACAGATGGTTACAGGTACATACAGATATTCGTGATACAAAAATCTCACAAATTATATAAAAACACAAGTAAAGTAAACATGCAAACAGTAAGAAGTGAGAAAAATAAAAAAAACTGACAAAAAAATGACACAATATATGCAGGCGCATCTGGGGTAAAGGGATGAAGACAAAATGTGAGGGACAGGAATAAAGGCCATGGAAATGGTAGTATCGGGAATATGGACCAAGATGTTTTTATTTGAATTTTACTTACAAAGATTGTCTTTTATATTTCGGGATCTGCAAGAAAATACCGCAATTATATTTCCCAATAATGTTGTTTTTTCGTATCTCTAAGTTAAATCTAGGAAGACCAATGAATATTCTCATAATATGATTGAACAAATCCTCCAATCACTTTTTATACATTGATTGTGCATCCGAAAAAACATTTTTTTTCAATCTTATAAATCGCTTCTTCGGAGTAAACCAAGTTTTAAAATGTCAAAACGTTAGTTGCTAGATTGCAAGACGAAGAAGTAAAAAGAGAATCCCGAAATATAAAAGGCAATCCTCGATGTAAAAATATTATATGTAAAAATATAAGCCATGAAATTAACTTTTTACTGCTGTTTTTGTTTACTATTGCATATTCACTGTCTTTATATCTGTCTATAAAAAAGTCAAATTCATAAAATTTATGAGTTTTGATGTTTTTGTTAAAAATGAATCAAGTAGGGAAGTTATTCGAATTTATTGAATATAAAATATATTAATCCTATATATAAGTAATTCCTCACAACACGATCTCTGCTCAATTTTGGGGGTAAAATTTATATAAAAAAAGTATAACTTTGTTTATTGTATATTATGCAATGTGTTTTTTATTTTTATTTATCAATAAAATATTTGATTTTTCAAACACATTATTTGTAATACTTACCTATATATTATAGTAATACTGCAAAGTGTGTTTTATTTACAAATAAATAGGTAAAATATGTGAAGTTGAATTATAATTTAAATTCATTATGGTCGAATTTCGACCACTGGGCGACCACTAGTTGAAATAAAATTATCATAAAATTTCCAATTAACTTGCTCAATAATATTGTTACAACCGAAGAGAAACAAAATTATTAGAATTTATTTTAAAACTCTGCATTTCATTTAAGTTTTTTTTTATAGTTCGTCCGTGAAAAACAAAATTTACTGAAAAGTGTGCATCATTTATTTATTTATTTATTTATTAGTGAATATACGGCAACACTTTGCCTTTATCAGAATTTAACAAAAAATACTATTAATTTACAATAAAATATAATGACAATAGAATAATAAAATCAATGTTTTTATGTTTTTCATAGAAGTAATAATAATGTAGGTATGTTTAACGAAATTATTAAGTACTAGCACAGAGTGTAATTAAATAATAACCAATTATTTTTTATAACAGTATTGTATAATATTATCTCAATTAACATTTAAAAAGACGCATGCATTTTTTTTAAATTAATCTGTGCTCACTCAAAGTGAACACAAATACACTCTTTGACTCTTTCACAGTAAGCTACTTAAAGCTTGTGTCGTGAAAGAGGAAGATGGTCGGCACCTGGGATCGAACCCACGACCTCCGAACGAAACAGCACGAAAGCCGGCGTCGTAACCGCTAGTCTACCAACCACTTTCAAACTAAAATTCTTTTAAAAAAAATGAAGCATATTAATTTTATGAATATACGAACAACTAATTAATATTAAGTTATATATTTTTTTTATACATACATTATTCAATGGTAGTAGTTGATTTTTAATTGCTAAGAAGCGTTTTCTATAGCAACAGAAAACAGCTTTTGAAAAAAACTAAAGCCACATCGAAATCCAAAAAGGTGTACATCATCCACAGAACAGAAATGTAGTTAGTAGATTTTATATCACCCATTTTACTTCTCACAATTAATTAATTGTCAACATTTTTTGATGGAAAACAGTAACAAAAACTTCTTGACTTGAACATAAAAATATAATATTCATTTATTGGTAGCATGATATAGATAGGTACCTAGTAGGTTCCATATTAAATGTAGGTAGGTACATGACTTGTGAACATTGTCCGGGTGTTATTTATTTATTTTAAAGATGAACACTGCTCACCATTACAGTGTTTGACCTTTTCGGTGAGCAGTGCATGATGAGTTATGTGGCCATTTATAGAGATAAGCTTTTTGGATGTTTTTTTTCACACATCCCGTAAGGGGTAGGCAAAGACAATGGAACTCCACTATGTTTTATAGTGGAGTTCCATTCTCTTTGACAACCCCTTATATGCATAAGAAATAATAAAAATATAATATTAAAGTTAATATGGAACGGATTTCCTACTGACAACAACGCCATCTGTGAACACAATTTTTTATTTACATGACAATTTATTGAGTTTCAAAACATTGGTACGCAGATTTTTGATGGATTTTTTTCGTACTTTCAGAAACAATTTTTTAACATTCAAACATATTTTAAACGTATTTTTTTATAAATTACAAATTATACAGAAATCAATATTCATAGTAAGGACTACAGAACAACGTTTGTCGGGAGAGCTAGTTAATAATATATGATGGCGGATTGCATTTTGCCCTTTCTTGGACTAGAAGCAGAAAACAGCTAGGAATGCAAGTTGAAATCTAAGCCTAATAAACCAAAGGGATTTATTAATTTTCAATCGTGTTGTATATTTTCAAAATGAATCAAGTATTTGATAACAAAAAAAGAGTCGTTGAACAGCATTATAAGACAACCGTAAGCACGTAATGTACCTCATTCATTCAAATAAATATCTAAAATAAAAACCCTTTTTATAAAAAGAAAGAGTTCGACTCCGAGTAAAAATTATCTACATGAAAAAAAATTCAGAGTATATTTTCTAACCGGAAAAGATTCGAACTATACACTAATTTTTGGATAATATCAATTCTCATATTATGAGTTTGACACCGATAAAGACACAGAAAGAAAGAAAAATAAAATAAGTGATGTATTTGAATGAGAACGTTGGTTGTTTAGAAACCATGGCCATTAGCGAAAGCGGAACATGGCGAATCTGGTAAAAAGATGAACTTCACCGGTCGTGGAAAGACTAACTTCACCAAATTCATCATGATACGCCGTCACAGCTATTAAGTGCACATTAAAAAAATGGATGAACGGTGTACATTAAAGAAAATTCGTACGGAATTGAAGGAGTATTGACAAGCTTCTGCATTGCTTGAGGCAGCCAAGAACCAAAATGGGTTGAAGAACCATCGAAAATATATGTACCTATACAAATTATTACACGTTTCCTTTACAGGTCAGGCACTGAGAGCAAACATTTTCAGACCAATAGAGTCTAGAATCATTAATATTGGGAATTTATTATATATTTATAAAAAACAAACATGTATAAACATAATAATATAAAAAATACGCACCTGTTTCCATAGATATAAAATCTCTTCTTCAAGACCTCGAAGGTCAATCACTCGGCAAAAAAAATTAAATAATAAAAGATACAAAAATAAACAACACTTTATTTTATGATTATTTTATATTATTTTAAAACAAAGCACTGAAGATAAAGACACAAAAATACTTTTACGATATTACTTTAAAAAAACACTTAATGCATATATTTTTAGACAAAAAATACTTAATCAGATATGTTATTGTATAATTTCAATTATGTAAACGTTTAAATATGTGTATTTTTTATAATTTTTAACTAAAGATTAAATAAATTAAGATTTTTTTCCCTCTAATATTTTTTTATTTTAACTTTTTACTGATAAAAATACACATTTTACAGAAAAACACAATAATAAAAACACCAATAAATGTGCGAAAGAGAAATTATTTGAATTTTAATATTTTCACCTTTAAATTTTTCGGTTTATATTAATTGAGTTATAATACTTACGCGGATAAACAAAAAAAAATAATAATGTCAACGAAGTTCTTCGTATTTCTGAATTTTCACGACGAGAGACTGAAAGACGTCCAGACGCTGCGACGCTCAAAGTAGCACTGAAGGAGATGGGGCTGAAACGAAAAAGAGATGGCGTATCTGTGAAGGTGGGCTGAATCCGGATTTTCAATACAAGTTTGTATAAGATGAAAATAATATTTTTTTAATTAAGTTATGAATCGTTTAACAACTTTGGCTTACTCCATTTTTAATTTTGTTCGAAAGCAATATAAAGATTTAATTTAATTCCCATATTATATTGCCACATATTCCGTGTACAAACAAACGTTTCCAAAACGTCGTACCATAATCACCAAATAGCAATTGTCAAAATAAAACAACCAAGCTTAAAACTTAATCATAACTTGCTCAAACGAGAGATAATTTTCGGTAAGCAGCATACGGTTAGCAAGTTTTCTGGTGAGGCGTTAAACATTTTGATATTGTGATAATTAATTTTCAAGATTCTTCTTCAATTAAAGTCATGAATGACCATCACCAACCAAGTCAATAGTATAATAATAATAATAATGATTTTAATTGTGTAAGTAATTTTTAATTTATTTTATTTATATATTTTAACAATTATTATATCTCAAAAATTTACTTATAACTTTGAAAAAATTAAACGAAAAACCGAAAATCAGTTGTTGGAGGCTTAGTAACCCGTAGCTTTTTTCTATAAACTGAATCATCCCAAAAGTCAAAAATTAAGAAGGTAAGGGTAATTTTCCGCAAACCTTACATCATTGAGGTGGTTGATAGACCAGCGGTTACGACGCCGGCTTTCGCACTGTTTCGTGCGGAGGTCGTGGGTTCGAATCCCGGCTGTGTCGACCATTTTCCGCTTTCACGACACAAGCATTTGCTTACTGTGAAAGATGTCAAAAGTGTATTTGTGTTCACTTCGAGTGAGCACAGGTTCATTTAAAAAAAAAATGAATTTTAATTAATTTATTTATTGTTAAAAAAAAATGGCACAGTAGCCCTAGTATAAGTTTTCAATGATCGAATATCGAAACGATCATCGAAAGAGTTTCAAAAAATTATCATACAAAAATGATCGAATGATTCGATCGTTTGATTTTAGAACACTAATTGCACGCTAATAAGCGCTTATTTGTGTGCAATTAGCTTTCGATAAAACTCGTACTATCCCCACTGTTTAGCATGACACTAAAAACCTTTGCACCAAACAGTGTTAAATAAATTATTAAGTATGTATTCTTTTTACATTTTAGTTGGTTTAGTTGGAAGCTTTTTTTACTTTTTTATGTGATAAAACTATATTCGTAAGCTTTTATTAAAAATCCGTTCCATTTAGGGGGAGTAACGTTGTACTCTGAAGCGTTTCACGTCTACCTGATTTGTGTACAGTGCATCCCTTGATGTGTAATGTATGTGGAATAGTCCTTCTGTCGATCTACCGACTATAAACTACAGTCCTTCCATTGATCAACCGTGTAAAATACAGTCCATCCACTGTTCTATGAAGTTTTTTTTTTTTTTAATTTTTGGCATATCATCCACAAGGGGGATGTATTGGCCATTTCTATGAAGCTATAAAATGCAATAGTTCTATGAAGTTCTTCGTTTGAACTATTGCATTTTATAGGTTCAAGGGTTCGAAACTGCAATGATTGTTCGTTCATTAGGCCTTTTTCACATGTCATTTGTGGTTTGATTATGTTCTTTCGTATCGAATAGAAACAAAAGCAGCATTCAAAATGTAATTTTTATAAGTAGTAAAGGGTTGAGTGCATTTCATACATTGATTATTCAAAATTTTAACTGTTTTGATGATTATTAATTCATTATCTTTTTTATTATTATTTTAGTTGCCTTATTGTTTTCATTATTAGGCTTTGGTTTATTCTCGTATCTTGGAAGATTCTTCTCGTCGTATTTAATTCAACTCTTTTTACCCATTATAGAATTAGGTACTTATTAATGTTTGATAAAAGCAACGTTTCTGTTGCATAGAATTGATTTAAAGTGGTTTGTAGACTAGCGGTTATGACGCCGGCTTTCGTACCGTTTCGTCCGGAGGTCGTGGGTTCGACCCAAGGTGCCGACCATCTTCCACTTTCACTACACGAGCTTTAAGTAGCTTACAGTGAAAGAGTCAAAGAGTGTATTTGTGTTCACTTTGAGTGAGCACAGATTCATTTAAAAAAAGTTAAGTAAATATACAGCAGGGCTATTCTCGTAGCACTTGAATTGCAATCTAGTTGAAAATATATCTTAAAGGGCGGCTCGGATAAGGATCGGACCAATCAGAGAGAAAGAGGGAGTGTCTACAGTACGATGTAGCCAATCGTGAAACGATCATGACACGCCCCCTTTCTCTCTGATTGGTCCGACCCTTATCCGAGCCGCCCTTTAAGATATCTCTTCAACTAGATTGCAATTCAAAGTGCTACGGGAATACGGCTACTGAAATCATTGTTCTACGTTAAAGTGTTGATAAATACAGTAGGTATTCATGAGCTGTAAAGTGTAGTTCTTCTATTGGTTTACTCTATTAATGCAAAATCCTATTAATTTACTATGTATAAAGTGTGTTCCTATTATTGTGTCAAATACAAGTCATGTGTTTGTGTAACTATCGTTCTCTTTATTTAGCAAACTGCAATTATTATTGTTCTAGTCCATCTTCTATTGGCAGAATAGTATAAGAATAAAATACCATATTGGCGCATTGTAGAGGGCTTCTTGCATTGATTTACTATGCGTTTGTGCCGGTTACCAGTCAGTATACAAGTTATACGTAAATATTGGGGATCGAGTTACGTTAGTAATTTTACGCTTAAACATAGAGTTCTGATTAAACATAACTCAATGAAATCTTTCGTCAGATGCAAGTATAAAAAATTTAAAACTAGATTCATAAATTTTTACTTAATTATGCCTTTTTCCTTCTCAAAAACACATCTAATCACGCGAACTGAATGAGTTTTAATATCAGAATTCTGAATATACATAGGTAGGTGGTTATGGATAAAAGATACCAATGTATTATATGAGATGCTTGGACGTTTGAATAAAAAACCATTTATCAATGAAAAAGAATACTTAAATTCAAAATGGAATAGGTTGACACTTTTCATGCGTGACCCCGTCACAAATTCTATTAAATAAAGCCTCATTCACACTGATGCTTTTTTATAAACGATTTCGACTAATTTATTTATAAAACAAACCTAAAATGTCGTAAAGATAACAATATTGGTATAAGATATATAAATAGTTTTTTTGAATAACTTTTTAAAATTAATAAAATAAATAAATAAAGAACCTTAACGAGCCGCTTTTCCCTTTTTAGAGTTTTTGCTGAAATTTGGGGAATTTTCGATAACTTTTAATCCAACTAAAATGTCCGTTATTAGAGAAATACTCGTATTTGTGGAAATTTAATAAAAAAAACATTTCTGTAAGACTGATATTGTGTGAATAGTCCTTAAAAATTATGTGTGGTCGAAAACAGTTGATTTTCGGTATCGACTTAATTTCACGAGAAATACCAAATAATTACGAAGGTTGAATATTTTTTAATTCTTAATTCATCGCACATTATAAAAAAACGGACATTACCAAAACATGTTAGCCTTCTTCTTCTTCAATGAAACAACAGCCCAAATCCCAGCCTCCTTCAACTTTTGCCTCCAATATCTTCTGTCCTCCATTGCTGTTTTCCAGCTGGATACCTGGAGCAGTTCCTCCACATCTTTACAACCCTCATTCTCCCAAGTTTTGGTCGTCTCACCCTTCTTCTTCCCCCTGGATATCTCCTTACTTTAGAGCCCGAGAGTCCATCATAAAAACTTGATTTGTTGTTTTTTTTTTGTATTCATGTTCTGATTCGTTGTTAGAAAGTCCCTATGTTAGACAACCAGTTAAAAAAAGAAAATATGTGCAGACATTTTTCGTACAAGTATCAACCAAATCACGTTAAATTATAGAGCTGTATTTGCGAAAAAAAAATTACTACAGACATTAAAGTTATTTAATACAGTTTTCAACAACACTACGAGGTCGGCAAGGTGTGAATTATCATTTTTTTTTGACGTCATTAAAAAAATACCTATTATAAAAAAGAGTTTTCTAGGTATTTCAAATAAAATGTTTCGGCACACCTGCCCATAATGATGGGCTCGCCCAAGCTCACATGATCGTAGTCTACCATCCATCATTCTTTATGGTTCGTCATAATATTGCGTGTTGTCCATTCAAAATATTCGCCTTTCAACAGAATGACGTAGCTACAAAAATGTTTCCTAAGTATTCGGGAATTTTTCAACTCAAGAGTTGACAGCAGTGTTTTTTTTTTACGAAAAATATTTTTTTCTTCCTCTGAAGTCTACAAATGGACTAAAGCCATCCTTTAGACTTCATAGCTCCCTATCCTGCTCGAACCAAATCATGTGCTGAGACGAATTCAGTAATTCTAGCTTCTTGACCAGTCTATACTATTCTATACTTAGATACTTCATTTTTTTTCTAAAGAATGCGCATAGAGAAACTCGAAATGTTTTGTTTCACTATTTTCCATGCATAAGAAAGACTTATGGTGACCAACGATTCGTAACTTTTAGGTAGCTCTTTGCGTAGCGTTTAGATGGTTAAGAGCTACGTAAAATTTAGGAACCGTTGGTGAAAGTCATCAACAGTTTCTAGGCTTAACCAGTACCCCTAGTATAAGTTTTTCGATGATCGAATATCGAAGTAGACCTCCAGGACGATCACCTAAACGCTGGAGGGATAGTTAATGTTATAGTGATATTAACGAAAACTTTTCATCATGTCATCTAATATTAAATCTCGTTTTGTCACATTCTTATGTCATGGAAATTAATGAAACAAAATATCAAAAAAAATTCAGTACTAAGTGTAGGTATGTACTCTCAAATTTTTTTTTTGTTTCGAAATACGAATAGGGTTTCCCTTCTCTCTATGAAATTTTTCTTTTCAACGCCACATTATAGAGTTTTTTTTGGTAAGTACATTATTATTCACATGTTTACATCATGTCGTATGTACAAAAGGAATTTCAATATGAATTATTATTGTTTCGCACAAAATAACCGCACCTTAATATGAATAATTTAGCGCACAAACTTGGGACTAAACTATGAAATTTGCGCACATATTTCTTTTAATCTAATTTGGCATAATAATTACTAAATTATAATAATTAGTCACATTTATTAACTTTATTTAAATTTCAATGCGCGTGGAGGTTCACTGTACAAGATCTTACGTAGTGTGAACCTCTTCATACATCATGTCCACCATCAGCTCTGTTTCGAAGGAATGGAATACAGTGCGAGACGGTCTTTTACTTATTTCAGGTCTGGATGAAAAGAGAACCAGCGCTGTTCTCGGCCAACTGACATTCGATATCCTAAACATGTCTTCCAACCATTTCCACCTCGTCTCTATTGTAGCAGTTATAAACCAACACCATCAGGTACCCCTATTCTAAGTTTCCGTGATATTTACGCTGGCGTGTAGTAACATTTTATATATAGCGCCTCTACAGAATACTTCGAAAAGCTCCGCAGCTCATACAAAATTCCCGTGAGTTTCTCACTTACGTCAGTGAGTAGAAGTCGGAATAGGATACAGTTTCATTCTTTATTACCATAAAATTTCTATGTTAAATATTTTTTTTCAAATGCAGGGTTTATTGCGCGAGAAAATATCAAACATCTATTTTTTCCGAAACTAAACCAAAGGAATATTTTTTTGTTAAAAAAATAACAAACAAAATCTGACACCAGTGTGCGTATAAAAATGTATTTCCATGTATTTCAATAATTTAATATCTAAACCTACTACCAAAAATATTTATATTAAAAAAACTGCTTGCATTTTAGAGTTATGATAAATTCACAAAAAGAAAATATCTCAGAGAGCACAAAACGATATTGAAATACCTTGTATTTGGGAATACGGGACATCCTTCATGAGGTATTTGAGGAATTGATTCATAACTTTCAGAATTTCTTTTGTATTTTAAGTGCCAAATCAAATTTCATCGCGGTTTGTGCATCGCTGGTTTATATTATTACCTAACTATTGGTGAAAAAATAGAGGTAGCTAAGTAGGCATAGACAAAGTGCATTCTGATCATATTCTGACAGTTCCGTTTAAATATGCGGTACCTTACAATAATAATTGACAGAATCGTAACTGAGGATTCGAATTACCCACAACTGTCATTTCTTATGACGTTTGGCGTTTCCATAGATTTATATAATATATTGTATTAGTGTTCAATTTTATTTTACGTTAGCGTTAGCAAAATTTCTACTATTTTGTATGATTGAGTTAGATTAGGTTAGGTTATAATTATAGGGGGGGGGGTTGGGGCCCGAATTGAGGCAGTTCTGTTGTCCTCGTGTAGGATGTTAAGAAGGTTCCTTTCTCTGTAGTTCGAAGATCTCTCATGATTACATTACATCGTGTCGTGATGTATCATGAGAGATAATACCGATATTTTTATATTTAGTATATAGTATTGTATATCATTTTATTTTTATTAATTTTTATACAATGATGTATGCTTTATATGATATATTGTGATTTTATGAATAAATGATTTGAAATAATAATAATGTTTATTTTTCGATTAAAAAAAATACACAAAACTTAACAATTAAACATTTTGAAAAATCCCACAATGCATAGCCTGTTTGTGGGTGTAGCACAATAAAAACAACATTTTAACAAAAACAAACAGTAAAATTTAGAGTTTTTGTATACAAATATAGTCATGATGAGATGAGATTAATGACTTTGTAAAAAAATACCTGTTTAAAATCGAACACTGATTATTTATTTAATGATTTACATCAAATAGTTTTTTCGATTTAAGATTTAGTAATTATAAATACCTACTAGTGGTCGACCAGTGCTCGAAATTCGACCATAACTAATTTAGATTGTAAGTTTGAACATTATTGAGGTTCCGTTGTCAAAGACAGAGCGAGGGCTATTTCACAATGTTCTTTCCAAAACAATGACATCAAATTTGAAATGTTGATAGGAATGTAGAAAGTTTTTTTTCTATTATTATTAAAGACAAACAATATTAATCTATTCTCAATTTATATCCCGCCATTTCCAGCTCCACCTTCCATTTGTATATACCTACCGCCTTCAAAAAGCTCTCTGCGTCCATTATGAGGCGCTTTTCATTTTACATTTGTTTCTACGAAGTTGATGATCTTTATAAATAGTCTGTGGAAGTTTGTGCGAGTATCGAATACATTACATTACAGTATCTAGTGTTTGTAATGTTTTTTTATATTGGTTTAATCTATTTTTATGCGTGATTTTTTAAAAATATTAGCATTTGCCTGTTCGCTACGGTAACGAATGCTATTTTTTTTAATATAGATATATTTTATATTAATGCCTAATTGTTGTGACTCTTCGGAACGGTAAATTTTTTCGGACACTTGTGAATGCGGTTTATAGGTAGATATATTCCGGTTACCTACATTCCATCATATGTCCAGCTGTTACATCAAATATTCTGCCTACCCTAAGAACCTTACCAAAAAGTTAGTCACAATTCATACGGTAACACGGTCCGATCAGTATTCACTTCGCTCTTAATTAAAAATTCATACTATCGTTAATCGGCATAATATTTCGTAAAAATCATTATCATAACTCGGAATCAAAATTCAACAACATATAAAAACCATAAAATAATTATTTCTGTGCAAGTGTTTTTCTGTTGATAATTTTTTTGGAACCAGCGACCTGTGGACGAAGGAGCAAAGTCGGTAAGTCCTGTGCTCCATACCATCTTCCTACGTCCATTATTGGTGTTTTGGCTATCTTATTAATTTAATATAGTTAAAATAAACAACATCGCCACTCCTCTATACATATAAACTATAAGTGTGCGAAGTTTCATACTTCTCCGTGCGCGTAATTTTCGCAAAAATGGTCACAAAGTTTTACCTTCACTATTAACATATTTTGCCGTGGGGCTGTCGGCTTAGAATAGCACCTCTGTTCTTTTTGCTGGTTTTTCGAGCATCCTGTAAGAGGCAGGTAATCGAAAAATCAGATCGGGGTCGTGGGGTTGACCACCTCACACCCTTAAATACAAGCGGTCAGAAAAGGCAACAAAATTAACCCTCGGACGCCTGGGCCCCACCAGGGGGGGGTCCAGGCAGCTAGTGTCCCCCCTGTGTTGACCACGGCTCGCTCTAACAAGAGCTTGAAAATCGGGACCCTGAATGTCCGCACTTTGAGGGCGGGCGGGGAGCTTGTTGCTGCCAAGTTGGCGGGAGATTATGGACTGGATATCCTGAGGCTGAGCGAGGCACGCATCCCAGGGACGGGGCAGAGTGACGCTGGCAACTATGTCATGCTGCACTCTGGTCACCGAACTGCACGGATGCGTGGCGTCGCTCTACTTTTAAGTAAATATGCCTTCTCTCGCCTTCTTGGTTGGGAGCCTGTTTCTGACCGCCTGATGAGTGCGTCCTTCAAGATGACAGGCGAAACACTGACGGTCCTCCTATGCTATGCTCCCACTGAGGATGGGGATGCGGCTGCCAAGGACTGTTTTTATGACAGTCTGGATGCAGTTGTGTCCCATGTCCCAAGGCGCCACCGCTTAATAGTACTGGGGGATTTTAATGCCAAGGTTGGCAGTGACCCCCAGTATGGACCAGGCGTCATGGGTAGGCATGGCATGGGAGTGATAAATGATAATGGAAGCCGTCTGATTGGTTTCGCCACACTCCATGGACTCTTAATAGGGGGAACTTTGTTCCCCCACAAGGATATCCATAAATATACTTGGACCTCGCCTGACAGGAGAACAAAAAACCAGATTGACCATCTTCTGGTAAGGGCCAGCAACCGAACTGACCTGCGTGATGTCCGCACCTACCGAGGGGCAGATATGGATACTGATCACGAACTCCTTGTGGGTTCGTTGAGATTCAGATTTACCCATTTCCAGCAGGGGCCGTCTGCCTCTCGCCCGCTGGACATACGCAGGTTAGAGAGTGCTCAGTGTCGTCATACGTACGAGGCTGAGTTACGCACCAGGTTTGCCCCCTTGCAGGATTCACACGGAGCTGTTCCGATTGAGACAGCTTGGAATAGCTTCCGTGACGCCGTTATGGAATCCGCACGTTCTTCTGTCGGCTATAAGAACAAAAAGAGGCCAATATGGATGTCCGATGGGTCCTGGAGCCTCATCGAAGATCGCCAGAAGGCTAAGACCCTCAGAGACAGCGAAAAAGACCCTCAAAAACTGGCTGCTTTGGTGTCTGAGTACAGAGAGCTGAGCCGCAAGGTGAAGCACTCTGTACGAACAGATAAGAGAAGACACCTGGACTCTCAGATACGGCGAGCGCAGTCTGCTGCACTCGGAAATGACTCAAGGACACTTTTCGAAATCACCCGGGAGGTCGGGGGCAGGGGTCAAAAAAGACCCGTGACGGCAATACGAGACTCTCGTGGAGCCACTGTCACTGCCCCCGAACTGATTAAAGGGAGATGGAGGGAGTACTTTGAGTCAATATTAAACCGTCCCGAGCCCTCCTCACCTTACAACTTTGAGGAGGAGTTGACTGGTCTGAATATACCTCAGGCAACTGGGATATGTGAGGACCCGCCGACATACAGTGAGATGGTGCTGGCCGTGATGAGACTTAAGAACAACAAAGCGCCAGGAGACGATGGAATTCACGCAGAGCTCCTCAAACAAGGCATAGACACCCTTGGCCAACCACTATTAGATATATTTAAAATGGCGTGGGAAGAGGAGAGGTGCCCAAAAGATTGGCGGAATGGATCCATCGTCGCAATATTTAAAAAGGGGGACCCCCTTGAATGCGGAAACTACCGTGGAATTACTCTGCTGAGTGTTCCCGGTAAGGTATTATCACAGATATTACTACACCGCATTCGGGGGCCTGTCATGGCTGTCCTGAGAGAGCAACAATGCGGCTTTGTACCTGGAAGGTCCTGCACGGACCCAATTTTCTGTGCCAGGTGCATCTTTCAGCAGTGCAAGGAGTTTAACTCTCCAGTCGCTTGTTGCTTTATAGATTTTGAAAAGGCTGTAACGAGACACTTTCTTGAATCAAGCAGTGGCGAGTTTAACTCGATATACGTAGTAGGGTTAGAAAGGGAGAGCGTTATACGCGAGAAAGAGAGGGGTACCGGTGGGGTTAAGTATCGTTTGAACACGAGAATTTGTTCTGCAGCACGGGGGAACGGTCACACTATTGTGTTACCTCCATAGTTTTATTCTTTATATGTTATAATGGTGAATTAAAACGAGTAATCCATCATGGATTAACCGTGTAAATCATTTATTGTGCTGTTATTTATAAAATAACCAAATTCCGGATTCTTTCGAACCGCAATTAAATAAGGTATGTGAACTCTCATTTTTATTTCGACGAGTTACAGAGAATCTGACATATTGTACTAGAGACAATTTTTTTCACAAGAAATTGTTAAGAGTTATTAATTTTATTCGAATGTATTGAAAGTATTTCTGAAATTTAAATTTTAGAAATGCGGTCCTAGTACCGGGGAGATGCTAGACCCTTAGACAAGGAGACTATGTTTAATTCAATATGTCGAGAGATACCACTTCAATTAATATTGGGGAATACAAGGACGTTTATGGTTGCGGCGAAATATAAGGTACTTGATATCCATAAGTGAGAGGGGAGACGGTATGCAGTCCTCTGAACAATTCTATCTTCACTCTATGTGTCGATTGTTATATTGAAGCCTGGACGATCCTCACTTATCAACTTCTTCTGCAGAAAAGGATTCCTAGATAGCAGCAATCGAGTCTTTTAAGCTGAGTAAATTTTTATAACTTTATTTTTACCATTTTTAACATTTGGTGCGCTCATGTTGATTAGTTGGGGTGATAATGAAAGATTAATTTAGTTTTAAAGGAAAGAATTTATTTTACCAAGTTGTTTAGTCACCTTCGTGTGAAAAATTGTTTATGTGAAACGATTTTAAATTGAGATATAAAATTTGAGAAACTAAAGAATATTAGTTCGGTAGGGGAAGATTATGAAAAATCTTCAATCTTTGTATTTTGTTACAATGATAGGTATATAATATGTAATAGCATAAATTTGGGAATTTATATCCCTGTGTTTTCTTTCTTTTAATTATTAATGTAACTTGCTTGGAGAAATTGTATGGGAAGTTTTTATGTTAATAAAAGATCTTTATTAAATTTTCGATAAGTCAATTAATCTTTGAGTTTAAATTGTATTCCCATTTATATAGAAGGAACCTTGCTCAGTTAATTTATAACCCCCCTGAAGAGAGTCTCAAAAGCTGTGGCACACTTATAAAAATAAAATAGAATTTTATCTTGAGTCTTTCTGATGGCCAGAAAAGGAGTCTCCCAACTTATTAGAGAGTCTGGGAGGACTCAATGATACTCTCTCTCTTTCTCCAGAGGAGCACTCATTACAAAATGGCGCCCAACGTGGGGCTGTCAGAAAGGCACAAATCTCACTTGTTATAAATAAATCTTTTGGGGTAATTAACTGGAGCAAGTTTGTTAATTTTTATTTGAATTTTTTTGTGAGGGAATTTTTGAAGTTAACAAAGTTTTAGTGTTGATTGTGCCATTGTTTTGCGGAACAGAATCTCCATTAGTTATTAAGTTATTTTTAAATTATAATTTTATTGGGCAATTTTATATGGTGTATATTTTTACATAGTACTATGCTATGGGCATAAATCAAAATTAGGTATACTTTATTTGGTAACTTTTAATTTTTTCTGCAGAGTCATCAAGAATTTTGACAATAATTTTTGTGGGTAGAATTTTTTCTGTTGAATTCGTATATGCATGTGGGTATGAATTAACTTTACTGAAGCCTGGGAGGCAACAAAATTTTTATGAAACTAATTGTTGTATTGAAGAATTTATTACTTGCGAAAATTTTTATGATGCCCAGACTTGTATTTTTATTTAATTTTTGATTAGGTATGAAATTGCATGTTGGAACCTAAACTAATGCTAGTTTTGTATTTTTATATGTTCTACTTTTCGGATAAAGAGTTATCATCTGATGTTTATGAATTTTTCTGCTGAATTACTGCTGAGCTCTGACCGGATGGAACGGCGAGGCACGCATTTTAGTCAACACACAGCAATAATTTTAAAACACGAAGATATTTTTCATTCAGAAGAAGTCATAGTATACAACTCAAACGCAGGTCAACTTTGTTTGTTAATTTAATTTTTTTTTTATTTTATTTTTTAAGTTTTTATTTGGTTCCTTTTATCAACTTTATTTTTGAGTATTACGAGTAGCACTTCTCGGATTAATGAGTTTATGTTTGTAAGATTGGCAAAAACATAGTTGTGGTTGGAAGACTAATTTGAAGTATGTATATGATTGAAAGAAAATATACCTAGATTGGATTTTAAAGGTAGTAAATGTTAAGACGAGATATTGAAGGATGGTGTATTATTACGTTATTATTATTATTAATTTTTTTTTAAAATCTTTGGTATTTCTGGGTGAGTTAGCAACTTTAACCAATACCTATTATACTTATATATTATCTAGTTAGGCGGGCTATCGGCTGTTACAGATTTTGGTTGATTTTATAATAGTAGGTCAGTGTAAGAGAACTTAAGTAAAACGTGTTCAAATATATTGAGGTAACATTTTCGTAAAATTTTGTTATAATTTAGATTAGAAATTAATTATATTTACGGGAAGCGAATTTTTAGACTTGTTTTAAAGTTATAGTAAATCAATATTCAATTTTAATTTTTCGGGTAGATTGAAGGTTGAGTTATTTAGTCAAAATGGAACAAGAAACGTTGCTTAAACTGGGAGTACCGAAAGATGATGTAGAACATACTTCGACATTATCAGACGACGGCATTGAATATCAAGATTTAGGGTTTGAGGTTCCAGAAAGCATAACTGTCAAACAACACACTAGGAAATTACCTACGCAAAAGAGAAAAGATAAACAACCGGTTAGCAATTACAATAAGACGGGGGTTACCAATACACATACGGCTCGCGCTAAAGAAATAGATGTAAGAAAGTGGAACTTGAACTTCGCTGGCAAATCAGATCCACGAGATTTCTTAATACGTTTGGAAGAACTAGCAGGGGTTTATGACGTAGAACTAGATTCTCTCGTTAGATTTATGCCTATATTACTGTCTGGTTTCGCACTTATATGGTTTAGGGCAACCGATTTTAATTTTGAATGGGAAGACTTCAAAGCAAAATTCCTAATCCAATTTGAAAATGCTAACAAACAAAAAGAACTCAAGTTGGAAATTCTTTCGGCGAGTCAAGACAATAACATGTCCGCAAGCGAATTTATTCTGGGGTTGAAAGCTAAGAATAAGTTACTCGATAGTCCAGTTGAAGATACAGAATTTTTAGATGTTGTAATAAACGGGTTATCTGAAGATTACGCGGGTCTTTTGGCTACTACGAAGGTGACAAATACTCAAGAACTTATGTTTTTATGCGCGAAATTCGATGCACTGGTTAGCAAAAGATCGTCCAAACGAAATCGTTCGGGAGGTAAAATCGCGGAGTTATCAGAAGTAAACGAAATGGCAACACAGTCGGAGCAAATCAATAGAGCGAGCAACGATCTCGTACATAAGGGTTATACAAGGGCCGAAAAAGGCGACGCAAATTACGTACGCCGTGAATCATATCCAACGAAGAGTAACAGTACTCATAATATTAATTCACAAGTAGTAAGGAGAACGCAGGGTCGCTACGAACAGAATAAGAATATAGTATGTTATTTTTGTAATAAGCCGGGACATCGTCAGTCTGTATGTTACAGTAGGTTGAATCATTTATACGGGTCAAATCTAAATAAGAGCGGACAAACCGACAACCAAAATCGCGATTACGGGGGATTAAAGGGAAAGCTTGTTTTCAAACATAATAAAGAGGCATAAAGGGAGAATTGAATAGTTAGTTTAATCCTAGTAGTTAACTATTATAAGTAATTTATAAATTTGATACGAAATATATTGGTATCTTCATTAGGTTAATTGTTAAATAATTTGTTTTGAAAAGCTTAAGTTTAGATTTAGGTTGTCAAAATTTAAGGTAAGATAAAGGTCGCAGGTGATATCGAGAGGTCGTAGCACCAATGTGCAACCCTTCAGGGTGCATAGAGCACGATAGACGGTGGTTACTTTGAATGAAATATGGTAGGTAATCGTATCTATATGAGTGCCAAGCAGTAAACAAGTTAAGTACTTGTAGGAGTTAATGTTTGGGTAGTCTGCGAAGACAGTTGTATGCAAACATCAATAGTAGTGTGATATAAAGTTTGGCTGTATCGTTTGTGTTAAACTGTAATATACACACGAGTATATCAAAAAATGTTAGATTGAGAGGGATCATGGATGATCAGAAGTTAAGTTTGTGCGTAAAGAGGTGGTCAGTACTGCGTAATTTGAACGTATGGTATAGATTTGTATCTAAGGTTATTTTCCATGAGAGATGGGAGAATATTCATTAAAACGTACTTCGGGGTGGGAGAGTACAGGATCCTGGTATGCGGACGATTATATGTTTTGATAAGTATGCATCGGCGAGTACGTAAGGAAGATAGAATGTTTGAGAGCGAAAGGTAAAGTGTTAAAGATGTAACCCGGACAGAATAGATTTGATGTATGAAAGAGGATATAAAATTGTGTTAAAATATATTGTCTGAAGCTGCTTTGTCTGTATTCGTCCTGTAACCTAGAATGCGGTAATGGTGAAAGTCCGAATGATATAAGTATGTAGAAAACATAACGCAATAGGCGAGTGTTATAGTAAAACAGTGCAGTTATTGATAGATTGATGTGATGAAAGAACAGAAAGTGGTGCAAACTTGTTGGTCCCGTTTGAAGATGTATTGGGAAAAGAATAATTTGAGTCAATGTAATTTGGCTGATAGAACAGTGTTGACTGAAGGGCAGTGTCGTCTCGCAAGTCCTATTCGCTCAGCTGTTCTGTAGTGAGCAGCACATATAATTTTTCTTTAATAGAAGAACAAAAGTTTTTGATTTTGTAAATATAAATTAAAGTATAAATAATAATGTAGTATATATCTAGTATAGTAGAGTGACGTCAGTGTTACTTCATCTGAGTCATTAGTAGAGTTGTCTGACACTCACTTACAGATTATTACATCTGATATTGTTAAACTAAAGTTTGTAACTCGGTTTGTGTAACTTGAGTTACTTTAAATAATGTTAATAAAATCGCGTAAAGATTTAATTTGGACTCCTGAAACACTGACGGTACTTCCAAAACCTAAGTTGTGATATGAGTATCATGTATTATTTACATAAGAAATAATTTTAAGATTGATTTATTATTTGCGATGTATAACTGAATTTGATGGTGTTGAATGTTGGGTATCTCAGGCAAGTAGAGGTAAAAATGATACTACCTCGAGAGTACGATAAGTTTGTTTTGGTCCATGGAAGTGAGTTTGTTTCTTTTCGTATTTCACTTAGTCATCACACTGAATTAATCAAAAGCTCCATGGTGGCGCCCGGGATATGGCAAATTATGATATGCCATTGAGTTAGTCGAAGAGGTACCCAAGATTAAACGCAATCTGTCTATTACGAAGTTAAATGTATATGATTCTTTTTCCTAAGCTAAGTTTGTCATTTTATCATCAGTTAAAAGCTGTGAGAAGCTTTGTTTATTGAAATGTATTTAGGACCTAGGTGTAAAACAGGGTAAAGGTTAGATATGAGCGTACCAATTAGGTAGATCAAGCGTGCTAGAGAGTAAAAGAAATTTTTGTGTAAAAGATTGCACAAAAATTTAGAGGGGAAAGGGGGTATTTGTAACGAGACACTTTCTTGGATCAAGCAGTGGCGAGTTTAACTCGATATACGTAGTAGGGTTAGAAAGGGAGAGCGTTATACGCGAGAAAGAGAGGGGTACCGGTGGGGTTAAGTATCGTTTGAACACGAGAATTTGTTCTGCAGCACGGGGGAACGGTCACACTATTGTGTTACCTCCATAGTTTTATTCTTTATATGTTATAATGGTGAATTAAAACGAGTAATCCATCATGGATTAACCGTGTAAATCATTTATTGTGCTGTTATTTATAAAATAACCAAATTCCGGATTCTTTCGAACCGCAATTAAATAAGGTATGTGAACTCTCATTTTTATTTCGACGAGTTACAGAGAATCTGACATATTGTACTAGAGACAATTTTTTTCACAAGAAATTGTTAAGAGTTATTAATTTTATTCGAATGTATTGAAAGTATTTCTGAAATTTAAATTTTAGAAATGCGATCCTAGTACCGGGGAGATGCTAGACCCTTAGACAAGGAGACTATGTTTAATTCAATATGTCGAGAGATACCACTTCAATTAATATTGGGGAATACAAGGACGTTTATGGTTGCGGCGAAATATAAGGTACTTGATATCCATAAGTGAGAGGGGAGACGGTATGCAGTCCTCTGAACAATTCTATCTTCACTCTATTGTCGATTGTTATATTGAAGCCTGGACGATCCTCACTTATCAACTTCTTCTGCAGAAAAGGATTCCTAGATAGCAGCAATCGAGTCTTTTAAGCTGAGTAAATTTTTATAACTTTATTTTTACCATTTTTAACATTTGGTGCGCTCATGTTGATTAGTTGGGGTGATAATGAAAGATTAATTTAGTTTTAAAGGAAAGAATTTATTTTACCAAGTTGTTTACTCACCTTCGTGTGAAAAATTGTTTATGTGAAACGATTTTAAATTGAGATATAAAATTTGAGAAACTAAAGAATATTAGTTCGGTAGGGGAAGATTATGAAAAATCTTCAATCTTTGTATTTTGTTACAATGATAGGTATATAATATGTAATAGCATAAATTTGGGAATTTATATCCCTGTGTTTTCTTTCTTTTAATTATTAATGTAACTTGCTTGGAGAAATTGTATGGGAAGTTTTTATGTTAATAAAAGATCTTTATTAAATTTTCGATAAGTCAATTAATCTTTGAGTTTAAATTGTATTCCCATTTATATAGAAGGAACCTTGCTCAGTTAATTTATAACCCCCCTGAAGAGAGTCTCAAAAGCTGTGGCACACTTATAAAAATAAAATAGAATTTTATCTTGAGTCTTTCTGATGGCCAGAAAAGGAGTCTCCCAACTTATTAGAGAGTCTGGGAGGACTCAATGATACTCTCTCTCTTTCTCCAGAGGAGCACTCATTACAAGGCCTTCGACAGCCCACATAGACCATCGATATGGAAAATTTTAGCTCTGTACGGTATACCTCCGAAGATAGTTAAAATGGTGCAGTCCCTGTATGAAGACTCCGAGTGTAGCGTGAAAACGCCAGGTGGTCCTACTGAAGCTTTTAGGATCACCACGGGAGTCAGACAGGGCTGCGTACTAGCTCCTTTTATATTCATAATTGTCATGGACTTCCTGTTGAGAAAGTCCATGCAAGGAGCAAGAGGTATACCGATAACACAGAGAGATGGTCTAATGGGCGAACTGTGCGATCTGGAGTACGCGGACGACCTAGCGTTGTTCAGTACGACAGTGGAGGAATTACAGCGCAGTGTTTCAAGACTCTGCGATGAAACAGCACGCCTCGGCCTTCGAGTCAATGCCAGTAAGACGGAGCTCATGGCGAATAATGCCTGCCCCGATAAACATCAGCTACCGATAAACATCGATGGTCACCAGGTCTCCCGGGTGGATAAATTTAAGTACCTGGGAGCAACCATTACCACCACTGGTGACCTCGGGGCTGAGCTCCCGATACGTATCGGTATGGCAAGTGGCGCCTTCAACAACATGACCAAGATATGGAAGGCGTCGGCGTTTAGTGTCGAGACGAAATGTAAACTGTTTGATGCGTGTGTGTTGCCCATTCTCCTGTATGGGTGTGAGTCCTGGCACCTGACTCTGGCCCAGGCACAAAAAGTATCTGCATTCGAAACGAAGTGCCTCAGGAGAATTTTGGGTATAAGATGGTACCACCGCATCACGAACGACGCTATACGCCGGCGCACCCAGCGTGAGCCCATCACCTCTACTATTATGTGGAGGAGATGGACTTGGCTGGGACATGTGTTAAGGATGCCGAATGACAGTTGGCCGAGGAGAGCGCTGTTCTTCCTCCCATCAGGGTCCCGGAGACGAGGAAGACCCTCTCATACTGTGTTCCGCTCCTTCGAGGCAGAGCTGAGGAATCTGGACATGGTGTGGGAGGAGGTCATTAACGTTGCGCAAGATCGAGCGCAATGGAGAGCTCTTGTTGCCTCCCTATGCCCCTAAGTGGGGTCTAAAGGGAGTTTGGATTTGGATTGGATTAACATATAGATTAGGGCAAAATAATAATGATCGAGACTTGGCGTGACATAATAGTGTAATTGTATATACAACGCCCGATCCTATTTCAATTTTAGTGTGCACTTACTAAAATAAGAACGTTCCAAGACTAATATTTCAAATTAGTTCATTTTAATTCATGTGCGCTAAGTAAAATTGGAACGTTCTTATTTAAGTTAGTGCACACTAAAATTGAAATAGAATCGGGCGTAGTATTGTATTATCTTGAAATAAAATACGAGTATAATAAAAAAGGTAGATGGTGAAGAAATCATTAATGTGCCCAGGACATTTGTGTTAAGAAGACAAAATATAAACTGAAGATTTTGAGCTATAGAAAGGCCGAAGAAAAGTTTTTAGACTTCGAAACAAACGGATCTGGACCATCAAGGATTTTAAATGTGTTTTTCAGAACCAAATGATACAGAGTTACATACTTTCAAAATTTGATTCTTCTGTTTATGTGTAGCTTGTTCTGTGAATTTGTCTGAAACTTTCAATTCCCATCCATGACATGGCGTTCCTCGTAAAGAATTACAATAAATTAAAGAACCACATTGCGTTGAAAATACACTATTTAGGCGAATTTTGTATTATGGTTGGATTCTTTATAGGGTTCTAGAGATTATATTTAGAGCAGAGACGCTCAATAAATTCGAAAGTTAAGCTACTACTGTAAATTATGTACCTAATCGTTCATATTTGAGTCTTTTCCTTCGAACATTTCGTCAATAATGAGTTGAGTAAAAGAAACGCCTCCAATCCTCCTGCCCTCCGCAGCTCGCTCCGCCGAGTGAAAGTCTCCACCAGTCCCACCCCCACCGTCATAACTTCTTGAGGACATGGGCTTCCTCACATTTTTCTTACCTTTACTTCTTCTGTTAGTCTTGTCCTTCACCGTCCGTCATGCGTGTAGTAAATTATAGCATCCTATTTTGAGCCTCTGCATTTTATCGCCCACATCGGAAATTTTTGTCTGCACTATGCTTTGATTATTAATAGGATAAATCTTCAAGAATTCAAAGATTCTAAATTGTAATGCTTGACAACGTCATTTTTATTTATAAAAGTACAATTTCAATATGAAATCTTTCAATGACAACACGAGTTTGTTTTTGAAAGATAGGGATGTTTTATTTTTTACAATCATTTGCTCACTATCTTCAAAACAATAGCATTTAATTGACTCGTTGTTATCCGCTGATAATGAAGCGTCTGTGGTAAAACTGGCAGAAGATTCAGACAATGGAGACAAACTTTCAGATAATGGGGAGTTTTTCGAATAAAGTTCAGTCGTGCTTGAATATTTTGTTGGAGAGCGTCTACGTTTTTTTCTCCTAGAAAGTGTAGGAGAATATGTTGGAACTGGAGGTTCACTAGATGATACAAATGGGGATGAACCGAAAGATGAAGATATTGGAAGAGAAGACTCAGTAGATAAAGTAGAAGAACATGTGGATGACGTTGAGGAATCGGTAGAAGACGGATTGAAATACATTTTCGTTGCCGTAGAAGATGTGGATATATCGGTAGACATTTGAGAGGATTGTGTTGACGATTGCGTAGAAGATGTGGATATATCGGTAGACATTTGAGAGGATTGTGTTGACGATTGCGTAGAAGATGTGGATATATCGGTAGACATTTGAGAGGATTGTGTTGACGATTGCGTAGAAGATGTGGATACATCGAGGCAGCCCGTGACGTCACGCCGTTCGGACGTGTTAAGTTTGCCGGTGTATATTGCTGCTAACAATAAATTAAAATTTGTATTTTTTTATCGGTAAATTAAATTTACATCGCTTGAAATACTACCCTAGCAAACGTGTCTTTTCAAAAATAAACATTCTTTGCTTAAAAGTCAAGAAATCCTTCGTTAATTAATTTTTTTTTATAATGTTATACTTTTTTGGAAATAAATAAAGTGCAATATTCAGAAAAATAATTAATTGTGGTGACAATAAGGGCCGGTCGGCGTTAGCCGTACCTGGGAACCTGAACATCGTGTGCAGTGCGCTGTCGAGTGTTGTATATGTACATACATACTATACAGGGACACTATTACTGTGTATATTATCAACTCTTTTGTCTACTCAGGCGCAATACACAAACTAACTGGAGAACCCGGTGATTTCTTTTCATTTTATTTAATTTTTTTACTTATACATTTTTGTTTTTTTTTTCTCTTTTCCTTGTTACTTTAGAATAAGTAGGTGTAGTTTATTATTTGTTATTTTGTTTTCATAGGTTTATTTTTTGTTTTATAGGTTTATTGTTTTTTTTTAGACCTCCCAGTAGGTCAATTATTCAACTGTTTTTAGTTACTTAGGTACCTACTTTAGGAAAATAAAAAAATAATATTTCTTGGACAATTGAATTAAGTAAAATATCATGTCTGACGACCCGCCTAATAAAGAACCTCCCGACATTAATGTCGATAAAAAAATCAGTTAAAAGGAAGAAGAGAGATTCGGATCCCGATATGTCTTCTTCCCCTGAACCAATAATTGATCAGTCAATTAACTATCCCCCGACGGCACCCCCGCCATATCTGGTAGTGGTGGAGAGCCTAGAGTCAGGGAAGCCGTTGCATCCCATGACTTTCGGAGGAATTCTTTCCAAATCTGGTGTTGATGGAATAGCCCCTGGAGGGATACGTGCAGACGGCAGAAGCCGTATTAATATTACATTTGTGTCACACTCCCAAGCCAACTTTTTTATTAACTCAAATTCTGAAATACAAGCAAACAACTTAAAGGCGTATATACCAAACTACAAATTATATAAAAATGGTTTGATAAAGGGTGTCCCTGTGGATATCTCTGAGAGTGAGATCTTAGAAAATATACAGGTCCCCCCATCATATGGTAACGTCCACAAACTGCGTCGCCTGAACCGAAAGGATCGCACGACTGGTGAGTGGATTCCTTCATCTACCATACTTGTAACGTTTAAGGGTCAAAAGCTTCCCGATCGCGTGTTTCTATTTTACAACGCCATCAAGGTTGAACTATACGCTCAACCTACATATCTGTGCCATAATTGTAAGAAATTCGGCCATACAAAAGCTCGCTGCACTTCTGCTACTAAATGCATCAGGTGCGGAGATAAACACCCTGATAACGAATGCCCAAATAAAGTAAATGATATTAAATGTATAAACTGCAAAGGAGATCATCTTGCAAGCAGCAATGCATGCCCGGAACTCCTCCGGCAACGTGATATAAAAAGAAAAATGGCTCTGGAGAATATCTCGTTTGTCCAGGCGGCCAAAATGGTCCCACAAACGAGACAGTCTTATAGTGAGGTTACTTCTACCCCTAATTTAAGAAAAAAACCCTCCCAACCAAAACAAAAATCAACAAACCATCCTCGATCGAATGAAAATGATGGAAAGTTAATTAGCTCTCTATTGTCCTATAGCAATGGCCAGTCGACAAATTTAGAAGATGGTTGTGCTTTATCTATGGGACCTACCCAGTCTCAGGATAAACCAACACCCAACCCACTACCAATTAAAGACCTAATCACTGAACTTTTTAAGAGTCCGACATTCGTACAACTGCTGTCCCAAATTTTTTTGTCATTTTTTACGAAAACCAATACTGACTCCATTAATCCCTCTATTATTTCAATTTTGTCGCCTTTGATTGAGTCTGTATCTAATATAATATAATATTAATGAAAACTTTGAGAGATTTTTTTTTTTTTGTTTTGTGTACTGTCTTCTCGATCCTTTGTGAAAGTAAACAACTCATCCTGTTACTTACATCTTTGGATACAGATATAATATACGTAAATAAATGGACAATAAACATAAAAATAAGAATTTAAAGATTCTTCAATGGAATTGCAGAAGCGCTGTACGCAATAGATATGAAATAATACAATTGTTAAGTGCACATAATATAGACATTTCATCTATATGTGAAACTTGGCTGCCCCCTAGTTCTCATTTTAGGATCCCGGGATACTGTATCACGAGATCTGATCGCCTGGAAGGTAGGGGAGGCGGTACGGCTCTGTTGATTAGGTCATCCATTCCATTCAAAGAAATTCCTCTCCCTCAAAATCCATTCTTAGAAGTAGTAGCAGCAGAGATAGGAGGCGTAGGCTTCGTATCGGTGTATATCCCACCGAAAAGTGGTTTTGATTCATCTTATTTTAACTCAATCATTCCCTTGTTACCCTCCTCCTTCCTTATACTTGGAGACTTCAATGCCCACTCTACGTCGTTTGGTTGTACCATCAGCGATAGAGCTGGGAATGGGATATTGGATTTCGTCGATAGAAACAACCTCGGCATCCTAAAATGTACTCGAGTACTTTGAATGTACTCGAGTACCTTTGATGTACTCGAGTACTTTGAATGTACTCGAGTACTTTAGAATGTACTCGAGTACATTCAAAGTACTCGAGTACATTTTAGGCTCAAAAACGTACCGAATACAAGTACAAGTACAGGTTTTAGAAATGTACTCGTGGACTGAGTACCGAGTACACCAAAAGTACTCAGAGTACAATCTACGAGTACTTGTACTCGAGTACCGCCCAGCTCTGGTCATGACCGATCCATGGTCTAGTGACCACTATCCAATAATGCTTAACATGATCTTTGAACCAGTTAAAGGCATAAAGCCTTCTAGAAAATTATACAATACAAAAAAAGCTAATTGGGAACTATACTCCAAATTGCTGGAGGATAAAATACCTGATATACAATCAATAGTAGAGTCCAACTCTTCTGTAGATCGTAGATATGAATCCATGATCGGTGTTTTGTATTCAGTTGCGGAGAAATGTATGCCGGTTGGTTCTGGTAAAAGAAAATCAAATAGAAATTCTCCGTGGTGGGATCAAGAGTGTTCGGACTTGGTTGAGGAACGAAAAATGGCTATGCGTTCTTATAGAAAAAATATTGATCCCCAAACCTACCTACAAGCTAAAGCCATCCAAGCAAAAGTAAAGAAAAAATTACGTTGTAAAAAACGTCACGCATGGCGATTGTTTTGCACCTCTTTGGGCCCCCAGTCACCCCCATCATATATCTGGAATATGATACGGAGATACAAGGGTTCGTTTGTGACTCCCACGCCTCCTGGAGTGCGGTCAGCTTGGCTACCCGAGTTTTGCAATAATTTGGCTCCATCAACCGTTCCTAACATCAACCAACTAAACCCAGATCCCTCAAATATAGCCGTACCCTATAGTTATAACAACCTTTTGGATGATCCCTTCGAAATCAATGAGCTCAAAGTCTGTTTACAAGCTACCAGTAATACATCTCCTGGAGAAGACAGAGTCCCATATCTCTTTCTAAAAAAGGCTCCTGAGGAGGTATTACAGTGCCTCCTGAACCTCTACAACCAGATATTTTCTTCTTCTATCGTTCCACATTCCTGGAAGCGTCAAATGGTCATACCAATATTAAAACCTGGTAAGGACCCTAACTCAGGGTTATCCTATAGACCAATTGCGTTGTCTTCATGTGTTCTAAAGATTATGGAACATCTCATTAAAAACAGATTGGTTTGGTTTGTTGAACATAACTCTCTTCTCCCACGATATCAGTTTGGGTTTAGAAAATCCCTGTCATGCTGCGACAATTTAAGTCTATTGGTGACAAACATCAATACCTCATTCCTGAAGAAACATTTCCTAATTGCAGTGTTCTTGGATATAAGTTCGGCATATGACAATGTCGCAACCAACATCCTGTTCCAAAAACTTTTAAAAATAGGAGTCACAGATAAACTGGCTCACTTATTGTTCAATTTGAATAAAAATGGAACGATTATTGTTCAAAATCAAGATGAAGGGGAAACTGTAGAGAGGAATATTTGGAAGGGATTACCACAGGGATCGGTACTGAGCCCACTCTTATTCAATATCTATTGCCACGATTTGACGGCTAACATTCCTCCAGATTGTACGATTATCCAATATGCAGACGATATTGTTATCTATAGTTCCGGTAAAAATATCTCCAATGTTAAAAATACTATACAGAATGCAGTAAACAGCGTACACACATGGATGGAGAATAACTGTCTACAGCTTTCTCCACACAAATCAAAGCTTATAGTTTTTTCTCGAAAACATGTTGATCCTCCCGTATCCGTTGAAATCAATGGCTCAATAATTCCACAGGTTAACGAGGTGAAGTTCCTTGGATTGCACATTGACAGAAAGTTGTCTTGGAGTTCACACATAACCACACGATTACAAAATGTGAAAAAAATTTGAACATGCTCAGAGCTGTAACCGGAGTATCTTGGGGTTCGCACCCTTCCACATTAAAAATCATGTACAACGCTCTGATTCGAAGTCACTTGGACTATTCCAGCTTCCTTTTCGATCCCTTACCGGGTTACTTGGAAACGAAGTTGGAGAGGGTACAGTCGAAGTCTCTGAGACTTATAACAGGCGCCATGCAGTCGACTCCTATCAATGCACTCCAGGTGGAGTGCGTTGATATGCCCCTGCGCCTCAGGAGAGGATACATGGCCGATACATTCCTTCTTACTAGAATGCAGATTTCTGGACACCCTTTGCCTCCCAAGATCTCAGAATTATCTGAAATATATTCATCCCATAGGTCGATGGCTCACAAACCATTACCAAACCTATGTTCGAGTTTTCGGAAAATCCTCGACCTTAATATTAAGACATACGATTTCATCTCGCCCACGTATAACTTCCCGCTTAAGTCCTTACATTTTATTCCTAACATTATCGAAAATATCGGCATCCATAAAGGAACAAGGATTTCCCCGAAACAAATAAATATTATCTTTAAAGCGAAGGTTAAAAAAAGATGGCCAAACCATGTACACGTTTTTACCGATGGTTCCAAGATACCGAATATGGACAATCTGGGAGCAGCAGTGCTGGTTCCTGAACTAAACATAAGTACTAAATTAAAACTGCCCAAGGAATGCTCCATTTTTACAGCTGAATGTGCAGCACTCAAGGTAGCCCTTAGCATAGCGAATATCCACAATTTGGAAAGGATTGTAATTTTCACGGACTCCCTATCACTTGTGCAGCTTCTTGCATCGCCTCTTTCTGCATTTCATTCCAACCCTATGGTGTTGGAAGTGAAACACTTACTGCATACTCAGAGTTGCGCTGGTGGTGAAGCGGACATCGTTTGGATACCTTCTCACTCTGGTATACAGGGTAATGAGGAGGTAGACGAGTTGGCGAGGTCGGCTATCACTACTGGTGTAGCTCCTGAAGATTTTGCAGTCCCTGTAAGTGACTATAAAAGCTTTATAGCCATGAAATCCCGAATTGAATGGGAGGAGTGGTGGGATTGTGAGAGTCGGGCGAGGGGATCGGCGTATCGCAGGGTACAGTCTGTGATCCCATCCAGGCCATGGTTTCATGGGACCGGTCTCTCGAGGTCTGACATTTCACGTCTGTGCAGAATGCGATTCAATCATCATCGACTGAATTCGCACCTGTTCAGGTTCAATATGGTGGATTCACCGTATTGTGAGTGTGGCCTAGACCTGGAGACACTGGACCATGTCTTCCTTGGTTGTCCTCTGCGGGATGCCTATGACCTTTGCTCGGCTCTCCCTAACCTTCCGCTCCCAATGTGTATAGAATATCTGCTATCTATTAATGATGTAGCGGTACGCTCGGCGCTTCTTAAATTCATTAATAAAAATATTATTGTATTGTAGTCTTATATTTTTATGTAGAAATACCCCCTGTTTTTTTTTTCTTTTATTTAATCTTTTCATTATTTTTAGAAAAAGACAATTAATTTAGATTTATTTTCTTTTTGATTTGATAGGCACAAATCGTCCCTAGATGGACGCAATGCCAAAAATTAAAAAAAAAAAAAAAAAAAATGTGGATACATCGGTAGAAAATGGAGAAAAACGTGTTGTGTGTTCAGAGGATGGTTCTGTGGGAGATGAGGAGTCGGTGGATGATGATATCGAAGCTGAAGGCGTTAATTCTTGCATGGTTGTAGTTTTTTCACACTTTCTATAGCTTGCGCCCCATTGCGCATTTCTATAATGCGCGTAAACTATTTTAGCGCAATTAAATTAAATCCAACAGATGTGCTCTCTTTACTTTCATCTTTATAATCTGAAATATTTTTTATTGAAGAAATGCAAATTTGTATTTTTTATTATTTCAACCATAAAATTAATAACTTTTTAAAGAAAATCCGACAACAATAATAATTGTACTTTCTAATTGTATTTTCTTCGTAGTTTTAAATAGGCTCAAGTAATACAGAATTCTTCCGGCTGATATCCCATAACTCAACAGCAGGTAGTGAATAAAAACTATACAAAAAACTAAATAGTATTAAAAAACTAATAACCACTTTACCTGTGATCCATAGGGTGATGTGGTGTACTTGTGGACAATTTCTAAAATAAGACAACGAAATCTCTTATGTATTTTATTTTCACTGAATACATATGGTCGAAAGCCTTTTAAAATTATAATTAAAAGTAACAGAATAAATGGCAATAAGAATAGGTGCAGTGCAGGCGACTAAATGGTTTGAAAATAAGATGCTCAGGCGGATGAAAGATGAAGAAATTGATGCACCAACACAATGACAAATTGCACACTATTTCAGGTCCCTTACATCTAAACGCGTATAAAAGTTCGAGAAGATGGGTTGGGCATAGAAAGATAGAGATAAAGTAGGGTTGAAAGATAGAGATTCGGAAGATGGAAATGGGTTGGGCATGTGCATAGAATCTCGCGGGGCATACTCGCGGGTGCCAAAATAATCCTGACAGACCATCCAAGGGGGAAGAAGAAAGGTGAGCAGACCGAGACTGAAGTGGAAGAACGACGTTACGACACAACCTCAAAATCACAATGAATATATTTTCTTAAGCTCTCTTTTTGCCACAAATACCGACTCCCAGCCTCAGCACGGTATCATATTATTATTCTTGTGCGAAAAAATAATATATAGCAAGACTTTCAGGTTAGTCCAATGTGCTGTGGACAGGTATTTGACTTTGAGAAGAAAATAATACTAGAGAAGTAATAAACTACTTCACATGGCCCAGCATGTATCACGCGACTGTTGTTAAACTCATACAAACCGTAACGTTTGTCGGTAGTGGGGGTGACATTCGATTTATTATTTTTAATACTGAGAAATTTTATGTTTAATCTTATAATTAGTTAAATGATTTACCTGTGGGTTTTGTTGTATTGTACATGTTGATGAAATTAAAATGAATAATTATTAATGATTTATCTTCAGTCACGTGACTTTTAGATAAAGGAACCAATTTTCGGTTTGAATTTTTGAACCAACTCTAATAATATTTTGTAGTCAGTGGTATTTGAAATCAAATCATGACAATGACCTGAGTATAAATACATTGAATACAAATTACTGGAAACCTTTAAACATATCTTTGCATAAACATTCATAATTTTACGATTAAAATGAATTTATCCTTGGAATTATTATAGAAACTTTAAAATGATATCAACTATTGGAGCTTTTTATTATGCTTTAGAACTACATATTCAATATTAATCGGTACTTTAAGGGGGACCCACTGAAGTTACGGACCTCAAATTTTACGTGCTTATGTAGGAGCATAAGACGAACCCGTATACCAAATTTTATGAAAATCGAAGAAAATTTTTTTTTTCTGTTTTAGCCCTTTTTCTAGAACAAGTGAAATTTTCTTTGGATACTTTAAGAGGGTTCCCCTGAAGGTACAGATCTCAACATTTTACTGACTCATCTACATCGAGGGGCTAACCGTTCTACCAAATTTCAATCAAATCGGATAAGAATTACTATGAGTTATGGGTGCGCACACATTTTTGGCGTACGAGTACGGGTACGGGTACGCGGAAAATGAAAAAAATTTTTTTTGCATTTTTTTAATCTACACCCTCGAAAACGTCGAGAAAATCAATTTCAGCAAAATCTTTTTTTTTTTTTTTGAAATCCGATCACAAGACTCATGTATATTCCATATATTATGAGTAATAATGTACCTACTTTGTAGAGGACATCAATATTTACAAATAATTTCGCGACAGCATATGTCTAACTTTTATAGTTATACCACAATAAGTTTTCTTTTATTTTAAAAATTTAATTGAAAAGCCGCCTCTATAAAAGGCTCTTCATTTGTTTCTTGGTATTACTCCATATCAAAATAAATTAGTTCATATTCAAGACTGCTTCAATACGTTTATAAAACTTTTTGAATTATTTAAATCGGACATGCCATTTGAAAGATACCACGAGTTTAAAAATGTAAGTACCCATTAAAAGAAAAAGAGTGGTCGCCGCTTTCCGTGGCTCACTCTGCTCATCTAGCTAGGCAGCGATATAGGGCGTCACAGGGGTACGAGCCGTACGGGATGGGACCATTAGAATGCTACATTGTTCCAGATTAAAAGACTCTAGAATTTTTTGAAAAAAAAAAATAGGGATCTTCATGAAAACTATATTTTTAATAGATAACTATTTCCCGTGCGAAGCTAGGACAGACCGCTAGTTATAGTAATAAATTAACACTAATAATCTAAGACAAGCCAACCCCAGGTAGAAATTTCAAATAAAAAAACTCTGACCCGACCGGGAATCGTACCACGCCTATACCACTAGGCAACCGAGTTCGGTAATCAATCAATCAATCAATCAATTCTCCCTTTTCCACCCCACTCAGGGGCATAGGGAGGCAACAAGAAGAGTTCGGTAATAGTAGAGTAATATTCTAGAGTTTTGTACTCACAGTCATTCAGTTCATTAAGCGGAAATCCGTGATTGTAGAGTTCCTGGACCAGTTGCTCAGGTCTAAACGTCCTGGCGAAAACTTCTCCACTCATCAGAAAGAAGAATAGAAGAAATAACTTCCCCATCACAATGTTGAATCCACACTCTAAAAGCATTAAAATATATACCTACTTAATCCTAGGAGGTATACTTAAATCCCAAGTACAGTGTAAAAGTTCATACTTACTGTAGAATATGTAGCAGAATGATGAAGGATTGGTTGTAAAAATAATATAGGAGCTTTTGTTATAAGGTTTCACTTTATTATTAAGAGTAACAAAACAACACAAGTGCTCTCACCAACGAGCGAAATATAAGAGAGGGAGCAAAGACAAAAAGGAAGGAAGGCCATTCTCCCACGAGGAAACTCCTAAGCGACTTGAGTCTCCTACGCGTATGATACGCGTCGCTCGTTAGTCGCTGCCATACATATTTGATCGGTTTCACACACGACAAAACGCGTCTACGACACGTTTGATACCAGTCGCATGCGACTGGTCATTGCTGGTCGCAAGAGACTGCAACGCGACTGCGACGCTACCTGAATCGTAATAAAATGGCGTCAGAACAAGCGGAAAACATTAAATTTGTTCAGGAGGTTGAAAATTATCCATGTTTATACAATTATAGACTACCGGATTATGTAAGGAAAGACGTAGGAGATAAGGCGTGGGCTGAGATAGGAAAGAAATTCAATTTGACAGGTTAGTAATTTTTATTTCCTTAACATACATTATACACAATAATTTAATTGCCAAGGAAGCGATGCATGTGGAGTTATCAAATAATTGGCAAGGTAATTTCTTAAATTTTGTGGTGATCGAATGGGGCGATATCTGAAGATGTTCAGGTGTCAATATATTATGTCCTTCCGATTGAACTTCAAATTGCTGGGCACAATACGGTATGCCTTCTCTTTTACGAATAGTTGTGCAAAACACAAACAGCTTTAACAATATTAGCTACTTTTTTCACTGATTTACATCGAATTGCATTGCTTATGACAGGAAATTGTTCTGTCATCATCCCGAACGCACATTCAACAGTTTTTCTAGCCCTGCTGAGTCTGTAGTTATAAACTCTTCTTAGGGCTTGCTTTGAATGGCATATAGACGTGTATAAATCCCTAATATAAATTAAACTTGGGTTAGTGCGAACACTTATAACCTGAGATCGGCTAAACAGATTCTTCCGATGTTTGCTTTATTGGATTCTTCTCCGCTCCGGAAAACAGAATAACTAATAAAAATTTGAATAAATCGATAAGAACTTAGGTAAAATATAATATTAAAGTTTGTATGGAACGGGTTCAGCACCGGTTGGGGAAATATGGAGATATGGTAGATTGATATTTTGGTAGAAAGATTCTATAAAGCAATGTTATTACTATTTTTACACAGATTGCGGTATAATGCTTGAAATAATTAAAAAAATTGTTGACATTTTTATGGTACTTTTTCAAGCTTTTTTTATAATTTGTTAACATCTATAATAATAATTATTAAAGAAAGTCGGGTTAGTGCGAACACTTATAACTTGAGATCGGCTGAACAGATTTTTGTCGCGTTTAGTTTATTAGATTCTTCTCCGCTCCGGATAACAGAATGACAACTATTAAAAAAATGGATGGAAATAGTATGAAATATTAAAGATAGTATGGAACAGGTGAGATATGATACCCAGTAATATTTTATTGACATTAAGGCGAGACGAAGTTCGATGGGTCAGCTAGTAAATAAATCTTATATATAAAAATGGAGAGCTATTTCGCGTTGTCATCGGATGGCGTCTAAACGGCTGGACCGATTTCGCTAATTCTTTTTTTGTCGTGTAGGCTTTTATCAGGAGAGTGTCCTTTTAGAACAAAAAAATTAAGAAAAATGTATGGGAAATTAGAAAATTTAAGAAAACTATAAAAATGGAGATTTATTTCCCGATATCATCGCATCAAGCCTAAACGGCTGGACCGATTTCGCTAATTCTTTTTTGTCGTGTAGGCTTTTATCGGGAGAAGGTTGATTTAGAAGAAAAAAATTAAGAAAAATGCATGGATAAATTAGAAAATTTAAGAAAACTATAAAAATGGAGAGCTATTTCCCGATGTCATTGCATCGCGCCTAAACTGCTGGATCTATTTCGCTAATTCTTTTTTTGGCGAGTAGGCTAATATCAGAAGAAGGTTGTATTAGAAGGCCTAGGTAGGTTATACGTGGACAAGGTCAAACTACGTATGTTGGAACTAGATGTGTTAATTACATTCACTTTGCAATAAAAAGTAAAGTATTAATAAAGGTGCAAAAATTAGATCGAAGAATTGTGAATACTCTCTCTTTAAAGAGAAGATCGTACCTATCTGTTAATATTAATGCAACTTTTTATACATGAAAAAGGAACAGCTGGACCGATATCGCAAATTTTTTTCTCGTGTTTGCTTTTGTCAGGAGAAGGTATTTAAAAATAAATTTGACGTTCAAACTTCCGACCAGACCAACAATCAATGTGAAATGTTTAAAAAAGGTTTGTAGCTTGAAAAATGCCCAAAGCAGATTGAATTGAGTATTTTAAAGATCACTAATTTAATTGCTTTTCGAGACATGAACATTTTTTTATTCATATCCAGCAATATAAAAATTGATTTCAAATGACGTCATTTGGTGCAGTAAAAGTTATTCAAGTTGTTTTTTGGAATTCTGATAGGACAATGTCTGTCAAGTTAGCAAAATATGGTGATTTTTAAGTTTTCGGGCTGATTGTATTTGTATTAGAAACACATATTTAATTTAAATACAGATTGATAATGACAAAAATATAATATAAATATATAAGGTAATGAGGTTATTGAATGGAAAATTTTGAATATAAATTAAAAAAGAAATACTCAGACAGTCTTGGAAATGGGACAAGATGTTTGTTATTATAATTAATTTTGATGAGAATATAATTCTGCATTGTTTAGGAAGAGAAACCAAATACAGTTACATGTGAGCGAAGCCACGGGTAACAGCTAGTATTGAATATTGTAAACTTAAAAAAAGCCGTCTGTATCCAATAAAAGAAAATAAAAAAAAAAGTCTCAACAACAATTGGATACGACGCAGCTCAATCGTCTGTTCGTCATTTCAGAATAACAGTCATGTTTGGCGCTTGTTTTTATTATGTGTATGTTTTTTTTGTTGGTAGGCACTTATTAAATAAAACGCCGGTCAAATGTTCAAAATTCGGCCACACTAAGCTTCAATGTAAAGGAAAGGCGGTATGTTATAAGTGCCAAGGTAATCATACAGGTGACCAATGTTTTGTACCAGATGATGAGATTTTATGCGTGAACTGTGGTGGTAAACATACCGCAGTCAGCGTATTATGTCCGGAATTGGCACGTCAGAAAAATATAAAAAGAGTAATGGCTGAAAACAGCATTTCCTTTTTTGAGGCCAGTATCCAATTTCCGAAGAGCAAACCTGCTTATTCTTCTGTAGCTGCAGAAAATGTACGCAAAGTAAATACTCGCAGTCAAGTCACCCCTCCTCCCTCCCCTTCCGCTCTCCGGCTTCCTTCCCGTTCAACTTCAACAAGCTATAGGTCTAATAAGATTTCCCAAATATCTACCAGAGCTGTAGAAAGTAATATACTCAGAAATCCCAAACTTTTAAAAGAGATCAACGAAATTTTAATAGCACCAAATGGAAATTCTCCTCAACCGGACGATGGGTTTGCTCTTAGGGCAACAACCCAACGCGACTCAGAAGACCCCGAATGGATACTTATGAGCTTAATGAAGCCATTATTGAGGGAAATCTGTAATCAATTGTTAGCAGGGAGGTTCCTCTCATCTGAAACTTCCGATGAGGGTGTCCGAAAAGAACTTGATAATATATTAGCCGACAGGCAAGAACGAAACAACCCTAATCAGTTAGAAAAAACTGTCCAACTTGATAATATTTCATCAGCCAAAAGGCTGCCCGTTGACTATTCAGATTTAGATTTTAGCCAAACAAATTAAGACTCAATACAAACAATTTTATTACCTACTTTACTCACTTTATTTTTCATTTGATTTATATGTATTTTGTCATATTATGTTATGTCATTCAATACCCCTTTTGCTACAAATGTTCTGTTTTTATTTTTTTTTTAATTTTTCCTTATAACATAAAAATACTATGACCAATAAAAATATTAAAATTTTACAATTTAACTGTAGAATTATAACTTGCAATAAGCAGGATATTGTAGGGATTGCTTCGAAATATGATATATCGATTATGGCCCTTTCCGAAACTTGGCTGGGGCCTAATCAAGCATTTAATATGAATGGTTTTTGTTGCTTGAGAGATGATCGGCCTTCTGGTTACGGTGGGGCGGCAATTTTTATCAGAGATAACATACCTTTTACTCCTATCTGTATAAAACCACTTTCTTGTCCTTTTGAAATTGTCGGTGTTAGAGTGAAAAATATTACATTCATTTCAGTTTATATTCCTCCCAACATTTCTCAAAACTCTTTTAAATATCTAAAATCAGTCATCGAAAATGCTCCTAAACCATTGATTCTATTAGGAGATATGAATGGGCATCACCCATTGTGGGGGTCCAGCAGCACAGATAGACTGGGAAGGGAGATTGTTGACTCTCTAAGCGATTTAAACTTATGTGTATTGAATGATGGATCACCCACTCGAATACCAGTTCCAAATCAGCAACCAAGTATCCCAGACCTTTCAATATCCAGCAGCGATATATCTTCTTCATTCGATTGGAAGATTCTTGATGAGGTTTGCGGGAGCGACCACTTCCCAATTATGTTAGAGTGGAATTTTTCCGGAGCTGGAGGACTTAACACTCCTGTCAGCCCTGGCAGAAAAGCTATTCGAAATATCAAGAATACTGATTGGGAACAATACAGGAAATTCCCAGAGGAGTCCTGTGGGTCCTTCTCGCCTCCTTCAAGAGATAATATTAATGAATGCTGTAAATCATTCTCAGATATGTTGCGCAACGTCGAAAATTTCAAAATAAATAGAAATCACAAACACAAACCTCACTCTACGTCTCCACCTTGGTGGAACGAAGAATGTGATGAAGTGATAAAAAAGAGGAAAGAAGCTCTAAGAAACTATAGACGTAACGCAAATATGGAGAATTTCCTTATCCTTCAAAACGCCCAAGCTCTGGCTAAAAAAATATTTAAAAAAAGAAAAAGAGCTGGTTGGATTTCCTTTTGTAATTCCTTGTCTCCACAAACTCCTATAGGTACGGTGTGGGCAAACATCCGAAAATTTCGAGGATCATTTCAAGTTTCCAAAACGAAAACAATTCCTGAACCAGCTCTATCTAAATTTGTTGATAAGTTGGTACCCCCATACGTTCCGTTATTCGAGGAGACTAGTTCTGCGGCTCACGCTAGCATTCATCACAATTATTCACCTCTTAATGCATCAAACTCTAGTTATCCGACAGACGTATCAGATGAAGCTTCCCTGACCAAAGATTTTTCTTTGGAAGAACTGAAATCTGTCCTTAGCACTGTAAGGGATACTGCTCCTGGAGTGGATGGCATCCCGTTTAGCCTTCTCGGTTTGGGTAGTGAATTATCTCTTACTTATTTTCTAGAAATTATAAATGTTTGCCTTCGAGATTGTGTCATTCCTGATACATGGAAGAAACAACTAGTCATCCCCATTCCCAAAGTTTTATTAAGCCACCCCGTCGATGCAACTTTTAGGCCGATCGCTCTTTCTAGTGTATTACTTAAGATTATGGAACACCTTCTCAAGAGACGTTTGGATTGGTGGGTCGAGAGAAACAAAAGCTTCTCTTCTCTCATGTTTGGTTTCCGAAGGGGAAAATCTACAATGGAGAGCATTGCACATCTAACAACAGATGTGTATTTAGCCTTTTCCGAATCTAAGCATATTGTTGGGGTGAGTCTGGACATATCTGGCGCGTATGATAATGTTCTGATTCATATATTGAAGAACAAATTAGTAAAACTTAAAATCCCTGATAGTATTGCTAAGCTTTTGATATTTGTTTTGAGCGAGCGAACAATTCTAATAGAGGGTCATTCTGGTGTCGTGTATGAAAGAAAGGCTTATAGAGGACTACCACAGGGCTCTGTTATTAGTCCCTTTCTGTTTAATGCTTACATCCATGATATTTTCGATGACATTTCCCCCGATGTTAAAATTCTTAATTATGCGGATGATTTCTTTGTATACTACCCAGATAAAAATATTGGAAGAATTGAGGTGGTAATGAATAATAATCTAAAGATTCTGTCTGATAAGTTGAATTCTTTGGGACTCACGTTGAATCCTTCGAAATGCAAGGTTATATTTTTCTCTAAATCACGAAAATCTCAACCGTGTACGATTAATATAAACAATGTTCCTTTAGTTCAAGTTCACGAACTAAAATTTTTGGGAGTAAACTTTGATAGGAAGCTTTCTTGGAATTCGGCTGTAGATGCAATTATTAACGGTTCCCAGGGCGGATTAAATGCCATGAGAGCCGTCTCTAGAGTTTGGTGGGGTTCTCACCCAAGAGTTCTTAAAATGATGTACTATTCCCTAGTACGACCCAAATTGGACTATTGCAGTTTCTTAATGTCGCCTATGTCCAAAAACAACAGTAAAAAATTGGACAAAATTCAATATGAAGCCTTAAGAATTATTTTGGGAGCAATGAAATCTTCACCCGTTGAAGCGATGCAGGTCGAGAGTTCTATTCCTCCTCTTGACTTAAGAAGACAATTTTTATGTGACAAATTTGTCATTAAAATGATTTCCATAGAAGGAAATACTCTAATTGATAAAATCCATAGTCTTGATGATAGTATTAAAAAACATAAACGCTCCTAGGGTAAAAAACCTGTTCCAACCTTGGTGACTAGTTGTAACTCCTTGGCAAATCTGGAACACAGAATCGAGAAAACAGACATCTCTCCTCTGTACTCAGTTAGTTTGGATTCTTTAACACATACTCCCCGAGTCATAAAATTCTACAACTGCAAATTTACCCCAAATGTAACTAATAAATTCAATAAAATTATTCTAGATGATTGGAGTGATTATAATCTTATATTTACAGATGGATCAAAGCAGCAGGACAGTGATGCGACGGGTGCAGCTTTTTTTGCCCAAAATGAGGGATTTAAGATGCACATTACCTTGCCGAAAGAAATTACTATCTTTTCGGCGGAATGTTGCGCAATTTTGGAAGCCATAAAATATATAACCAAGTGTAATTCCGAAAAATATTTAATTCTGACAGACTCGTTGAGTGCCCTGCTAAAAATAAAAAGCCCGTCCTTTAATTGTGCGATGGATCGCACAATTCTGGAAATAAAGGAACACCTCTACAACCTTTCGAAACAATGTAAACAAATAGCTATTGGATGGATTCCAGGTCACCCAGGGATAGTTGGAAACGAGACTGCCGATAGTTTGGCAAAGGAAGCTGTAAACAAGAGTTTGAACTCAAATAAAAAAATTCCCTTCTCTGATATGTTCTGTATCATGAAGTCAAAAATGTTCCATGCATGGCAGGAGAGGTGGAATGCTTCGATTTCTGCATATAGAAGGAAGATAGCAACAGTCTCCAGGACTCCGTGGTTTGATAAATTATCACTCCCTCGACAAAGTACGTCTGTCATTTGCAGAATAAAACTAGGACATGTTTGTACGAAAAGCTTTTTACATAAGATTGGAATAGCCCCCACGGAGATCTGTGACTGTGGTTTGGAGGAGGAGACGGTGGACCATATATTTTTTGCTTGCGAAAACAGAGCATCATATCCTAATTTTTACTTAGCTCTCATTAAGAATAAAGTCATAATGCCCACCTCAATTAATCAACTTCTCTCTATATATGATCCAAAGATATATAGAATTATCTCCAAATTTATTGTTGATAACGATGTCAAAATTTAAAATATTAGGTACACTTACTATTTTATAATTTAACTTTTGTAACTTCTCACAATAGACGAGTACAAGGTGCTTAAATTGAATTTTTGTAAAAATACTTTATTCATTTTATTTATGACATGTTTTTTTTTATTCTGTATGTACTTAATTTTGTTTTGATTAGGTTCTGTTTATGTGTTGAATAGGATAGAGAGACATATTTAATGTATCTACATAATATATATTTCGTGTATGGCGAGTGCGTGTGCAAGAGTCTAGGTGTATTTATCTTATATTTTCCCATGTACCTACTGCCTTAAAGTTTATTGTTTCATTTATATGTGTTTAAAAAATTATCTTTGCCATGTTCATAATTTACTATATTATTATCTTCCCTCTATAAATCATTGTATTATGGATGTATAATCATTCGTGTATTTGTTTTCTTACTTTGAACAGTATTCTTGTGTAATTTAGTTCTACATGTTCGCATCTTGTATTATCAGATTGTTAGTAATCACATTTTTTTCCATTTTGTTTTTTGTACATTTTTGTACTTAGCATTTAAGTTGTGTTTTTTCTATATTTTTTGTTTGTGCTTTGTTCTTTATTTTAATAACCTATAATTGTTTTCTTGTTCTTATTGTTAAATGTATTTTGTTAAAATTAATCAACTTGTCAATGGCAGGAGATACTCTCGTTATATCGAGGGTGATTGCCATAATAAAGGAAAAAAAAAATAAAAAATAAAACGCCAATGAACTGAGTTGTTATTTATTGTAATCTCTATAGATACCTATATGATTAATTTTTCTGTAAATGGCCTTCTAAGGCCGTGAATAAATTAAAGAAAGAATAAATAAAGAAATATTAGAAAGGCTTGACAGGTTTGGTTACCATGACCTTCCACTACAAACTAAATGAGTATAGTCTTTTAGCTGGCCTCCATTACAGTTGTTGTTCCAAGCAACCCAAGCTTGGAATCCCTGCTTACTTTTTATCAGTTTTGCACATCTAGCTGCTCTAGAAATATCATCTCTTGCCAAATCTGGAAACAGAAAATATTTTTTTCAATCTCTCGATGACGATGAGACATATTTACAGCAGTGGACATCAAAAAGCCGCTAAGTTTGCCACTATAGGATTAAAAGTGATGTTCTAAATTTGGGCATTTTTCACAAGTTGGTGAGAGAGACATATTTCCAGCAGTGGACAACAAAAAGCCGTTAAGTTTGCCACTATAGGATTAAAAGTGATGTTCTAAATTTGGGCATTTTTCACAAGTTGGTATGAGACAGACAGTGGAAATTCAAATGCCGTTATGTTTGCCACTATAGGATTATAAGTGATGTTCTTAATTTGGGCATTTTACACAAGTTGGTAAGAAAGACATATTTCCAGCCAGTATGCCTTGTCGGACTTCACATATGGCACGGAAACAATAATCTTGACCAAATTGTCTTGCAACTAACTGCGGATAGCTCAAATAAAAATGGAGTGAATATTTTTGTAACTACAAGACAGGAAGAGAAATTAACGGATGCGCAGCCAGACCTGATTTGGTTGAGACGATAGCTGTACCTACTGTCTGTTGAAGTGGAGGTGGGCGGAGCACATTACAAGAATGAATGACAGCAGATGAACGAGACTGCTTAATGGAGACCAAGGCTCGATAAAAGATCGCAAGGGTGGCCATCTACTGGATGGAAACGATATTTAGGAGTTCGCTGGACATTAGTGCATCAAAGTAAGTTCTGCAGTGGGCAAAAAAGGCTGATAATGGACAGCATAAAAGGCTATCGAAGATTTTTTTTTACCTTCGCATCTAACACCACACATGTTGTGGCCTGATCCACACCAATATCTGTCGTTTATTTGGAAGAGGCCCCAATCTACTGATCCATCTGTGTTGTGGTAATTCATGGCACTGGTATCGCCTGAGCTCTCCCCCATCACAAGACATACCCCTGGAAAATATTGTACAGAAATTTATTTATTTTCGATTTTTCTTTCATCAGCCGGCATAAGTACACAGTATTCACCTACGCGCAGGCAGATATCAAAAAAATATAAAACACTACTCAAAATCAGATAGGTACTGCTCAAAACATTAAAAACTATTCACTTAACAACTTAGGTCTTATAAGATCACAAACAAACATTTTACTGAACAAATCAAGTATAAACAAAACACGAAAAAATAATGTGACATTTGAAATGGCTCCTCATCATCAGCTGTCATTCGATGGCTGACGTTGAGACCATCCACAGGTACTAAATATTATGTTTAGTAGTGTACATCTCACCACATCGATCTACTATCACCATACGATACATCGCACACAAAATTTAATACAATATTGTAATATTGTTTTACATTTAATAAATTTTATTTCAATTCAAACACAAATGCAACAAGGCACCTATGCAATCCGCAAACTCTCCATAAATAAAGGTAATTGCGATAAATTAAGAAAACCTTATATTGTTTTCAAATGCGTCGTCATCCCCACATAATTTTTCCCCATCCCAGCCTAAAATCCCCTCCTTTTTTACCTCTCTTTCGGTTGTTAGTAGGATGGCAAAGATAATTTTTTACCTCTCTTTCGGTTGTTAGTAGGATGGCAAAGATAATTTTTAACGCCGCCGTGCAAGAATCGATAAATTTTTGAAAATTTGTATTCAACCAACAAAGAATACAGCTTGAAATGGATATGTATAATTAATATCCTAGATCCATATATAAATTAATAGTTATGAAGACGGCAATAAATAGTGTATGTAACAACAGATACGTTCTTAAAAGAGGTATATCTTTAAATTTGATAATAAAATAATATCTTCAGTGGTTAATGGAAATTAGATTAACGAATAATATAATATAAATAAATTAACACTTTTCTATACAAAGTTGTCAGTACCTATAGCCGGCGGAAATTATTGCCTGAGGCAATTTTTTCCAGTCAACCGGTCCCGTCCAATCTGAGACAGGCCAATCCCGGGTAGAAATTTCAAATGAAAAAACAAAACTGTGACCCGACCAAGAATCGAACCACACCTAAAAACCAAAGCTACCGAGTGCGGTAATAGTAGAGTAATATTCTAGGGTTTGGTACTCACAGTCATTCAGTTCATTGAGCGGAAATCCGTGGTCGTAGAGTTCCCGGGCCAGTTGCTCAGGGCTGAACCTCCTGGCGAAAACTTCTCCACTCATCAGAAAGAAGAATAGAAGATATAACTTCCCCATCGCAATGTTGAGTCCACACACTAAAAGCATTAAAATATATTAATAATCCTAGGAGATAATATGCTATCCCAAATACAGTGTTAAAGTTATGTTCATACTTACGTTTCGATATTACCAAAGATGCACCCAAAGAAAAACACAAATTAGTACTGGGCAATAATCGATGTCGTCGAACATTTTATTTTCTACGAGACCAGAGATAAGAGAAATCAAATAATACAGTAACTTCTCGATTATAACTTGTTTGTTCTTCTGTGTGTATGATTTCTGATTAACGGCAGACCAGCCCACTGGGCCGAACTGAGCCGTAGTTTTAACAAAATAGTATTTTTATGAAAAAGTGCTTTGACTGAAAAGTGGATATGTAAATCGGTGCACGACCTTGAATGACATGGACCGACCATATCGGTGCCGTCTTACAGGAGGGCCAAGTCAGGAGCAAAAGGAATAGAAGAGCATGTATGCGGAATGTTATAGGTTTGAAGGAAGCGAAAAAGGTTTGTTTGGATAGGAAAGAATGGAAGTCCGTACTCTCCGCCTACCTCCTTCGGATAGCGGCGAGATGGGAAAAAAAGATCCTACGTATGCAGGTGCGCATCCAACATGTAGTGATTGAAGCGTATCCTGCAAATGTTCAGAATCTTCTGATATGTACCAGAACTTGGGTTATTTATTTATTTATTCACGGCTATGTGCCATTTACAAAATAAAATATGTTCCAAAGAACAGTCATAAAAACAATAAAACCCAAAAAAACGATAAAAGAAACATACAATTTCATACAACAGAAAATAAAAGATTTGGTTACCCAGTAATGCTATAGAGCAGCGGTTGCCAAAGTGGTGGTCCGCGAGAAAATTTCGCTGGTCCGCAGAAAAATGTGGAATAATCTTGTTATGATCGGTTTAGGCGCTCAAAATCTGTTTTAAGAAATCTTACAGGTGGTGGTTGGACGAAGCCATCTGTGGATTATCCTGCAAAACAGGTTGTGATCCATAGATGGCTGGAAGTCAGGCGCCATATTGGAAATCATAGACCAATTGATATTCAGCGCCAGGAATAGATGGCGCTATACAACCAACTTGCCATGTGGAAAAAATATATAATCTTAAGGAATATTTCGTGTATTATAATGTAAGAAACAGTTTTAATGATATGTAAACACTGAACATGTATAAATACGAGCGAACCTAGTAGGTCGCCCTCTTTTCTCGTCGTCACGCTGCCGAATAAACACTAGAAGCTATCCTGCCTTTCATTTCACATCCAACCGGGGAGAGTCGACCAGTGGTGAAAGCTCCGAAAGATAAGAAAAAATAGATAGGGTTTTTATATAGTTAAGGCATGGCGGCACCTTGTCGCTAGGAAGGTCTTTTGTTTAATTTTAAATCTATAGGATTTACAATATTCTCGGGAAACGGGTTTTTTTGCATGCTTCGAAACACCGTAGATAAGGGTAGCTCTTGAGTGCATTTATTGTTTTGCGGATTGGACTAATGTAAAAACCCCCTTGTAATAATAAAATATAGAATATAATAAGAGGTTGTTATGGCAAATATAATTATTTAGATTGTATTGTGTTTTTATTCTCAAACTATATAGTTCTAACATAATCAATTAGTTCAATATAAATTAACATAAGTAGGTATGTTGTTTAAAATGTGCGTAATAAATTATGGTTTCTAGAATCGTGAGAAGTAATAGACTTAATTTTTTTTGGATGAAATAATGTGTAGAATTTATTATATGGTTTTTGACCGAGAGTTAAATAAATTATATTTAAGACACGTCTAAATAATAACACATATGTTTAAGGAGTAATATAAGATATTCTAAGACTATAATATTTATTATGGATTAAGGCATGTTAGCTTAATTACTGATAAGCGTCAAGAAGCAGTGTATATGTAGGTTAAGATTTATCTCTGATATGATTGATTAATGGCCAACATTAGTAGTAAGGTTAATAAGAATTATTATTAAGACAATTATTGAACATGTCTAGTATATAAGATTTCGATGTACACTTATATTCATAAAGTTGTAATTAATTTTAAGAGATAAATAAGCAGAAAATGATTAGAAGATTGAATTAAGCTTTCAAAAGATTATTATTAAGAGATGTATTAAAGTTAGGTTTATGTTCAATGTAGATCATAAGACTAACATATCGGTTAAGACAAAAAAATGTAAAGAAAAGATTTATTAATTACTAGGTATATGAAAGATTCATAAATAAAAACTATATATAATTATTTCATTATAAGTTATTCGCGCGTAGACATATTTTTTTTATCAGTTATAAAAAACTATTACATTGTCTCAATCACACACACACCCACCGCTGGCTTCCCCACCAATAAGAACTTCCTCTGACTCCATTTTTCCCCCCTTCCTTGTCCTGGCTCCGCCTCTCGGAAGTGTTCTTAAAAAGAGTTGTATTGCAAGGCGAGGGTTCATAACCCGCTAATACACGTAGCTGCACGCATATATACTTACTGCGCTAACTGTTGCCCGAGTTGTTTAGAGTTTTGACGTAGTGTTTTGATTCGACAGTATACGTAGATTTATTGTAAAATAATTAGTTATTCGGTGGAAGTGATTTTGGTTTATATTTGGAAATAAGCGTAGAGGGGTGTCGGGTATATTGTAATCGCGTAGTGACGTATTAAAGTAAACAAGTAGAGATCAATAGTTATACCTAGTGATTGAGTGTGTTTGATATTAGTGTTTATATATAAATAATAGCTGTTGTGTAGTGATACCTAATTGGATTAATTGGCTGGTTGCAGTAGAGGTTTGAGAGTATCTTAGTTTACTAACCATACATTTGTTCATACCCCCCAAGTTTGTATTATATGAGGATTTAAATTACAATTATTTTGTTTTGCTAGTTACACAGTCGTGTGACAATTAAATTAAATTCACTAGAAGAGCCTCTAAATGTAGCATCCTTAGAGGGGACAGGGAGGGAAATATCTCATATAATACCTCCCACGGGTTTTAGTATACTAACCGAATTAGTTTGATTTTTTTCAGTTTGTTCTGCTTATAGGTATTTCATTATATTTTCATATTTTTGTCTCCCAAACCTTATAGGCATAACATACTTACTCATCATGTTAAGTATTTTATTATGGTTTATTAATAAAGCTTTCATAATTTGGTTACTATTAATAGTTTTATTTTATTAACTATAGTTCATTTTTTTTAAATATACAGTGCCAGAAAAATTTCGGCATATTCCCATTTCATTCTTTTCATACATTAGAAAGAGACACAACACTTCTATAAGATTTATTGTTTTATTGAGAGGCGGTAACAGTAGCCACCCTTAACCAGGTAGCACACTCATAAATATTTTGAAGTCGAGAAGTGCGGTTGTCTTCGCTAACATCTCGATAAATCAGAGAACAGTTTATTAAATTCTGCTATTGCATTTTTTCATATTAAAGTATTAATTAAAGTGTATAATGATTTTACCTAATGCTTTTTATCTGTATGTTTTTTTTATTTTGAGCCTATTGCACTTTTTTATGTCTTCATAGCGCATTTTTTAATCTGTGTACAATATTATATAACAATTTATACTTTATGAAATATATAAACATATGTATTTTTAATAATATAACCTGTTGAAGAAACAAAAATGATATAAAATATACCTACACCAGGATAAAAAATGCAACATAAATCAGCTGGGGTATTCTCGTAGCGTTCTTAATTCGAACTTGACTGAAATTTGTTCTTAAAATTACGGATTGGACTAGACCGCGTTCTTAAATTAGTTTATTTTTTTGAAAATCGAACGCATTGAGGTCCGTGACTGCAGTTTTTAAACTTAAACTGATTGATTAGGCTACGGCTACACTATGGCCCATGCTGGTCCAGGATGGCCAAATACGGGCTCTGGCCAATCATTGGCAAGTAGCAACATTTGGCAAATACACTTGTACACCTGGCTACACTATTGGCCCAACTTTGATAGCTGGTACGTGGTACGCACGCCAAATTTTAGATTTTAGGTTATCGTGAACGCATCTTGAGCGTGTTTTGTGTATTAAAATAGACCAAAGTAAATATTTAATATATATTCTTTAGTTTAAAGTACAATAAAAGAAACAAATTAGTGATTTATTAAAAAATTATATGTTATTTTGCTCTTCTGTGACAAATCTTGTTTTATTTTGTTATTTTGTCAACATAAACCAATGGACGCATTATTTGGCAACACAATATTAAACCTACTGTCTTTTTACATATACTGTTTTATTTATATTGTTGTCTATTATATTGATATCGATTGTAATTACTAATTGTTTAAAAATAATGTACAAAACTCTGAAAATAACAACATGGAAGACATGACAGCTGTCAACATTGGCCCAATATTGGTGAATACTTGCGGACTCGATCGACAAGTAAACAAGTAACGGCCAATGTCAAATATTGGGCGATATTGGTCATTGGTGAAGCGGCCACACTACTTGCCCATGATGGGCCAGAGCCTCTATTTGGCCAACATGGCCCATAGTCTAGCCGTGGCTTAACGAGAATAGCCACCCAGTTTCGATAAAAATGAGAAGTAAAATACGATAAACTGGCTGCATTTCATAAAACTCGTGCAGTGTGTATAGCAACCCATAAAAACAACTACCTGCGTAACAATAGGTTCTGTACCGCCTCTCGGCGAAGTCATAAATCTTATAGAAGTATTTTGTCTCTTTCTTATGTATGTAAAGAATGAAATGGAAGTATGCCGAATTTTCTAGTACTGTATCTTTAAAAAAAATGAACTATAGGTACATTTTATGTGTTCTTTGATCACATTTTTTTTAATAAATATATTTAACACTTAAACAATCCTATTAGTGGTCCGCGGGATGAATTAACTGGTCCGTGAGGTCAAAAAGTTTGGCGACCGCTGCTATAGAGTATAGACCCGTGGTCGTCAAACTGCGGCCCGCAAGCCGCATGCGGCCCGTTGTAGTCTTTTGTGCGGCCCGCGACGCGGCGAGCGATTTCTAAAGACAAATCTTGCCAAAATCGATTTTTAGTACAAAGTTAATTAAATAGAAAATGGGTGTCGAAAACACGGAAATTCCTCAAATTAAATAAAGTTACATGAAAAACGTTTGTATTTCTAATAAAAAATCTTTAATATAACGTAGGTAACACAATTTTTTTCAATGTACATACGAGGAGATTTCAAAGTATTCTCGGTATGGATGAAAGAAAAGACAAAAAAATGGAAGAAAAATGCAGAAATATCTGAAATAATTTTACTACAATACACTTATTCAACCCCTAATGCGCTTTATAAAACGCCAATTACTTTCTTTACTTTTCGTATACGAATGCTATAGCATTTCCGGAAAATCTTCACCCGTAGAGGGCTGAGTGCCATCCTCTTCTACAGGCTTGGCTCCAGCGCCATCAGCCAGTCCACCGTCAATTTATTTATCTTTTCAACAGCCTTCAACAATAATTTTTACCTTGCTCTGAAAATTGGTTGTTTTTGGCCACCTTGGACTTTTTTTTTTATTTAACCCTTATTGTTGGAAAATAGCTTTCCTCTAATATTTATTTCTCGGTTTCGGGAATGAAAATTGTCAGTAGGTACCAGAGCTAGGCTTTAAGGTAGTTGATTGAAATTTCGGATACCATAGTATCGAATACCAATATCGAATCGGCGCTTTGTCGTCGAGGAGCAAGGCATTGGCGGTCAATTTCGATTCCTTTATGATTTTCAATTGCTTCCTACAAAACCAGGCATTGTTCTTACGAATACTACGGCCTATTTTGAAATTGTCAATAGGCACAAATTCTTTTGAGTCCTAGAATAATGTCGTAAGGAGAATTTCGCCTGGTTTCATGACTTTCAACTACTTCGGAGGGTTTCTTTACGCACTGTATTGACTCACGTTTCTCTCAGGGGCATAATGACAATATCAGTAAGTTTTTGGTTCCAAGTAATAATGCGAACAAAAAAAAAATCTTCTAGAATTTTCACCACAGAGCTCCATAGAAAATTGAATTCGCGTTTGTTACTGCGGTACTGCGAGTGTTTGTGGTAGACATCTTCACCAGACTTTTACGAGTTCCAAAAAGTCATGAACTTTCGAGTGTTTTAATGCGTCGACGACGGTATTTACAAAAGAGAGCATCGATTTTGTCAACGTTTTTCGTTACTTCTTTAGAAAGATGTGGTGAACGGGGTGGGTCTTCAATTGAATTTTCTTCATTTTTCAAAGTTGAAACCATTTTTTTATTCAGGGCAAAGCATCTTCATAATTATTTCTCAGTTTCCTCGCCCAAAGCTAATTTCACAGCCGCGCTCAATAGCTCTCAACAATCGGGCATCACGTTTTTCGCAGAAGTGGAAATAGTTTGTTGTTTCACTAAAAAAAAAACTTCACAGACAAACCGATGGACTCAAAGCACCAAACATTGTCCACTAGTATTGTGCATGTGAACTCACAAGACATGTCTGCAATGGGCACCGGATCGAACAGTAGTTTTCCCCAATCTCCTTTCCCGAGCGCAATTCCATTTCCGTTTTTGTACGCCTTCGTACCTAATTTACAAGTATGCGGTCTATGTGCGCCTGCTAAATTTTTATAAAGGAGGTGTCAAAATATTTTTTCACACTTTCTTTATGGTAACCCAAAGTGATTTAAAATGTTACTGTAAAAGTAACATTACTTGATTATTTTCAATCAATCCAGTGGGGGGGGCGCCTTTGATGCGGCCCGCGGTGAGAGCTCACATTGTCCAATGCGGCCTTTGAACAGAAAAATGTGACGACCGCTGGTATAGACCATTAACGGCCACGTGGATTTTGACGTTTGCGAGGCGGCATAGAGTTGGTATGAGTGTGTTTATCGTGTCACGGATAGAGTGAATCTGAATCTACAGATTGCTACAGATGTTACGAGTCAAATAGAGTATGAGATCTGTATGAGCCGTAATGATCTGTTTGTACATGTTTTGTACACGAATTTAATAGAATTACCGTTTGTACACAGAGATCCATATTTTTTCGAGATTACCGGCGATTCGTTCAATTAGGAACGTATTTTGCCGTTGTTTAGAGATCCATATTCTAATATTATATTATATTGCTGGAAAATATCACAAAATTTAGAATTGAGCGCATATTTTACCTGCTACATATTACAGCAATTATGACAAAATTTAAGAAAAAAAGCATTGAAAAAACGAATATATTATTGTGCTTTGACCAAACTGATCAAAGTGAACCAGACATCCGATTCCGATCACTATTGATTCGGACAGTTCGGGTCGCTATGCAAAGTGGTTTGTTACCCATTTCTATGGTTTGTGCATGTGTGGTGTGTGTGTGTGCCGCAATGGCCGCCATTGTGCTGCCCGGTAAACGTCAGATGACGTCATCCTTTAATGGTCTATATGGAGTAAAGCGATAGGTACCTATACACTCATTCAAAACAGAAAAGAAAAGGAAATATATATAGTTTGATCGACCACAATTAGAGATAAAAATTCTGAGGAAATATGGTCAACTATTAATTAGTGAATACTTTGAAAAAATATATGAGAACAAAAGAAACTGTTGAATCCCGGGCTACTCAGTAACTGATTGTTATGTAAGCGAACCCCAAAGCACTCGACGTTGCTCCAACACTCCTTCTTTGTCTCGAAGGTCCGACACCTTGCAAGTACTCTATCTCTGCGATAGCGAGATCGTCAACTCATCAATATTTACGACTTCTAATTCAGTAGGTACATTCGATTGAGGTACAGTAGAACTGTTAGTTGGTATTAATCCACCACTCAGATAATGATAGGTTTCTAAGAATCCTATCACTGGAAATTATTGTTCGTTTACTAAAGATAATATTTTATCATTCTATGCGATATTATGTACAATCCCACCTTTGTCCTATGCCTGTAAATCCGTCGGGTTTAACAATTTTCATAAATATATTAGACAGTAGTCTACAGAAATATATTATACAGTAGTCTGTGGAAGTGTGTATGAGTATCAAACGCATAACATTACAGTAGTGTTTGTAATGTTTTTTTCATTGATTTAATCTATTTTATGCATAATTTTAAAAAAAATAATTGCATTCGCCACTCCTCTATATAAACAGAACTATAAGTGTGCGAAATTTCATACTCCTACGTCCGCGCAATTTTCCTAAAAATAGTCACAAAGTTTTTCCTTCACGTGTTAATATATAGATATCTTACTTCATTATGGCATTACATGGTCGCCTCTATTGTACAAGGCTCACACAGTGTCTATAGTTTTAAAAATTTGTAGGTAATATCTTGATTGATTTCGTAAATCTTATTAACCTCCAGATTAAGCGTTGTGCTTCAAAAATAATCATTTCATAGCTGATAATAAGAAAACTCAGTAGGTACGGTATTCAACGATGAAGATATTACATTGCTAAACTGGGTAGTGTTTGTTTGTTTATAATAATCTATTTCTGAAAACTGATAAAAATGTTTTATCGTCGCGTTTCACAAAAACTACATCGTTTTCATATTATCTTGATTAATCAGATAATAAAACTGATATCAAAGAGACAATCACTAGTAGGATTTACATATTTATGAAGAGGTATCACTTTAAAAGAATTTGCCCAAATTGGACCTGACAAACACGACAATTCCCACTCGTCGTGTTTGTCGGGTCCGATTAATTTTCATCACATCTATAAAAGACGAAACATGTTTTTAAGTTTTTGTTTATTTAATGGAACCTTCCACTCGAAATCGAGTCTTCTTCTTCGTGTGCCGTATCAGGGCACCCCGACGTTGGCGATCACTTCGGCGAAAGCTTCTCTGTCTTGCGCTACCCGGAACAACTCCTCCACGCTTCTTATTCCGGTCCAGTCTCGAACATTTCGTAGCCAAGACATCTGCCTTCTCCCAACCCCTCTGCTTCCCTCAATCTTCCCCTTCATAATCAGCTGGAGTACCGAGTAAGGTGTATTTATCACCCCTCAGCACATGACCCAGATATGAGATCTTACGCGTTTTAATAGTCATGATAGCTCACGGTCAACTCCTGTCTAAGACCAGCTCTGCGCAGGACCTCCGAGTTTGTAACTCTCTCAGTCCACGATATATCTAGCATTCGCCTGTGAATCCACATTTCGAATGATTCTATTCTATTAGTCGCGTTGACCTTTAGGGTCCATGCTTCGGAGCTGTATAACAATATTAACCAGACATAACATTTTATCATCATTTGTCTTAGTTTTAAATTCAAATTAACTCGAGTAATTTGATTTTTTAATCACTCGAAAACGAGTGCAGGGCTTCAAAAAAAAAAAAAAAAGTTCGTTTTAGACTTTGCACCATCCAACCAATGGACTTGGTGTATCCCTATTGGATATTCTAATAAACATTTTTTTACATTTTTTTTTGTAGTTGTCCCGTCAATCAGTTCGTTCCTTTTAACAGAATCAGATCCCGTAGACAATATGAATTATGCGTAGTTTATGTAGAAAATAAACCGTCCAGTGGAACATTTAAAAGAAATTTAAAGTCCCCTTTATTTGTTATGAAACCGGTTGTCATCAGTGTCTTTGTTTGGTTTAAATAATTATTTATCAGCCGGTTTCATAAAAAATAAAGGAGAGTTAAAGTTTCCTTTATAAATTAACGCGATTCATATTAAGATCGAAATTTCACATACATATATAGTCGAATTTAAGTTAAAGTCCCGTTTCCCGTTATTGGGACTGAAAGTCGACTTTGGTGTAGTTCAATCTTTTACTACCGGAGTTCATAGAAAATGACTAGTGGAAAAGAATTATTTTTTGTTTACAATTTTCGTTTACTAATTTATAAACGATAATAATAATAAATTAACAACATTAACGGCACATTAATGCTCTATTGAGAAATGAAATTAAAATATTATGAAAAGAAATCCCGCGAAAATATTAGTAAATAACCGATGTTTTCTATAGATTTCCATGGTGTGAATACCTATGTGGTAATACTACCAACTGCTACAAACTTTCAAATACTTTTTGACATTTAGCAAGCGGGAATATTTTTTAATTAAGAAACGCATCAAATTAAAGGAGACTTGAAATTTTAAGTTTCTTTAGATAAAGAGTTCTTTAGTCACTTTTTTTTAAAACCGGCTATTATATAAAAATATAAAAAGTGGACAGTTGATTTTCTCCTTACTCTACATTGTCGAATTTGTTTGTAGTCGTTCACAAAATTCAAATTGTCTTGTGCCCCAGGAAAGGAATATTATAATTATACTATGTTTATGGCATCCCATCCCTTGAGGGGCGATTTGTGCAAGGAAACGTATATGTTATTATAAAAAATAAAACTTTCTTAATAATTAAAATACGTTTAATAAATTGCAAGGATTCATCATATTATTATTGTCTTATGTGATAAGTATAAACGGTATACGGAAAGAAAGGGTTTAATATATTAGGTCCTTTATCCATGAAAGAATATTTATTTTTAACTTTTTTTATTTCTCTTATTCAAAGTAATCGCACATGCAATGGATGCATCTTTGCCAATGCAGTCGTAGTTTATTGATGCACTTCTTGTAAAAATCAGCTGCACGGGAGGCAACAAACTCTTCGAAGTCGTTTTGTGCTGCCTCTCAGGAATTTAATTTTTTCCCGCTAAAAAGTTGTCCAAATATTGGAAAAGGTAATAGACGGTAGATGCAAGGTCTGATGTGTATGGCGGATGAGGGAGAGCTTCTAACCCGAACTCAGGGACGACCGATTGAGCAAAGCTGGTTGCAGATGTGCGAACTTCTCCATCATTGTCTTCAGTTCTTCACAGTACACATCTACGCTCATGCTGTTTTGTAATAAGCTAGAATGAATCAAACCGGCACTAGACCATCAAACAGTGACCATCACCTTTCTAGGGGTCATTTTTCATTTAGGGCATTGCTTTGGTGCTGAACCAGGATCTAACCAACTTGCTGAGCGCTTTTGATTGTCAAACAGAATCCATTTTTCGTCGCACATAATTAATTTATGTGACTGCTGAGCAGCCCGAGACCAATATTGTTTTGATGCTAACATCAAAAGCTGATGCTAGCTCAGCTGTAAATTGAGTATCATCAGCTTCCACAATCGCCTTTAATTCATCATCCTAGACCAAAGTGTCCTGACAACCATGAGGTTAATTTTTTAAGTCAAAATATCCAGAACTGAACCGGGAAAACCAATAACGGGTTGTAAGTTCGTTTGTAACGTCCTCTCAGTTAACCTTATTGAGGAATTCATATTCCATAATTACACAAATTTTTAAAGTATCAATTATGACGAAAAATGTTCAAATGTAATGAACACACAACTCAAATCAATAAGCAAAAGACTGACTTTGTAAAAAGAATTTCATCTTTTTAAAACAAAATTAATTTGAATTTAGAATTCACAACCATTGATTTTTTTATCGTTTGAAATGGGTAAAGATCTAATAATACAAAGATTCGTAGATGTAGTAAATAGGTGTACATCATGTGGTAAGAAAGTATTTGATTTATTACAAAGATTCATAATATTGTCTTATCTGGATAGTACATACACTAAAGTATTTAATTTTATTACACATATTCATATTGTCTTATTTAGTAAGTCTGTCAAGTCTCTTTGTCTTGTTTAGTACTATAGTTCATTTTTTTTAAAGATACAGTACTAGAAAATTCGGCATACTCCCATTTAATTCTTTACATACATAAGAAAAAAAAAACATTAGGTATAAAATAATTATACACAGATTAAAAAAATTATAATTATATTACAAAATGTTTATGGCTAACGCCGTAAATTGAAATAAATACATAAATATAATATACCTAGGTACCATTTTTATCGAATTCTAAAATTAACAAAAGTCGATAAATAAATAACTTTAAATAACCTTTTCTCTGACTTATCGAGATGTTAGCGAAGACAACCGCACTTCTCGAGTTCGAAAATATTATGAGTGTGCTACCTGGTTAAGGATGGCTACTGTTACCGCCTCTCAATAAAACAATAAATCTTATAGAAGTGTTGTGTCTCTTTCTTATGTATGAAAAGAATGAAATGGGAATATGCCGAAATATTTCTAGCACTGTATCTTAAAAAAAATGAACTATAGGTAAACAGTGGGGCTAGTATGAGTTTTATCGAAAGCTTATTGCACGCTAATAAGCGCTTATAAGGGGGCGTTCAAGTATTACGTAACGCAATTTTTGAAGATTTTTTACCCCCCCTCCCCCCCATGTAACGCGCAGTAACGTTTTTCTGTACCCCCCCCCCTCCCCCCCCTAAATGTTACGTAACACCTAAGAGACTATTTTTTTACTGAACTCTCGTAAAAAAATAAAAGGGTTTCAAAGGGTTCCTTTGCTAACTTCGGAGAAAAAAAAATACTATTTATATGTTCCATAAATTTATCTTTATTTTTTCTTTTGCTGTTTTCCAAATTTTGGCATAGCTGCGTTAACAAGTCCAGTTGATGAAAACAGTTGATGATGTAAATCCCCCCTTTTGACCACTAACGAATGCTGACAACGAAAATAAAATAAAAATGACGTAAGTATAATACAGTCGAGGGATTCCCCGTAAAAAATAAAAGATTTGCTAACTTGGGAGGGCGAAATAAAAATTACATACAATGCAGTCGAGGGACTCCCCGTAAGACTGAAAATCGCAGAGCGAAAAATTCTTACGCTTAGGGTGAAAACACGTAGAAAGCCGATTCCGACCGGCGCAAAGAATGTTGTCTATGGTTTCAATGCATTTAAATGGGCATGCCGGAAAGCAGGTTTCTGCTTTTGCTGTGCGTATCCCCATTCAACTGCATAGAAACATTCTTTGCGCCGGTCGGCGCGGGTCGGATTCGGCATTCTACGTGTTTCCACCAAAAGCTTTAAGTACCATCGGAGAACAAAATAAAAATGACGAACGGTACAATCGAGAGACTTCCCGTAAAACATTGTCGAAAAGGGTTCCTTTGCTAACTTCGGAGAAAAAAAAATGATGTACGGTACAATCGAAAAGGGTGCCCAACTTCGGAGAAAAAAAACAAAAATGACGTACAGTACAATCGAGGGATTCCCCGTAAAACATAAACGAAAAGGATTGCCCAACTTGGAAGATTTATTTCCCATTTTTTTTTATTTTAGAAAAAAATACCGTTACGTAACGAGTTGTTCGAACCCCCCCCCTCCCGCCCTCGTAACGCACAGTAACGTTTTGCAAGACCCCCCCTCCCCCCCAAATTGCGTTACGTAATACTTGAACGCCCCCTAAGCGTGCAAATAGTGTTCTAAAATCAAACGATTGAATCGTTCGATCATTTTTGTATGGAAAATTTTCGAAACTCTTTCGATGATCGTTTCGATATTCGATCATCGAAAACTTATACTAGGGCTACTGTATGTAAAGTTAAAAAGCGCCTCCACTACAGACTAAATGCGTATAGTCTTGTAGCTTGCGACCTTTACACTTGTTTTTCCAAGCGACCCAAGCTTCGAATCCCTGTTTTCTTTTTATCAGCTTTGCGCAAGCAACTGCCTTAGAAATGTCATCTTTTACTAATTCTGAAAACAAGAAAATACATTGATTCAAAACTAGAAATTACTAAGTCGGAATAAATAGGAAAGCTGAATAATAAAAAAAAAACTTTTTAAAAACGTTTCTTTATTTATGATGTAATGAGAAAATTGGTTTACCAATTAAGTGTTTAAGATATTCATACACGGTAAAAGTTACTCATTTTTAGTTCGTTACCCCACACGTGGAAGAAGATTGACGATATGTCAAATTTCCTAATGGGATGTTTTTCTTCCTTTCTGTGCCGCTAGAGGCGCCCTAGCTAATCCGGTCTATTGTCAAATTCAGTGTTGCCAAAGGGGGCGATATACTGCCGTTTGGGCTATTTGGAACTTACTTGCTTACTTACTTAGTTACTTACATACCCTTTTAGCGAGTTTTCACCTTTCCGGATACTAAATGATCTTTTTTAGTGAACTCCCACCTCTCTTCGGATACTAAAATTTTCGGAATGACCGCATACCAAATTTTCAGTTGGGCTTCTTTGCGTTTGAAAAACAGCGTTGGAAACACTGGTTAAATTAACGTTTATAACCTCAACGGTCCGTTTTGTCTTTCGTAAATAAATACTTAAATTTTTTTATTTATACTTTGTGTTACAGTGAAAATGAAAAAAAAAAACAATTTATCACGAGGAAATATATTAGTATAGGTAATATTTATCAGTCAATGCTAGATGGTATGTTGACAGCTGTCATAATTTGACAATAGACCTGATTAGAAGTTCTGTCACCTAGTGTGTATTGTCGGAAGCTCCCCAGAAAACTTCCCATTATAATAGTTGAAAACAGAAATATTTTGAAAGTGGTTACTTACATGAAGTATTTGAATATCGTGAAAGACGCTCTTTAAAATTCGCACAGCTGACGAATGCTCACTATTCAATACGTCATGTACTGTTGCGAATGCGAATTATATCTATAATAATAAAGGAAAGTGCCTGACTGACTAATTGACATACTCACTCATCAACGCACAGCCCAAACGGCTAATCGTAGAGAAGTGAAATTTGGAAAGCAGGTAGGTTTTAATACAAAACCTTCCACTAAGAAAGGATTTTTGGAAATTCTACCCCTAAGGGGGTGAAAAATAGGGTTGAATGTTTTTCAAAGTATGCGAATATCTCGGAGACTAGACATGGTACGAACTTGAGATTTGGCATATGAATTCGTCTATAGAAATGAGTGTTAGCATATTCGGCAATTTTTCCAAAATTTAACTAAAAGGGACGAAAAAGGGCACATATAAAAAGGGATGATTTTTAAGTGCCTCCTAAAAAGTTTAAAACTGGTTTTATCGAAATTTCAAAAAAATGATTTCTTCAGAAAGAGTCAAATTATACGATTTCGTTTTCAAAAGATATCATTAATTAGAGGGGAGGGGGTGAGGGGCACTTTTCCAACATGTATGTGTGTGTATCCGTCCCTTCTTTATAACTTTTGATTCGCTTGATGCACAGATCCTAAAATTTCAGAAAATATTGAATACTTTAAGCATACAAAATTTGTATACTCAGAATTTTGAATTTTTTTTTTCAGTCAGGGGTAATCAACCTTTGAATTTTTATTTAATTTTTTCACATATCTCGAAAACCATAAAATCTAGAACCCTAAAATTGAGTATGTATATAGAAAAATACAATATCTAAAATATAATTTAATGAAAAAGTTCCAGGATTTCTCAAACTTTTTTTATAAAGAAAAATATTTTTTTTATGACAAATTTACGAGTTTCAGTGCATATATTTCAGAATTTTATAAAAATATCGATAAACGCCGAAACCCTCCAACTAGATAATCGATTTTTCTATAAAAAATACATACATCATAGCAGTACATCTCAAACTTTTCTTAACAATTTTTGTAAAAATTTAATTTATTGACGACATCGTTTCATACAATAAACATACCGACTCAGGCCATCGACAGTTGGATCTCATTTTTACATGTAACTTTTTTTATAAAGTAAAACATTTTTATGACAAATTTACGAGTTTCGGTGCCTATACCTATTTCAGAATTTTATAAAAATATCGAAAAAAGCCGAAACGTTTAAAACTGGTTTTATCGAAATTTCAACTGCAGATAGAGTCAAATTTTATTATTCCGATTAGGGTGTGTGTTAGTTTTTTCGAAAAACCATATCTCTTAGATAAATTAAGTGAGAAAGCTGTAAATTAATATATAGATTCTTACTTTAAAATAAAAAATCGACCGGTTTCATTGTTTTGTCAAAGATTTATTTTAAGCAGTGTTATGGTATGATAAAGATTTTTGCAACAAACAAAATAATACTATTGAGATCCTAACCTTGAAACGCGGCACGATGAAGTTACACGTGCGGCTAGGTATATACATACTGCATGTACCTTATTGTAATGCCCAGAACAGTGGTTTCCAAAATTAAAGATTATTTTTGTGAAATTAAAAATACGTTGAAATTGAAAATATCCTGTCAAAAAGAAATATAAAAAATAGGGATTATAAGACGTATGAGTTATATAACAGTTTCCATTCTCACGCAAATTAAAATAAATTAAATTAAAAATAACTTAAAGATTTTGAGATTTTTAAAGAAACTTTGTACATACGTACATAATAATATAATATAGGAACGTAAAGGTCTCAAAATAGCTGCTGCAAGTATTTTTTTTTATTATGCGGCATTTCCTTGGGTGTGTACAAATATTTTTTTTTGATATGACTGTTTGCATCAAAAAATTATTTTTTACGGTAAGTAGGTAAGAATCTGGATTGTACTACAAATACTACAATTCTTTATGTCTTGATCTGTCAATATATTTGAAGCCATTTAGTCAAAAAAAGAAAGACATTTCGTACAAAAACCTTTGACAAAAACTAGCTTATTATTAAAAAAAACTATATACTTAGGTAATCTTGGTTTGAATTTATTGCGTAATCCATGAATAGTAGGTAAGTATATGTTGAAAAAAGTAGATTATTTTGAATATGAAAATAAAATGTAACCAATTTGATAAATATGACATCACAAAATACTCACATGATTTTAGGATAGATCGTAAATAATTGTTTTGAAACCACTAGCAACCTCCGTAGATTTCGTCAATGTAGTGCGAAAGAAATTAATTTTCCTAAAGAATTTACTAAAGCTTGGCTCACACTTGGTCGAGTAGCGGTACTTCAGTAGCTAAATTAGTAAATTACACGCTGCTTGACCAAAAATCTTTCACATTCTATTCAACAGTTCATTAAAAAATTTATTGACCCGACTAAGCTACCGGCCAGTGTTGCTACCCTTGTATAATGTTTGACCCGAACACAAACTTAAAAAATGTTAATCCAAAAATTTGGTATCCGGAAAGGTGAATGTGCGCTAAAAAAGGTCGTTCCAAAAATTTTGTAGCCTGGAAGGTACAATTAAACTAAAAAAAGGTCATTGGGAAAAGTCATGACCCGGACATTTTAAGTTTCGCCCGCACTCCCGGACGCACGTCGCAATTTCCTATCAGGTGACAACTCTTCTGCCAGCTAATCTATTCGGCAATTTTTTATTGATCACACAACCCTTAGTAGGGGACAAATTTATTAAAAATTGAATTTTGGAAAAATAAAAAGCAATTTATTTAAAAAAAAATACTAGGTTGCTGAATGTATGCTATTAGCTATGACATATACTTAAAATTATACGGTTGAGCATATTTTAATGAGTTATTCAAAATATTATAAAACCCTGATTTTGTCCCATTCCTCCACAGAGTGCGGAGGAATGGGACACCTATATGGGAGGAATGGGACATGCAAATAAAATTGTAACTTATTTACTTAATTTCGCTAAAACGATCAAATTTTATTTCGAATGCAAAAACTTCTTGCATTCTTTTTGGACTGCCATGTTTTTGAGGTGATGGCAATACCAGTACTTCATTATTTTGTAATTGAACAGCCTGGCGAATTTTTGTATAATCATTCCTAATTCAATTTATATTTTTTTTATCCTTAATCTCGGCATCTACAAAAAATACATTACAGCTTCAATATTTCATTGATTTGATAAAAAATAACTAATTGTGCAAAAATATTCACATACAGGAGGTATGGGGTTTGTCAGATACCTCACTCAATGAACTGTCCGAAACCTCCACCATGAACAATAAAATGGTAAATGACATAATTTAAAACAATAAGTTTCAAGTTATGTTAAAACAATGCGTTAATATGACGAATAATTATCGCAGGTTTAGGAATAAAACATAAAAATAATCTTACCTTTGGTTTACTTTCCCCCAAAAGGATGGGTTGTAATAGGTATACTATTACTTTTTATGTCGTCAATGATTTTTTACTAAACGTACCCCTATATACATCTTTTGACAAGTATATGAATATATAACTGCGCCAAATATTAATAATACGAGTACTGTCCCATACCTCCTGCGTCCCATACCTCCACACTCTCCCCTACTAAATTATTCGTCACTCGACTAAAACACTCAACCAACGTAAACTACGCTACTGTGAACTAGGCTTAAGTACCTAACTGTATTAATTGATCACCAGTATTTCTTTATCCTTATGTAGGTACCTACATACGTACCTCGGTGTTATTTTTATAGCAACACGAGCACGCCTCATGGCCGTGAAAGCCAACAAGGACACTGTTGTGTTGTGTAATCGGGAGTTGGCTGGGTAGGTAGGTACCTACCTACCAATGACGTCATTAAATTATTTTTATGAATAGGTACGACTTTTTCCCAAACTGTAGGTAATTTACATACGGCTGTTATTGGTGTGCTATAAGTTTGCCTATATTGATGGTACCTACATTGAAAAAAAAAGAATAAATGCACGTGATTATCCCAAAAGGCGCCCCTCTTCCCTGGTTATGTTTCGTGATTGTTTTCTTTTAACAAACTCCACCGTTTACACCGTTTTAGAAATTTTCATACAAAATCAACCGAATTCTCGGGCACGTTCAAATGTTAACTCGCAGTACTGTAGTAATATTTCATAGGCGAGGTATATTTTCTCGCCTATTTGTTCCCACCTGGGATACGGATAAAATAAAATATGGATGTTACCGAAATATTTTAATGATGATTTTAATTTATTAGTTTAAATAAGACGAATTAATAATGTATTTTTAGCAGGGAGCACAGTGCACATTATGCAGATATATCAACGAACCGCCTCTTCGTTAGTTTACTCACGATACATACAAGAGTTATCTTCTTTGACGAATTAGAAAATGCTGATACACAGTGAATTAGGTGTCAGCGTTCCCCCAGTTTAGGAAGAGAAACCAAAAAGCACGTGAGCGAAGCCACGGGTAACTAGCTAGTTTATTTATAAAGCGGAAGAGATAATATGGCCATAGACGAATTTGATAATACAATAATACCTTGGTTTTGCGTTTATCGCAAATTTTGATTCGTAGGTACTGCATTTTGAACTTGTCGTTAAAAAAACAATCTGCATCAAAACGATTTTTATCAAGAATTTAAATGACAGACAGCTTTCATTTACTTACTAGTGATCGACCAGTGCTCTAAATTCAACCATAACTTATTTAAATTATAGGTTTGAAGATTATTAAGGTTCCATTGTCAAAGATTGTGCGAGTGCTATTTCAACATTTTCTTTCGAAAACAATGACATGGATCTGTCAAATATGAAATGTTGATTTGTACAAAGTTTTTTCTATTATTATTAAAGACAAAAAAATATTAATCTATTCTCAATTTATATCCCGCCATTTCCAGCTCCACCTTCCATTTGAATACACCGCCTTCAAAAAGCTTTCTGGGCCTGTTATGAGGCGCTTTTCATTTTACTTGTTCCTATAAGTTGATCTTTATAAGTAGTCTGTGGAAGTGTGTGTGAGTATCAAATACATAACATTACACAAGTAGTGTTTGTGATATTTTTTTATTGATTTAATCTATTTTTATGCATAATTTAAAAAAAATATATAAGCATTCGCCACTCCTTCTCTACTTAAAACTATAAGTGTGCGAAATTTCATACTCCTTCGTCCGCGTAATTTTCCTAAAAATAGTCACAAAGTTTTTCCTTCACGTATTAATATATAGATAAAGAAATAGTTAATGTTCTAGTATGGAAGTATGGTTGCAAATAGAATAACGAAAAAATAAATGAAATCAAAGGTGGACAAAAAGAATAAAATAACAATTCGTTTATTTTTTTTAATGTTAGGTACACAGGTGCAGGTCACTCGAAAACGTTGTAGCTATAATTATTACTGAAATAAAGTAGAACTTACAAAGTGTTTTTTGTATTTAATATAATTATTATTATGTCGTTCTACAAAGTTCCTTACGACCCGCAACATCAAGTGGGTCAATTTTTGTTATTTGAAATCACTATTTGAAAATAATATAAGGCTTTCAAATGAAGAGAATGAGAAGGTATCGTCGATCAAAAATTAAAAATTTCATTTCATCCATGCTCAATAATGGGCAGTTTACGAGTAAAATAAAATGGTAGAATCCGCATACGAAATTATACGGAATTCACTGGAAAAGACGATATAAAATTAACTGGATACATCCTAGTCCAGATGTCAAACATAAACTCCTCTGACCTACCTCTACCTTTAATTAACGTGGAAGATGCAGTCACTTGAAATAGCGGATTAGTTTTATTTACCTGTTAATAATTTTGAATAAACATATGTTTAGCGATAAACGAGTAATTGACATTAAACAAGGTACCACTGTATGGATCATACAAAATCATCTAGCTAGGTAGACATGCATAATGTGATTCCCCGCGAAGTAATCGCATAATCGCATCCCAGCCATGAGCTCATTGTGTACCTACTTTTAAAATCACCTTTTTATCTTCAAGTGTTGCAAATGTACACAAAAAAAATTAAATCCCAAACTATGTGGGATAATCGATAAGAGAAGTGATTGGTAGCCTAGCGGTTCAGTCACCACTTTCGTTCCGACGGTCGCAAGTTCAATCCTCTGTCACAATCATGATAAGCTTTGATTTCTTTGATTAGAAAAAAATTAGGAAGATTTTTTTGGCATAATTCTGATTTCTGAGCCATTAAAGAATAATTTAATAATTTTAATTTATCGTTTGGCAAGTCGTCGAATTTTTGTCACAGCGTTAAAGTCTGACATCCGGCGCCGCCATCCATTCAAGAAATTCTGGGGACAAGCTGACGGCACTATCGATGATATGAGGGTAAGCGCGAATGGGGCAGTCGTGCAAGATGTGATACACAGTCTGTCTCGGGTGTCCACAGTCACATCCTGGGTCATCTCTTATCCCCCACTTGTGGAGCATGTCACTACAGCAGCCATTTCCTGTACTAAGCCTATTGAGTGTGGTCCACTGACTGTGAGGTAGGTGGAAACCAGGCTGTTGAGATGTATTGTTTGTGACAGGTATGACAGAGTGTTCAGGTTTGTAGTGGTTGTTCCATTCGTCCTGGAGATCGTATCCCAGTATCTGGTACTGTGCTCCCTGTCTCCAGGGGGCCTTACGGGATAGTAGTTGTTTCAGAGCTGGGTCCCTTACTGTTCAAAAATTACTGATGCATGGGATTTAGTGTCTATATCAACGATCAAGAAAATAATATACTCTACTTTCAACTCTGGCTCTATGTTCGTTTGATTTAAATATATTTTACGATATCAATTGTACTTTATAAGAACATTGAAACCAACCAAACTTTTGTTCAGCAACCACTGATACTAGATATTGGATACCATTTCAAATTTTTTGGTTTTTCAATTCATATGTAAAGACACTTAAAACATATTATACTGTATTTTTATTCTTATCATACAACAATAATTATAATGCTTAAAAACTAAAACTTACACTAAGGTATCCAAAACTTTTTGACATCTATCACAGGCTACTCCTTCAGTATTAGAAGTAAATCTACGGCATCTTCCACACACATATCTATTCGTTTTTTCCAACGACAAATGAAATTTATCTTTAAATTCTTTTCCTTCTTTCAAAAGCACTTCGGAAACTTGTAAAATCTCGGCTAATTCCCCAAACTGCTCCTTTTCAGTAGGTTGTAATTTTGAAAGCATATCAAATATATCAGGTCTTGCGGTGATGATTGCATTGTACTCAAAACTATTCGATCCGGTCGTATAGTGGGCCGCCTGACGTTTCATCTTTAAAATAACTTCCATCATCATATCCAAATACGGTCTATTCCAAATAGCGTTTGGACAAACTGGCGACGATTTGAAAAACGGATTACCTTTGTTGAAGGGATAATACCCCCATGCTTCTTCAACTAAATGAGGTAAAATTGGTGCTAAAATATGGCAGAGAATCACAAAAGTGTGGTTTATAACGACTTGACATTTACGTCGCTGTAACGAATTTTTAGGCTCACAGTACAATCTGTCTTTGACAATGTGACAATACAATGCGGATATTTGATTTGATGTGAAATTCAAAATGTCTTTTCGTACTTTGTTGTAAGCCGTAATGTCGTAAAAATAACTAATATCTTTGTGGAAGTTAAACAATAAATGCAACATATATGAATCGATGTAATTGAATTGATTCGTATTTTCAATAGTCGAGGCATCTAAATCATTCATGGCTCCGAGAAGAAACTTCAACAAAATTCTAAGTTTCGACACATCCGCTTGGCTTTCACGTAAGAGATTTTCGCTTACGACAATTTGAGAATGTTGTGTACCGTGCCCAGCTACCCACCATCTAAAAGCAAAGAAAGGAAACATTTATTATTACGTTGAAATGTTTATAAGCAGCACGACATTATTCATTTATTTATCTCATATACCTCAAAGTGTCGACACCGTAGGGTGGATTATTTTTGATATTTTTACCTCCTTTTACGACCACATTTGGATCAATAACATTACCAAGAGATTTGGACATTTTTCTTCCACAATTATCTACAGCAAACCCATGGATAAGAAGTTTTCTGCAAGAAAAAATATTGTTTTAGATCTTCTGTTGCACAACTTTTGGTTAACATATTCACTGCTGACTTTACTTTTTTTCTTTGCTTCAAAATATACATTTGGCAGTTTGGCAAAGGCAGCGTTGTTATGTTCTGTGTTTGTGCCTGGATCTTTTACTCAAATATTCATTGGTTTGTTTCTAAAATACTTTCAGAATTATGTAATAATACTGGCTATAAAATTGTCAGTTAATGCGTTAAGATAGAAAAAATCGTACTTGTAAGGTGCTCTATTCTTCAAAGCAATGCTGGTCATAAGTGAGGATTGAAACCATCCAGTGCACTGGTCCAAGCCTTCCAAGTAAAGATCTGCCTGCTGTCCATTTAAGACATACGACCAAGAGAGACCACTATCCAACCATATGTCCATTATATCCTGCAAACATTAAAAGTAGTATTTTTGTAACATTAAACCTTAGTTATAAAAGTACGAGTATTGTATACGCCGAATACTTTCAATACAAACCTTTCCTTTTTTCAATTTCTCGGGTGCAGTATTGAACTCATCGCAAATACTCTTTGGCACCAGTTTACCATCCACAGGGTTATTCCACCAGCTATTTATGCCCTGCTCATCCATTTGTTTGATTATAGACTCAACTAACTCTCTAAAAAAAAGAAATAATTAGTGATGTCTTTAAAAAGAATTTACTTTTGTCATCAGTGTGAGTGTCGCTAAAGAAGAAGGGAGAAAAGAAATCTCCACAGTTTTCTATCCAGGCACACAAATTCCTATTCCTTTCTTATCCTGTATGCATCCGTTCTTTAAAAATGCTGAAACTATCTCAACTTATAAAATTTCATTTTCATTACAACGATAACTTCCGTACCACATTCCTTCCAAATAACTTAACTCATCTCCATACCTTGCAGTTTTTCCATATACCATTCGTCCCCAAAAATCCGTTAATGGTGGTTTTAAATAAATTTATGGACGAAAAGAATATGATACCTGTTGATGACTGGTTTGTCCCCATCGTAAAGACATGGAATGGGTGTCCCCCAGACCCTCTGACGTGAAATACACCAATATGGACGGTTAGCTATCTGATTGTATAGCAAGGATCTATTTTTTTCACTGTTTACCAATGGTAGTATTTCTACATTCTCTAATTCCTCCTAAAAACACAATTAAAATTGTTAACACTTTCACTGTCTTCAAAATACAAAACTATTAGTGTTGATTTTGGCTCTTATGAGAGTTAATTAATGTACTTTAAAGGCGATGAAAATATAATAGTGCACAGTAATTTTAAGCATTGGTCAAAACACATACATACATTCTCCGTTTTAACCCCACACAGGGGCATATAGGCTAGATAACAAGAGCTCTCCATTACGATTGATTTTGCGCTATGACAGAGCAGACACCAGCTGCCTGAACCCCTTCCCCCCTGATGGGGTCCAAGCATCTGAGACTTATTTCTTGCGCCTTATTAAGGTTTAAGGATGTGAGGTGGTCAACCCCACGGTCCCAATCTGATTTTTCGATTTCCTGCCTTTTACAGGATGCTTGAAAAACCAGTAAAAAGAGCAGAGGTGCTATTCTTTGGCGGCAACCCCACGGCCAACTGGTCAAAAACATGTTTATAAAAAATTACAAATCTGAAAGAAATAGTTAGTGAACTCACCAATGCTCTCTGCTTAAGGTTTTCCGTCCTTATAAACCATTGATTTGAGGCCCTTATGATAACTGGCTTCTTGGTCCTCCAATCCAGAGGATAAGAATGAACATAATCACTAGCAAATACGACTCTCTCTCCGAGTTTATAGATTATTTCCATAGATCCTTCTTCCAGGGCTACCAAACCATTCAAACTCGGATCAAAATTAGCAATACAACCCTCTTCATCCACAAAACAGTTCTGAAATCACAGTTTACATACTGAATTTTACTACGGTAAAATCATACATTGTAATAATGTACAATGTATTTTCTCGACACTTGATCAAACAAAATGTGCAAATCTATAATATAAAAGAAATTCGGGTTAGTGCGAACACTTGTAACTCGAGATCGACTTGTAACAACAGATTCTTCCGATGTTTGATTTATTGGTTTCTTCTATGCTCCGGATAATAGAATAACTATTAAAAAGTTGAAAAATGCGTTAGAATAAAATATAATATTAAAGTTAGTTTTATTTTATTTAATTTCTCTCACTTTCAATATAGACTCAGATTTCAAACTTTTTTTGTCAAATTTGTAATAATGTGTACAAAAATTCTGTGTTTTTTGTTTTTATTAAATCATTAGTTTTAACCAGCAAAACCGCGAATTTGTTTTTAAAATAACCTAATTATGAACTAAAAGTGACAGTGTACATTGTTCGTATTGGTGTCATGTTTAATTTATTGCATCCAAATGTCGTCAGTTACAGCAGTGATTTTTTGTTAAGTGTCAGCGATCGCTCTAGACAAATTAGTCCCACGCCCACACTCGTGCGCTGTTTAGCCAAACACGGAATTCTCCGAACTACGCACAAAAAAACGCATCGGGGTTGTAGAGCAGGTCAACATGTGAAAAGGTTCCATACTACAAACAAAAAATCATCCAGACCAACTTCAGATGATAATATTTCAAACGGTCGTCATATTGTACCTTCTTCCGAGATAACCCTAGGAATATGGAACGCTCGATCAATCAACAACAAAGTGGATGATATAGATGAGTTATTTGGATCCAAACATTTGGATATCTTAATACTTTCTGAGACTTGGCATGAGGACAGCAATGCTACTTGTCTTAAACTATTAACAGCTAAAGGTTACAAAATAGCAGAAAAGGCTCGGGAAGTTCCTCCAATCCAGGAATCCAATGTAAACTTTGTAAACCATGGTGGAGTAGCCATAGTAGCTAAGCAAAACTTTGTCTATAGTCCCGTCGTTATTCATAAATTTAAGACATTTGAAATTAAAGGTACTAAAGTAAAACAAAATAGCTCAGAACTAATCATATTCTCTGTGTACCGCCCAGGATCGGATCCTCTTAGCTCAACTTTCTTTGAAGAATTAACTACATTACTTCAACAGATATCATCATACTCGTGTTCAGTTGTACTTGCTGGTGACCTTAATATAAGACTAGAAAAAAATCAGGATAGTTATTCTGTAAAATTCAATAAAATATGCAACGATTTTCATTTTAAGCAATTAGTTAGCGAGCCGACCCACAATGCGGGAGGAACTTTGGATGTGGTCTTAGTGAGGGAGAATGTTTCACCTATTTCTCTACGAGTAGAAGACATTGGTCTATCTGATCACTACTTAATTCGCCTCACACTAGATTTTTCCCCTCCGCCGTTAATATACAAAAAAATTGTTAGCCGAAACTGGAACCATCTGGATATTAGTGAATTTAAAAAACGTATTGTAGACTCAGATTTAAATGTCAACCTGGTTTCGCCTTCAATCAACATAAATGATGCAGTTGAAAACTATTGCATCATTATTACAGATATTCTTGATGATCTGGTACCAAAAACAACCAAAGTATGCAGGCAAAGAAAGCCAGGAACGCATATTTGGTTTGATGATGAGTGCAGACTGCTCAAAAAGTGCACCAGAAAACTGGAAAGAAAATACAGACACTCAAAGGATCCACTTGACCGCTTAACATGGAAAGACTCTCTCAAAAAGTACAGAGACGAAACAAGAAGAAAGAAAGCCTCTTATTGGAACAAGAAACTTGAATCCAACAAGAGTGATACAAAATTGTTGTGGCAAGATATGCATCGTATTTGTGGAGAAGCACATAAGTCCATAGATGCATCACTCAAGGCTGAAGATCTAGCCAATCAGTTCATAGCAAAAGTAGAGAAAATAAGATCGGAGGCAGAAATCCTAGATCTTAACCAACTGCAGTGTTCAAATTCTGTTACTCCATCTCCTCAGCATACAAAAACATTAAATAACTTCCATACAGTAGATTCAGTGTTTCTTAGAAAAATTATTATGTCTCAAGCAAATAAGCAATGTACATTAGATCCGTTACCCACCTGGTTATTAAAAAAATGTGTAAATGAACTTTTAAATTATATTCTATATATTATTAATCAATCAATAGAGTTAAGAATAGTTCCTAATCAGTTTAAACAATCAATTGTCACACCAATTCTAAAAAAGGATAATCTGGATCCAAATTCTACGGAAAACTACCGCCCTATCTCAAACATATCGTTTTTATCTAAAACTTTAGAAAAAGTCATATCATCTCAATTAACTAACTTCTTGGATTCTGATAAGTTTCTAGCCAGAAATCAATCTGCTTATAGAAGATTCCACTCAACAGAAACAACTGCAGTAAGAATTTTGTCTGACTTAATCACTCAAGCAGAATCAGGTAAGATTACTCTTGTATCATTTTTAGATATGAGCGCTGCTTTCGATACGGTAGACCATCATATTCTCTTTTCTAAGCTTAAACATGAATTTGGCCTAGGTAACGATTGCATTGCTTGGCTATCTTCTTACCTAGTAGACCGTAAATATAGAGTTGTTTTTAAAGACAGTACTACAAATAATATGTCATCCTTGTACGGAGTCCCACAAGGATCTGTACTTGGACCAATTCTTTTTAATCTATATACCAATCAATTGGAAAATCTTGTTCAAAATCTTGGCTTCAACACACATGCCTATGCAGATGACCGCATTCTTTTCAAATCCGTTTCACTTGAATCCAAAAATCAATTAACAAACGAGGTAGCCTCATGCATTAATCAGATATCCACATGGATGAGTAAGAACAAGCTAAAACTGAACCCAACAAAAACCGAGTTTCTTTGGCTTGCCTCACCTCGAAGACAACAGTATATAAATAATGACCCCATCGTAATTCAAAATGTCGAAATAACTCCCTCTAAAAGTGTTAAATTTCTTGGAATACATATCGATAGCGCTCTTTCTATGGATAAACACATTTCTTCTATAGTCAGTCAAAGCTTTTACTTTCTCAGACAACTAAGACCTATTCGAAGATGCCTTTCTACAAATGCTGCTAGAGTCTTAATAAACTCTTTAATAGTTTCCCGTGTAGATTACTGTAACGCTATTTTAGCACATTTACCGCAATACCAAATTCATAGAATTCAGCTTATCCTCAACGCAGCAGCCCGTTATATTCACCAGATTGATCGTTTCTCACATATCACATCAACACTTCATAAACTTCATTGGCTAAAATGTCCAGAGCGTATAGAATTCAAAACCTGTCTACTTGTCTTTAAAGCACTCAATAGCATGGCCCCAGAATATATCTCCGAACTTTGTCTTCCATTCTTACCCAACAGTAAACAAAGTTCACTCAGATCAATAACCCAATCCGATAGAAAACTAGTAGAGATTAACCTCACAAACAAGCCTAACTACCTGAACCGAGCCTTCAGCGTTTCTGGACCAAAGTCATGGAACAATCTTCCAACGAATATTAGAACGGCTGAGACTATAAATGAGTTTAAGAAGATGTTAAAAACCCATCTATTTCGTAAGTCGTATCCAGATTGTCCTACATAAGATTATATTCAGAACTCATGTAATATGTAATGTTATTTTTTTTTTTGTAATTAATGTTTGTAATTTGTAATTCTTAAGTACACATTTTGGTTTTTAATGCGAAGTAGAAACCGGGTTATAGTTTCAGCATATACCAACACATCATAACTTACCGTATATATCTAGATTAATTTAAATTGTTTAGTTGTAATTTGTTTTTTCTTCTTATTATATTATTATTACTGCAAACTTAAAAGCGCCCTTGAGGTGACCACTGTCGTCACTAAACGGCGCGTTATAAGTTGTCCTATTTATTATTATTATTAGTATGGAACGGACGCCAACGGCATCTATGAAAAATTCTATAACAACAAAATACGGGTGTTGAGAAAACACATTGTATAATAATATGAATGAAAAGCGTTTAGCAGAGTTATGTTTGAGAAACATGAATTTGAGTGAAAACATTTTGTTAAGATTTGAGTTTAGGGTATTTTTTAAAAACTTCAAATGTTGAAACAATTTTTAAGAGAACATTAAGACGATTATTTTGCAGTTGCTTTGCTAATTCTATATCATAGGTAATAATTAACTATAACATACTATGGGCATTTTGTTTTTGAGAGCAACCAAAAAGTCTTCAGGACCGTGAGCTGGTGCTGTATGTACGAGGCCGGTGCCGACATCAGCAAGGACATGACTGCCTTCCAGAAAAGGTAACACTTCTTCATCTTTCAATGGATGTTTGTATTTTGCGGACAACAAAACTCTACCTGTAAAATTATTCAGAATAATATTGCAAACTTGATTACTAAATTATGATGTCTTTTTTACTCTGACATTTAGATTTCCCATAAACAAATGGAAATACTTTTCTAATACAATATTAATTGATTTAGTTCTTTACCATCAAAGCTAAAAGCCTCTTCAACATTCAAAGACGTTGCTTTCTCAAAGTTCTCCACTAACGGGGCGGCTATGATAAAAAGTTTATCCATGCCCAATTCAGAGCATGTCAGAGCCGAGTATTGTAAGTCGGGAGAAAAGCAAATGGCTTGGTTTCCGACTAAGGACCATGGTGTGGTTGTCCAAATAATGGCTGAATATTGAGTGCTGAAATTTAATCACAAAGATAGTTTAATTACAAAATTATTGGCAAATGATTCAGAGCAATGAAGAGTCAAGTTTTGAGGCTTACTCAGGAGCTAAAGCGCGAAGTTGGTCTGGAACATCTACGAGCGGTACTTCTAGATAAACTTGTGTGCTAATATGCGACGGATCGTACTCCAATTCCGCTTCAGCTAAAGCAGTTCTAAAATAGAAAATTATAATATTTTATTTTTATCTATATATTTTCTTATTAAAAATTAAGACCAAGAAAAAAGAAATCTTAATTTAGCAAATGCATTTACAAATTACTATTGAAACAGATTAGGGTTCAAATTATTGCTACTATAGTTTAGGGGAGTATTTTTGCTACATTTTAATATGAAGATTGGATTATTTTTAGTAAAATGAGTTTTTACAATTTATATTCATTAACTTATGTGTTTTACATAGGTGGGATCTGCTCCTAAAATGTGGCTTTGAATAAGAAGGAGCAGACATCACCCTTGAAACGATAAAAGACTATTGTAATCTCAAAAATGTGCTGTTTCCGTTATATATTAAATATGCTGTAGGTAAGTGAACACTCAAAGAAAGTATATCTTTGACAACATAATTGGTTAAAAAAATGTCTTATGATAAAAGTATCCAATAGCAGTATGAGAGATTATAAAAACAAATATAATATTACCCAGATGAAGGAGACCAATACACAGGCTTCATATCCCTGTAAATGTGTCCTTTTTCATACATTTCATAGAACATTCTTAGCTGGTTCTTCACATATCCTTTATCTGATGTGTAATAAAACTGATTATCCCAGTCGGCCATAACTCCCCAAGACTCAAACCCTAGTCTTTGCTTGTACGCTTCTTCGTTCCCATACTTTCTTGCGGCTTCCCGTAATGTTATGGTGTTCATATCAGACTTAACAATATTTCCTTTCTTATTTCCCTGGTTTAAAACTTTGAGCTCTATTGGTAAGCCGTGACAGTCCCAGCCAGGAATGTAGTGGACTCTTTGCCCCTTGATTATTTTGCTACGAAGTGTTATATCCTTTAAAATCTGAAAAGATATCGATGATAACACAACCATATAACATTTTCAATGAGGGATAGAATAGGAAAATATGAAAAAACTACAAAGTTCTATAACGTAAGACAGCCTACTAAACGACGGTCAAAAGCCTGTAATGATCCAAATTAACCATTAAGAATTCAAAAATGATTGGTGTAATGTTAACATCCAAAAGTTAGTGACATATTGTGTATCAAAATGATATCTATTCAATTCTGATTACTGCACTATCCCGTATTTAACGCGTCATTTTTTCAACATTTTACATACCCCTTTAAAAAATCAACTCGCCTGAAATTCGGGGTTTAGTGGGGGTCGATACTGCAGTATTACTAATTACCTACCTACCTATGTTTCCGCATGTTTTAACATCATTTGAGCACAGATTCAGTTCTTAAAAAGAATAACAAATAATAAAAAAATTACTTTATTAATAGAATGTCCTATGTGCGGGTCTCCATTGGCATAAGGTGGGCCATCGTGTAGTATGAAATCTGGACCTTTCAAATTCTGTCTCTGCCACAGATAGAGGCCAGCAAAATCTGCATTCTGTAATAATGCATGAAAGAAAAAAATGAAACATTTCTACTTGCGCAGGATGGTTATGTAGGAATTATTTGAAACAACATACCTAAATTTAAGTGTTGATACAACAACATATTGCGTGAATAAAATGAAGTCAAAATACACATATTAGAAAGATATCACGAGCTCTGCTCTATTGGAGAGGTTATATATATAAAAAAAATCAAGGGAAAATATCTGTTTAATAACATAATATTTGTAATTGTGTAACATTTTTCTGTGAATAAAGTTTCTTTTGAATTTGAAATTTGAATATCGAAATTATAAAAGCGCAATATCTAATATATTTAATTAAAAATAGATGGAGAAGCATGCATTACATTATTTTATCTTATATAACGGTGTAAATTTTTAAAGAAAGAAAGAAAGGATTCAAATTAAAAATATCAACATAACCTTAAAGATTTCAGTATCGACCGCCGTTCTTTTGATGTCCTTGTGTCTGGCAGGGAATTCTGTTTGGGGGAGTAATACGGTACTGGTATAACTTGTGGCCTTCTTTAGAACCCTTTGTTGACAATAGGTTCGATAACTCCATTTATCAATATTTATTTTCTTCAATTTTTTTACAAATTTTCCACAACAACCCGTGAGGCAGAACGACATTTTTCTATCTGTCAATGTCAAATAACTGTCAAAAAACTTATTCCAGAGAAATCAGAAAAGAAATTCCCATAGATTTTTTTAAATTCATAGATAAATAATTGTTTCTCATACAGGGAAGACAAAAAAGTTCACTGGAAGAGAAATTCAAATACAAAAGTTAGAAGACGGTTCAGTTTTGCCTCAAGTTTTGTATCTAATTATTTCTGCAAAAGCCATTCTGTTTATCACAACTTAAAATTGCAAGATATCTGTCTTCTTTTCTGCTTCTTATAAGTTACAAGCGTAAATACATAACTGAATTATTATGTAGATAATCCCAAGAGATCGTTCTACTTTGCCTATAATAAGAATATCACATTTCCCACGACCCATGTATAAAACCTCAAGAACTGTATTGCCTTATCGGCCTTTCAATTTAGAGAATTGTTCCTCTTGTGTGCTTGAATCACGGCTATTGTTTCACCTTTTGAGAAGTCGTCAATATGGATAAGGTTGGTTACAGTGTTACCACCATTGAATTTTTTTTTACCCGAATACAAACTTAACAAACGGCCATTCCAAAAATCTTTATGTATCCAAAAAGGTATAATTTCACTAAAAAAAAAGCTCATTGAGTAAAGATACAACCTGAACACGGACATTTATGATTTCCCCCGTACACCCAGACAGGTTGCATCACTGGTTAGTTACGTAGCGGGACACACGACATAAGTTAGTCTGGTTGTTTTCATTATTTTGTTATGTCTATGGCAGTTCCTCCTCAGCATTCTACTCCATCTTATATTGTCTCCAGCCTCACTTATTTAGAAGGAACAATCTAATATAATAAGTACGAAAAAATAACACATTATCGTAAATAGTTTAGTTCTTTATTGCCTTTCATAGTAGCCCATTGTATAATCAATATTTTACAGATTATATTTTCTCATTTAAAAAAATAAAATGACCACTCCACGTTCAACATTACATCTAACATCTAACTATATAATTACAGAACACATACTGCAAGTGTAGAGATCAAGAACTGTTAATTTAGGGAATGTAAAATACTGTAACCAAAAGATCATCATAAAAAAAATCGATTAAAATACACCAATGTTTCACAAAAAAACATTTTTTGATCTCAACAACAAATAATATGTGTCTGTATGCACAATGTTTCCCAATCTTTTAACTTGTGTTCAGGCAACACATGCGCTTCTTAACCATTAAAATATGTTTTCAAAAGTGAATTTGTTCAATAAATGCAAAAATATGCTGTTAAAAAGTAATCCATATTTTATAGGCACTTTTGTTGAATTTTTGTATGAGGTTTACAATAAAATAAATGATTAAATGCGTACTTGTTCATGCATAATGTTTTTTTTCCGGCACGTGGTCATTCCCATCCTTTTTGACATATTTAAAATGAACAGAGGTTGACTTCATAATTTATTGTTTTTATCTATTTTGAACGAAAAATTAAAATATTTATAAAATCTTGATATTTTTTTTATATCATGGCCCTAGTAACTAAAAAGTACAGAAAACAACTAACAACTGAATTTGGGCAAAACTTTTTGCTTTTGAAATAAATTTGTTTTTATTTTAACATTCTAAAATAGTACGCATTTCAAAAATATTTTGATAATTTTGCAAACATATTACCACTTAAAATCATGTCTTTATAGGATAAACTAAATTGTAGACTAATTAAAGACAAAATGTTTGCTATCTTGCGAATATTTAAACCCTCCAACGTACTGCCTGAAAATTATTGAAAAATATTTCAATACCTGTACCTACCTACTGATATTTGACTCATTATAACAAAATATCCAGATTCTTTTTATGCAAAAAAAATTTGGAGTGCAAGAACTTAGTACTGTCAGTATTTTGTTATATTTAACACCTTTTCAGTATTTTGTTAGAAGCTAAGAAAAATACTGTGGCATTCAGCATTTAGATGCACATAAACTCATACATTTCGTATTATTAAGGTACAATATCAAAGTAATTTGATGCACAACTCAATTTCCACACCCTGAGTACTTTAGTGAAAACTGGAAATAGTCAAATAATTTTACTTTTATTTTAAATCATTTTGTGTTAACATAAAGTGTGAAAGAACATTCCCCCCTCCCCCCTCTTAGAAAAGTTTCTGCGGGTGCCCACGACTAGTGATATCTTTTCTTCTTTCAACAAAGCATATAATTATTATCATTAACTTAAATGAGATGAAGTTTGAGCTTTAGATGTGCATTTATTAAATATCAAAGACAGAAAAATTGGTATTATTGGAAAGAATATAGGTACATATTTTATACAATATCATTTCAATGAACTATTTTTATGTACAAAATCAACCATTTTTTAAAGACATTACAGTACAATCCACATGATGCAGACAAACTTGTAAAATGCTGCAATTGATAAGTTTAATTTCTTTCAGTAAATAGACACACTATGAATTATTGTTAATATCATATCTAACATACAAATATTGTAAACATTTGTAACATCAATGATTACAAATAGACAAGATATTTGTGTATCAAAAAGACTGTAATATAATCTAATTCAATTTTTTGTATTGCTTTAAGCATGCTTTCAATATAATATAAATAAATAAGAAAAAAATCTGACTAACTGATGAAAAGTACGTTTTGATTAATTTTATCTCAATATAATATATAAATGAAGCCCTATTTTCCTTGGACATACATCATGCATGAATGACTGGACTAATTTCTGTAGATACAGCAATTGTGCTTGCTGTACCTCTATTCACTGTTTTATCGGAAGGTAGTCACGGTAGTAAAGTGAGTATTACTCCATACATTTTGTATGGGAAACGTGTATAGCGCCGCCACAGAGATATTTCTAGAAACAAAAACAATTCTCGCATTCGATACGTATAGACGTTTTTCATACAAAATGTATCGTGTAATACTCACTTTACTACTGTGACTACCTTCTGATAAAACTGAGAATAGGGGTACTGTTGTCAGGAGAATGTTCTTATGAAAGAAAAATTTAAGAATTCTTCTTCCAAGTATTTTTGACAATATAAACATTTGACAAACTGTCAGTTAATTGGTGCAATTGCCAGAATGTATCCTGAAAGCATCCTTTGAAACAAACAAATGTATCGGTCGGAATTATATTGTATAAATATGACGTAATCTATTTATCATTATACAAATTCAATATTCATAGGAAAGTCTGCCGGTAAAGCTAGTTTAAAATATAAATTATCAATAGATGTTGAAACAAACCTAAATCAAAAATAAAATAGCAAATCAAAAATCTGTATAAAACTTGAATTATTTTAAGACCAAACATTCGTAAAATGTTAAGATGCAATACTTAGTAGCTGTTGCCAAAAATATAACATGAATTGTTGCATCTTGAAAGTCATCGCATTCTTGTGGGTTATTCCAAATAGATATTTGATCGTTCGTAATTATGAAAGTTTGCCAACATTAAAAACAACAAAATCATTGTTTCATATGACTCGCAACAAAATTGTGTATAAAAAAAAAACTTAATAATAGTTCTTTGACATCATAGATAATGATATCAATTTGCACATCTATCATTCCTACAATGATCTTATATAATTATCTATGGATTACTAGCCCGAGTACCCGATGTTAGAAGATGCAAAACAAATGAGTATTATCATCGTTTCGTGGCCGTTGTTGTGTACTGTGTGTGCTAAAACTGACAATATTAAATTATTTTCTATAGTTTTTGTTCACTGTTACAAGACAAGTTGTTTGTCAACTGTTTGTTTTGTTACACAAATGAACAATGATTAATATATCTTTGCAGTTGATTTTTCCTTAAAATTTACTAGAATATAATAATATGGAGAAATTCTGAGTATAAATTGGCAGAGATGACAATCATTGCTAGATAAATCATTAATATAAAGCAAAACATATTTTCCCCTCAAAAATACTGCAAAATTTCAGTTGAAAAGATTCAGGCGAGTACATACCCATAACGCCAATCCTTTGACAATTCCGTAGACGTTAGCAGTCCATAGATCATTGCATTCCTATAAAACCATGGAGGTTTCATAGTTCGAGTGTCATAAAAAAATGTTATGTTTATGTCAACAACCGAAAGGAATTATTTAAAAAATAAAACTAATTGAGGACATTATCGTAATGAAATGCTTTTTCTAGGTAGTACATAATTAGAAGAGAATAATGTCTTTGCATGTTCACAAGTTCATACAATACACAATTTCCACAAAAACAAATGACTAATTTGAAGGACTTTTAGACTGCATAGGAGTGAAATCCAAAGTAACTTTCATGTCTAAAATACAATAAGGTTAATGGACTTGAGCGCGTCTTAATGTTGGGCCTGTGCCAGTGTATACAAGATGTTTGTGAAAATAATAAATAATGTTCAGAGCATGATATTTTAAAAGATGGTCAGAAACGTAAACCTTTAGCAATCAATGCGGCCGTGGCTTTGGACTTGTCACCGCCGGAACTACGCAATTCAGTCTCAACTTGCTGCCTCGTAAATCCCAAATTCATTAATTCTTGCACAACACTTTCATTAGGATCCTGATTTGATGAAGATTGCGCAGATGTGGATGCGTTTTCATTTTTCAACGATTCGCCAGTAATCAATAAACTTTCCGCTAATTCGTCTTCAGCTGAACTAGATGCATTTCTCGGTAAATCTCCTTCAGCCAAAAATGGAGTCTCGGTACCGGTAGTTCCGATTTTTAAAACATTCCTTTTTAAATCAATATTACACTGATGTCTTCTTAGCATATCCAGTCCTAATATCATGTCCATGGAGTGGTCGGCAAGAACGGAAAAAGATGTAGCGAGGAAATCTTGTTCAATTCTCATTTGCACCATATGAATACGACCAATGATCCTCTGGACACCAACACCTTTGGCGATTCCAGACCATCTTGTATCAACCAGTCTCATTATATTGCATCTCTCAGCACAAGCAGACGACATGATGGTGGTTTGGGCACCAGAATCTATAAAAGCTTTCACAGGAAAACCATTCACAGTGCAATTGATGTACAACATTACCACTGTACCAAACGTTTCAGGATTATATTCCATAGCAGCTTCCATATTTGCTTCTATATTCTTTTGTCTAATTTCTTCAGCAATAAGTCTTTGTGCTTCCGTATCAAACGGATCAGCATTCATCATTCTTATTCTTTGTTGCTGTCTTTCAGCTCTAGCGGCTACCTGCTCTTTTAAAACTTGAGAAAATGTATCTAGGTTACCAGTAAGCAGAGCATCAGCCAGTCTTGGATTATTTTGTTGTAGTAAAGCGAGCTGGTCAGGGTTGGCTAAAAACATTTCACGGATTTTTTTGGGATCATCTTCTGATCCGACGCTTGGATTTTGTGGATTCTGATTGATAGCTCCTGGCACTCTAATGCTGCTAAAATCCAGACCTGAGAATGGTGCCGGTGCCGCTGCTGCTGGAGGGGCAGGGCGTCGGGCAGCTGATGACTGATTCATCATCCTTTGCAGTACAACCATGTCTCCGTCAGTCACCCCAAGATCTCGGAGAGATTTCTTTTCATCGTTTAAAAGACGACCATTAAAATTTAGAACAATTTCACGTGCAGGAATTCCAGATTCAACTTCGCAAAAAGCTTTGAAATTCTCCAATTCTAAATCTTCAGACACATCTAAGACGAATATATCGTCAGCTAGTGTAGTCACCGTAACTTTCATTGTTAAAGATAAAATAAAAAGTTTACTTTTTCACCAATTTACCTCAAGGGGAACAATGAATTCAACAAATAGATGAAAATAATGACATTTACAGCGGGCAATGAACACAACAAACTACGTCATTACATTGCCATAATGAAGAATATAATACCTATTATTATTAAAATTCCAGATTATTCTAAAAACGTAATTAATGTATTATAATAAATTGCACACAAAGCTATTCTTTAGACGTATTATTCAAATATATTAAATCTATTGAATATGTTTAAAATATTAAAAACAAAAATAAAATTAGGAATAGGTATTTAGTGCTTACATATTATTAGTGTTAGGTTGAATGTTTTGGTGCTATATCATTGATTTTACAGTTCATTATATATGGATTGCTTTTTATAGTGCATTTTCGTAGTTATTGGTTGATAATAAAATATCAATCGATATTTTCTTACTAAAAAAACATTATTATTTTTGTCGTTCAATGTCTATGGAAAATTTTCCCATTATTTTCCTTTCACACATGGCATGTGTCAAAACATGTAGCAAATGTAAACTGGGTTAAGAATTAGTCATATTTATTGATAAAATAATATTATAAAATATAATTCAAAATGGTAAATGAGTGATTCAATCTGATTTTTGTATAAAATAATTCAATTTCCCTTAATTAGAGATGTTTCAAACTGTTTAGGTTACTCTTTCCTCCAACGATGTTTTTCCTTTCATTCTCTTATAATCTTCTATCGTTACATTTTTGTTTTATTATATGAATTCTAATTCAGTTATTTGTGTTTTCAGCCTAAAGCAAAGAAGTTTATTGATAAGAAAAATGCTGTTACTTTTCATTTAGTGCACAGATCACAAAGAGACCCTCTAGCAGCGGATGAAACAGCACCCCAACATGTTCTTGTTGAAGCTGCAGATAAACAGGCAAAGGTATTGATTACTTAAGCTAATGCTTTGTCGTTTTAGAAAAGAAAAGCTGCCGTAACATTACAAACACAGAATTCTTTGAGACAAGTACAAAGCATTATATGCTCCTCTCTTCCAATGCCGGTAGTAAAATAATGAAAGCGCAAATGAGACAGTGTAAGCTGTATCTTTAGTGTCAATGCGCTAAACAAGATTCCTGCTGAAATAATAGATTTTTCTATGTAAAACCATTGTATTATATTCTACATAATGTATTTTATTAAAATTTCTGTTTTTCAGCCAGGAGACATAGCCAAGATAAAGGAAGAAGAAAGGAAATTTGGTATTTTCTATGATGATGATTATGATTATATGCAGCATCTTCGTGATACTGCTGAAGTCTCTGTGCATTGGGCCCCTTCCAATGTAAGTTGAATAACTTCACTTTGTGGGTAGAGGGATGCCAATGTCAACCTCATCAGCAAGTGGTACCCCATGCTAGAAATCTACCGACGCTCTGGCAACTGAGCATCTCTCCTGGACTCTAAAGAAATTTTTTAATAACATTTGTTTATTCCTTTCCTGCCTGTAAATTTTGTTTAATACTTACATACAATTAATCATTTATTCCACATGAAATGTTTCACTCCGTTTTATATTCATAGGATCCATCCGCTTCCAAGCCAGTACCCAAAGAAAAACCACAGAAAAAGAATGTTCGCATCAATCTGCCCAGCTCCGTTTTCGCTTCAGAATTTGAGGAAGATGTTGGTTTGCTCAACAAGGCTGCCCCACAATCCGGTAAATAAATTATTTCACACCTTTAGAAAGTAATTTTGTATTTTCATTGAAACACTAACCCCACACAATGTAAGTCTATATTTGTTGCTATGACAGTAATAACAGTCATAGTTGGTTAGAGGTTCTTAAATACAAGAAATACAAATTTTCTGCAGTCCCAAAGATGGTAAAGTAAAATGGGACCCTTTAAAGGTTGAATACAACCGATTTATAAAATAATCCAACAATGGCAGTTTTCTATGCCTGCCACCTGACAGGTTTTGCTGCCAGTTTAAAATAACTCAATGTCACCAACATTCTGTCCTAATTTTACAAGAAAGACTTGAAAGTTAACTAGCTAATCTGCATATCGTTTCACTAAAGTCTTATGAATAAAATGTTGTCCGCTTTGAAGGAGTATACCTACTTCCCTTCCCTCGTCTTTGTCCCATTCATTATTTGTAACGCGTGGTCTACCGGGAGTTTGGATGTTCAAAGCTCTCTGGATCATGTTGTCGCCTCACAACATGCCCATACCATCTTGGCCTGTTTTCTGTAATCTTTTCAGTGCGACTTTGAAGCCGCCGTATTAGAAATTTAAGAGCCTTGCAATTTTTTCTTGTGACTATTGCTAATTCAATAAAGAGGATTACTTCAATACGTTTACACCAAGTCTGCCGATTATAAACAAAGTTCATCAATCTCTCTTCTTATAGTCAAAACTAATCTTATATTGTTTTGTATGAAAATAAATGTGGAATAATAATTTATCTTGGTACAAAATCACGTCTACAATCCACCATTTACCATTTGGAATGAATTCTTATAGGCCTGAGGCTGGACCTGGATCCCGATGTCGTAGCTGCTATGGATGAAGATTTCGACTTTGATGATCCGGATAACCAGTTGGAGGATAACTTCATGGAAATGGCAATGAAAAACGGTATGAGAAATACAAATAATTCTTCAAAATGTTATTCATTTTGATTGAATATTTTCAGTCAATTATAATGTTATTTTAACATTCTTGCAGATGAATCAGCCGAAGATCTCGATGATGAATATGATTCAGAAGATAATTCTCTAGATTCTCAGAAAGGGTATGCATCCGATGAACAGTATCCTGAAAGTGTAGACTTCAGCAACGATGATGATGATGAAAATGGCGGAGATATGATGAGGAAACTGCGGGGATATGGCGCTAGGTCCGGAAAAGATGAAGATGGAAAATCTCGGTTTTCTCAATACTCCATGTCTTCCAGCATCATGAAAAGGAATGCCGGTCTCACATATCTGGATGACAAATTTGAAAAGGTCCGTGTTATTTGATTCAGTAACCAAAATACCACTTTGAAAAATGTTCATTGGTTTTTTTGTTATTTTTTCTTCTGTGCAGATATTTGCGGAATATGACGACACAGAGATCGGGGCTTTGGACTGTGATGAAATAGAAGGCTATTTACCCGCTACACCAGAAGTATTACTCAAATGCGCTGAACAGTTCGAAGATCAGAGGAGATTGTATAAATTAGAAACAGACAAAGATATGAAGAAGTGAGAATTTGATAATATTTATTTCATGTAAAACGTTTATTGTAAAAATGGCTTCTTAAAATTTCTTTTTTTTTTCCATAGAATCGTTCGATTGCGAGATATAAGTGAAGAAAATGAAACAGAACCAACAGACGAAGATATGTTTGGACCGATGGAGTCAAACAAACCAAAATGGGATTGCGAATCAATTATATCAACATATTCAAACATATACAATCGACCTAAAATTATTGAAGAACCTAAGGTTTGTATAAGATAATTAATTGTAAGTTTGTCGCTTTTGTTAAAACAAAATTAATAGCTTGAATCACGTTTGTTTTACAGAAAGAAAAAAAGATAAAAATCAGCGCAAAAACAGGTATACCCAAAGGCGTGATCGATGGCACAGAATCTGGAAGAGTTACTTTAAAATCATTAGCAAGACTAAATCTAGAGAATGCTTCTAAAGATCGAGACGGAAATAGTAGTGATGACGGGTCCGCATGCGAGTCTATGGTCTCGACACTTAGTGTATTGTCATTGAGACCCAAAGACGAGACTCCTGAAGAGAGAAAGGAACGAAAAAGGTTGCTGAAAAAGTATAGAGAAGAGAGAAGAATAGAACGCAAAGCAAACACGTTAGCGTTTAAGGAGGAGAAAAAGCGTTTAGATAAGATTGTAGTTAACAATAGACAAAATACACAAGGAATAAAGATTGTTTGAGGGTAAAATGTTGTTTTATTGATTTACTAGCTAGTAGGTATCTACTCATTGATCTGTCGTGTGAGATACTCAGATGAAAAAAAAAATACCAAAATTTTATGTAATATTTTATTTATACATAATATATATTTTATATCAATCAGTATATCGTATATTTTCAATAATCTTAAGATAATACAAAATACATTACATCTAATATTTATTTATTTATTTTACATTTAAGTAATAATAATAATATGTAACAGTACAAATACAAAATACTTGTCAATTTCAAATCTCATCAAGTATCCAATGTAAAACAGACATCGACACTGCATTTGGTGTCAATATTAACAATCGGTATAATTAACTTTTAAGAAACGTTTTATCTTTGTTTAAACATTCTTAACTCTAACATGCATTATACGTAAATTTTATTCAGGTTTTTTTCAATCATATTACAAGACCACACTACTTTTCAAACTCTTAAGAGATTTGCAATTGACAAAAATAAAAAACTTTAAAATGATATGAAAACATAATGTACAGATTTCATTTAATTTTTATAATATAATTTACAGCAAAAAACGAGATGTATGTGAATCATTTGAAAAAAATCCAAAGACTTTTACAATTGGGCCACTGGTTTTATTTATAAGGTGATCAATAAATGAAACAATTTAGTGTTAAATGTGCATAGACAATATTTCATTGCAAGTATTTTATGGAACTATTTCTGGATGTGTGGTTTTGTGCTTTCACGTCAGTTGATTCAGAAATAATTGCAAAACATTCGTTACTTAAAATTAGTGTTTAGGTTTGCGTATTTCGCGACACGATTGTTTCAAAATGGACCATAAAAAAGTGTTTTAATTATTAACTGTCCGTATAAAACAGAAAGCAAATGGAATTAATTTGTAGAATGAAGTTACGACTCAGTATCTAGGAATGGGTAGTTCGTAACGGTGTTAATCTCATAGCGTCAGGCCTGCGTATGATATGGCGTCAGAATCCGAACATTCCAAACAATTTCTAAGATGCTCTTTTGTATTTTCAAAGTAGTGGCGGATCGCTTCCGTTTCTTCAGACTGTTCCAAGTTTGGGAGTTCCGTTTGAACTTTAGATATCACCTTGTTTAGTATTGCTGTGGTGATGTACGTGTTTCCTCTCTCAAAGAAGTATATATAGCTATTTAGTAAATCTACCAGCAACTGCGTCTGTGTACTCAAATCCATGCACTGTGAGGCAATACGCGCTCCTTTGTTCAGACATTCCAATACTCTTTTACCATCTTTTATCTGAAACAATCATATTTCCATTAAAACACCATATCCAAGTTGGATCTTGATTTTTAGTGTTAAATTAAATCTAAAAATTATGAAATATAAAATAAATTATCAGTGTTGCCGCCAGTCCGGGTTTTGCAACATGCATCTGGGTGAAACTTAAAATATCTGGGTTGTATCTTTGGATAAGGTAAGAACACGTAGAAAGCGGATTCCGACCGGCGCTTGTCGGAATCGGCATTCTACGTGTTCTTACCCATACACTATAATAATTCAAGGTGTTGCACTTTTGAAAATTTTCCAAAGGTGACTAGATTAAACCATCACATACCTCTTCTTTGTTAGAATTTTTTCCGCTCCAGAATAAGTGTGAACACAGAGTGACGGCTTTGAACTGGTCTTGTTTCTTTAATAACTTGCTGGCAGCGAGGGCACATTTTGTTCTTATTGGCTCGGCATTGTCTTCACCTGAAAATATAGTGAGTTTTTTTTATCATTATCACAATTTCAGTTTTACCAAATATTATATTTATTATCAATGAAAACACTAAACTTAAATAGAATAAAGTGCACCCCTGGTAATCCGGAATGCCTATCATTGTAGATTTACCTACAATTTTTGGCAAACTTTAGATTACAACAAAAAAACTACTTCTGAGTAGAGGTGGGTGTTATAACGAAAGCTGATAAAAATATTCGATAAAAAAAATAACCTCTCTAATGTTATTCATATTAAACCTTATTCGCCTAATGAAGCTGTGAAAATAAGTCTAACAAAAATAATATCTCACAATATTAACAAAAATAATAAAACACAATTAGTTTCCGCCTTTAAGAAGTATTCGTCTAACGTGGCTGTTAAAATAATACACTATTAGTTTGCACCTTTAGATATCCGTCTAACGCTAACATTATTTTGCGCCTTTACGTTATTCATCTAACGTGGCTGTTAAATATTAGGTGAATATTCCTGCCGCGCTGTGTCGTACTGCACAGTGCACGGGTACAAAAGAAAGTGGGTAGGTAGCTACCTATGTGTGTGTTCCTTGATTTACATAATACAGTATTGCCTCGGCCTAACAGTTGTAGACTGAGTGCATTTTTTACATAAGGTTAAAACGGTTTATTTTCAATATCAAGTAGGTATAATTTTGATGATTAAACCAACATATAAAAATATCTATTTTATTATTCATCATATTGAGTTCTTCATTCTTAGTTGTGCAGTACTGAACCAGGATTTATGAACTTTGTCCATACAACAATAATATTAAAAAGTAATAAAAAATCAAAAAGGAAAAATTGTACGGTAGAAAATTTTATGTAAATATTGTTCATATTACATAAATAAATTATTGTTATTATTCTTTAATACTTTTTGTGCTGTGTAGATCGCGTGATTCTTCTTGGATCTTCGGGGGTAAGTTGTTATTTTTTTACAACTATGTTTTTTACAATTGTATATACGCTACGAAATAAATAAGCCTTTTAGCTTTTAAAAATAACGTTATTTGAAATTAACGAAACAGCTATAACGTTTTTGAATTTAAGCTGTTATTCCCACCTCTACTTATGAGAGCCGTTTAATTTGTTTATGGAAGTGGCGGACACCTCTTATTGGAACACTGGTGAATTTGGTATGTGTTGTGTCCTTTTATTAAGTATTAAGATTATATCAGTGTTCCGTTGGTGTTTCAAAAATTGTAAATAAATAAATTAACAAAAAAAAAACAGCCTATAGAAAAAATGTTATAAGAACTTTTTAGAACCACATAAACATGGTCTTGGTTTTTGCATTGACACCATCAACTTTCACATTGTTATAAAGATTAGGACTATAGGGAACGTAAAATTCAATCGTCCGGCATCATTATTTGTCGAACTATCATGGGTCCACTGTAGTATTATGTTTTCAATATGTAAAATAACCATAGAAGCATTTGGTATGAAAAAAAGCGACGTTTTTTTCTCATTATGAGTGACATCAATATAATAATATTTGACCAGTGTAGACTTACCAAAACAGTGCATTTGTTGGAAAGTGGATATAATAAGAGTGATCGCCGATAGCTGTGCCTTGCTGTCTGAGATCTCGTCCTCGTATAAGGCAAAAGCTTGTGACAGGAACTCGTAGGCAATGGCTTCATAATTTTCAAACTGAATCATTCCTATCGCCGTTGCACCTTGCAAAAATAATCTGAAACAATTTTTAAACTTTTACATACAAAAGTTGCTATTTAACACCACATTCTTTTAATTAAACAAAGAAACCAAACAAGAGAAATATATAACACCATACACGACAGGTTAATATAGTAATTTTGTGGAGGAATGTAGTGATAGAGAATGGGGGACATACAAATGAAGAGTCATCATTTTATTCTGTTGAAAAATACCTGAGGGGTAAATCTGCATATTCGGCTTTGACGAGTTGCGAAATCGTGGAATGACAGAACTGGAAGATCTGCAGACATTTTCTCTCCCACATCTCATCCTGAAAAAAAAATTCACATAGGTAATTAGAATAGAATCTCTTTCCTAAAATATTAACTTCATACAAGTTAGGAATATCTATATATTAATGTGTGAAGGAAAAACAGACTACTTAAAAGATCATCAACTTCATAGAAACAAATGTAACATGAAAAGTGCCTTTTAAAGGTGGTATTTTGAAATGGAAGATGGAAATGGCGGGATATAAATTGAGAATAGATTAATATGTATTTTGACATATCCATGTCATTATTTTTGAAATGAAATTGTGAAATAGTCAGTTTTTGACAAAGCAATCTTAATAATGTTTCAACTTATCTATACTAATTAATATATAAAGAGGAAAGATTTGATTTTTTGTTTGTTTGTTTGCATCGAATAGGCTCCAAAAGTACTGAACCGATTTGAAAAATTCTTTCACTTTTGGGAAGCTACACTATCCCCGGTGAACATAGGCTATATTGAATTTCCAAAAAAAATTGGGTAACCTACGAAAACTCCAATAATGTAACCCAAGGTGTAAAAAATTTACCTAAAATATTATTTTTATCGCGAACGCTGTGAAAACTATTGATGATAGAATAAAATAATGTACTACAATTTTGTATAAGACATCATTATTTACAGAAAGTATCGTGACAGCATATGTCTAACTATAATAGTTATGCCACAATAAGTGTTCTTTTATTTAAAAAAATGTAATTAATAGTCACCTCTAGAAAAGGCTCTTTATTGGTAACTTGGTATTCTTCTTCTTCTTTACGATGTGGCAATTCACTCTCGAGAGAGTGATCTATACTCCTTATTAAAATAAATTAGTTCATATTCAAGACTGCTTCAATATGTTTGTATAACTTTTTGAATTATTCCATTCGAAAGATATCACGAGTTTAAAAATGTGAGTATTGGAAAAAAATCATAGTCCTCAACTTATTCGATGTAGAAAGGATGTGGACGCCAGTACGGGAGCGGGGAGGGGAGTCATGTCAAGTAGAAATACCGCGCGACTCAGGGTGGGTTGTTCGACGCCGCGAGTAATAGTAAAATATTAGCACAATACTTTACTATCAGGTGTTCCTCGATCGTAAGGAATATCAAATTAAATGGTAAGCGATTAGTAACATGCATCACAACATCACAATGCTTAAAACATTTTTTCATCATGCAAAATTATGAAAAAATGACTTTTTTTAATGATTAAAAAGTTGCTATTACTTTGATATTACTAACGATCGAAAAACCCACCCTCAGTTCCTTCGCTCGCTCAGTACCCCTATTCTCTGTTTTATCGGAAGGTAGTCACGGTGGTAAAGTAAATCCAAATCTGCTCTAAGTGGGAAATATTATGAGAAAAACAACCTCGAGCCAAACCCAAGAAAGACCCAGCTGACAGCGTTCCATCTTAAAAACAGAGAGGCCACAAGAAGACTCAACGTCAAATGGATGGGAGAGAGCATTGCACCAAACCAATGTATCTTTAAGTTACCTTGGATATGACTCTGTCCTATAGAGAACATTGCACTAACACAAAGCAAAAAGTATGTGCCTAAGGGGGCGTTCAAGTATTACGTAACGCAATTTGGGGGGGAGGGGGGGTCTTGCAAAACGTTACTGTGTGTTACAAGGGGGGGAGGGGGGGTTCGAACAATGCGTCACGTTTTTTCTTAAATAAAAAAAAATTGTGAAATAAATCTTCCAAGTTGGACACCCTTTTCGTTTATGTTTTACGGGAAGTCCCTCGATTGTAATGTACATCATTTTTTGTTCTCCGAAGTTAGCAACCCTTTTGGACAATGTTTTACGGGAAGTCCCTCGATTTTTCGTTTATGTAATGCGGGGAGTCCCTCAATTCTACTGTATGTAATTTTATTGCTCTGCGTAAAAAGCAACCTTTTTCGATTACGTCTTACGGGGAGTCCCTCGACTGCATTGTATGTCGAAATTTTCATTTCGCTCTCCTAAGTTAGCAAACCTTTTCTTTTATTTTTTACGGGGAATCCCTCGACTGTATTATACTTACGTCATTTTTATTTTATTTTCGTTGTTAGTATTCGTTAGTGCTTTAAACACGCAGTACGCATAAACACAAATTGCTTGTAGTGAGCGTTGTTAGTGAGTTTGTAGATAGGTACTATAATGTCCACAAAAGCGGGGGATTTACATAATCAACTGTTCTTGGCCTATAAAGGCTCTCATGCTGACGCATCTATGTCAAAAAAATACCAATGAAATTTGAAAAACATCAAAAGAAAAAATAAAGAAAAATTTATGGAACATAATAAATAGTATTATACGAGAGTTCAGTAAAAAATAGTCACTTCCAGAGTGTTACGTAACATTTAGGGGGGGGTACAGAAAAACGTTACGGCGCGTTACATGGGGGGGAGGGGGGGTAAAAAATCTTCAAAAATTGCGTTACGTAATACTTGAACGCCCCCTAAATAGTATATTCGCAAGCTCATGGGTACTACATGAAAGGCTTACGCCATCAGTATGGAGATCGTCGGCACAGGGTCTATGTCTGTCAGCGGCAGAATACGCATGTCCGGCGTGGCAAAAATCGATAAACTGATCCAACCGATAAATTACATATAATATCTGGTATCAGAATTGTACCACCCCAAATTCGACGAAGGACAGCCGCAGATGCACTTCTATGTATATATCTAACAAATAAACTCTAAAACTACTCGACCGATTTAATTTTTTTTACCATTAGAATGCTACATTATTCCAGATTAACATAGGCTATAAAATATTTTGCAAAAGTAAGGGATTTGTATGAAAACTAAATTATTTTTAATTACCTATCTACCCGTGCGAAGCCAGGGCGGACATCTAGTAATCTATAAATTAGTTACGGTAGAATTTCGAGCACTGCCCGAATGACAGGTTATTATAGTTACCTCTTTTTCAATACTTTTATAAGTGAAAGCGAGTCTGTAGGCGTGGAATATGATGGGTGGTATTGTATGTGGTAATCTCCTGGGTCCTCCCGTCGATAAGAATTGCTTCGCAGTCTTCAATATAAGATACTGCTGATCCGGATTATCAGACACAAAGTGATGCATCAATCTGTGAGGAAAAGAGAACAACAGAAGTAGTAGAATGGAAAATAGATTAACAATCAAAGTATTTGTAATATAAATAAAAGGTATTCACCTAGCCAGCAGTCCTTGCTCCTCTAAAAAGTCCTCGTTATCGTCGGGTGAGAAAGGCTGATCTTGTTGATCCGAAACGAGACATGCCAACATTTTCAATACGGCTGCAACCTAGATTTTAAAAATATTTCATTAGTAACATATAGTGATTAAAGAATTTCAAAATTTTCTGATGTTAGATATTTCTAGGACGCATATTTGACTAATATCGGGAAACCATTTTAAGCACACTGCCATTGTATGGCTGGAGATCTACTAGTATACTTTATATGAAAACCATTTCTTGTTAAAACTAAGACGTAAATCATCAACAAAACGGAATTCATGAGCTAACCAAAATTTACTTATTTACATTGTAGCTAAAAACTGCTCTATAAGCATATAGCCTCATGATCTAAAGCTCAGGTAGGTATATATATATGTAGCCCAGAATAGCCGAGGCTTAAAAGGCCTTTGCTACACTGGGTTCTACTGCGTGGTGACAATAATTGTGCTACAAAAAATGTAGTAGGGTTGAAGTCCAGCACAACATCTATAGCTTTTGCCCTCTCTTTGGTACACCACAGGTGCTGGAGTTAAGCGGAATAAAATGGCCGCCAACGATATTGTTCAGTCGGTGTTGCCATGGTAACAAACAAAAAAGTTGTCGTTTGTACGTCGTTAATATGGGAACACCGAGTGAACGATATCGTTGATGGCCATTTTAATACACTTGCCACCTTACTTAAAACGAAATAAACTTAACATGTGCATACCTGTTCTTGTGTAGTGATGATTGTACCATTGTCCAAGACGCTGCCTAAGATATACACGGCTATTGCTTTCCTACCAGCGTAATCTAAATAACCTATCAGAGGAGCGTACTGTGTAAGCTTCATCACGGGCAGAATATTCTTGTAATGATCAACGGGTAATTTTAATAAGCGCATCAACTCCTTGCAAACATTTGACGTGAATTCCACACTGAAAATTAAGAAAATTAATTTTACAATTTCACCAATCTTATTTCGAACAAAGACAGGATTCATCCTATTGTAATATGTAGATTTTTTTTAAATTCGTATTTAAGGCATATTAGGTCTGGCAATTACAATTTTAGAGGAAAGTTTCTCAACCATTTGGTAACATTAGCAGTGACCCTAAACGCTGGAGGGATAGGTGGCAGTCAGCTTCCCAAGGGGACAATGTAGCAGGAACAACAGGTCAGCAGGCCTTATCAAAGAGCTTGAAGAAGTAGTGACCCCATGGATTCCAGTAAGGGGCTGTTCAAGAATTACGTAACATAATATGGGAGGGGGGGGGGGGGGTACTGTACTATGTTTATAAGTGTAGTAAGTATTCTATAAGGGCCGTATGCATACAAAATTTTGTAACGGAATAGGAGTACAGCTCCATATACAATGTTTGACGAGTGCGATGTAATGTAAAAACACATTATACTAACCTTGTTATTTCTAATTTATCAAAAATAGATGCTGTGTTCTCTAATACTTTGTCAATATAATCGACTCTCTGAGGGTAACATTTGTGTGCCAGGCCCAACAATGCCACTTGGAGGGAAACCGTGTCTTCCACCGGCATGTCTTGTCTGTTCTAGAAAATAAAATAAACACTCATTCAATACAAAAGATTGATGAATTATGGGAGTGAGAAGTGTCAAAGAAGAAGTAGGAAAAGTGCTGATTCCACTGGGCCTTTTCCGATTCCTGGCAAAACTACAGTATTAGCATAACCCATTGAATCCCAAATTAGTTTTATAAAACAAAGCGTGTAGCCACCATACATCTAATGGCGCTCATAAATGGGCCATGAACATGGCTGAAACATTTGGCCATAAACATTTTAAGTTATCTACGACAGAACTTTTTGCAATGGCCGCCATTTTCGATACATTTACTATCTGTGTTATTTTGTAGAAAAAGTGGTATTAAATTTAGAAAACTAGAATAATACACATATCGATACCTGAAAGGCCAATTAGCGTAAGCGACAAAAACCCAATTTTACAGGAGAGGTTTTTTTGTTTAAAAAATTAAAAAAAAATCTAGGACTCTTGAGGTTTTGCCACATATTCATTAAAAATATAGCAAATCGATGTGTTAATTATTCTTATATAAATAAGCATGCTTTCTGGTACTTATGACGCTTACGATAATTTTGCCGGACTAATTAGCTCACCGAAATGTACGTTCGCGTCGGTTACGCTAATTTTGTATGAGATTTACATGTACGAATCATGATAATGGTAACAGTACTGAATAAACTTGGTATACTCTTAATATTACTTCCAATTCCAATTCTCCCTTTTACACCCCACTCAGGGGAATAAGGAGGCAACAAGAGCTCTCCATTGCGCTCTATCTTGCGTAATGTTTATGACCAGAAACCAGACAGTACCAGGTTATGTTTTTGAATAAACTTGGTATATTCTTAATATTAACAATATAGTAATTTACTCCAATTGTAAATAACAAACTCCAGACAGTACCAGGTTATGTTTCTGAATAAACTAACTAACTATAAACCCAAAATAAATGTTAAAATTTTTAACCTTTTATATGATAAACTGGAAAAAAAAACACTTTTCTTAAATAATATTACGATTAATAATAGTAAATTTAGTAAATCAAACATTGAATGAAAAAAATAAATGCACAGTTATTGAACTGCACGTCTTCTTCGTCGGTTTCGGGGAGCTCGTCAGAATTTGTGGGTAAACCGCTCATGATTAAATACTCTTTATGATATCTCTCAGGAATAATCATTTTGTCACACAGATTCTTTAAATCCTTAAATTTTGCATCATTTATTTTAAAATTAGTGTTGTATAGTGAGGGCCAGACTCTATTAATTGAATATTTTGTCAGGTTATTTTTAATGCAAATGTTATCTAATTTTCAAAATAACCGTACTTTAGAAAAATTTTGCCCTTTTCCAATATTGCTATTCGCAGGTTATTGAATTTTATTTTGTGTTTATTTGGGATGTAAACTGTACAAAATGATTTCCAGTCAAGGAAGATGTCGTGTTTCAAAATATGAAAATTATAGATATCTGGTCTTGTTCTCGAGTTTTTTTACCACTCAGAAGATGATCTATCTGTGGTATGTTATGCGTTTTATTTTGTCGTGTATATCGTAAATACATTTCAGAAATATCATGAGTCTTCAAGAGAAATTGTTGACACACTTTATGATTTTTTTTTGTGCCAAGAAATGTAATACTCATACATTTTATGACGTTTACTTTGTCCAGCAAATCTTTTCCTTTTAATAGGATTTTCTTTTGTACACGTCAGAAGCCAGTTTTTCTGTCTTTCGGTATTAACCCTTCCCCAATAAAAGCTGTAAATATGCATTCTATCATCTTGGTGAAATTATTAGCACAGCTGTTCCCACAGTTTTTCTCCCGACATGGATTCTGTTGAACAGATTTCCTTTTACTAATACATTTTCGGAACGTTTAATCTACATTTTAGATTTTCTTTTCTCTTTCCGCATTCCCAATTCACCAACAATGTCTGAATCCTGATTTCTTGTTTCCGAATTTTTGTCGCTATCCTCAGAAGATTCTTTAAGGGTATCATCGTCTGGTCTGCAAGATTCTTCTGATAAAGAGAATCGATCAAGGAATCATTAACTGCCGCTACAGGAATCTGATATTCATCATCATCACAACTTGATGAGTAACTTACAATTATTTTTATACAATTTTTATTACAGGGAACTTCTTCCGTCGATTTTTTTCATTCAAGTCTTTTCACTACTTGTTAAGATGTTCGATCAAGATTTTTTTTCATTTAAGAAAGAGTCAATTGCAGTTGAAGAAGTTCCAATAATTAACTCTGAATTCGATGGATTGTTTTCAGTTCTGTGTAGCTAATTGCATTATAAGGTGTGTACTAGAAGACAAACTTCCGCCCTATAACAAACTAATAATCTATCATTTTTTATTCCTAAATCTTTGCTGAAAATACTTAGGAATGTTTAGAGTCATCAAAAGTACACACTGTTAGGGATTGCAATCCGGTGTCATTTTGAATCCGGCCGGATCCAACCGGATTTTCGTCAATCCGGCCGGATCCGATCGGATCCGACCGGATTGAGCTAACCTTGATGAATTAACATTTTTAACAATAATAAAGGCTTAAAATAAAACGGTACGTATACAAAATTAATTTAATTAGGGTAGACTTCTTTTAAATAGTAAAAACTATAAAATTAATTTAGTTTTTTTTTTAATAAAATTACAAATTAGAATACGTTTTACAAAATTCAAATTGAAATTCATCGAAAATAAGTAACATATTTATCTAACCTGCTTGGTTGATCGTGATTTACGATGTGCAAACTAAAACCGACACCACGAAAAAGAAAGATTCTCAAAAAATCACCAACCCATAGTGAAATAAACCATTCGAGGCAGAGTAAGAAACTCCAGATTCGGAGTTTCTGCGATATCGAGCACGTCAGGCAATGGGGTAGAAATAGAAGGCATTACTGGAATGATCACGTCAACAGAACGGATCCGGTGATTCTGGTAATTATAAGAGGTTGAAATCACATCAACCAGCAGACCCTTGGACGAGCACCAAAGAGATGGATGAGCATTTGGACATGCGCGTAATACCTATAACCGGGAATAATCAGACACACTCCTATATCGAGAATAAGTGTTTGAGAAATTATTTCAGACTTATCCTTGAATATAACTGCACACACACATTGTGACAGACTACCGAACTAATCTAATAAAAAGCAGACAATTATCACAATAATTTTGCTTTTAAAAAGGTTAATATATATTTTATTGGCTAAATAATTGTTTAATAGTCTCACCATTTTTCTAACAGGTGTCTTTTAATTCGATAGTCAATGCGATCAGTAAACACTAGCTTTAAAATCCTACATTAGGCACAAGGAGCAAAAGCAGCATTCCATTGCGCTCAGTGTTACGCATTTGCCTCCTTTTCTCTTTTTATATTATTTATGGGTACCCACAATTTTACCTACAATGACCCTGTGAAATTGCTAGGGATACGGGTTAGAGTTCTGTCCATGTTGAGTTTGTTGAAAAATCCTTTGATATGATAAACCGGATCCGATCTCCGGATCCGTCAATTTGCGCCGGATCCGATATGAGCATTTTGATGCCGGATCCGCCGGAATACCGGATCCGGTTTTCCGGATTGCAATCCCTACACACTGTATCACCAATAAAACGTTCATTGTCATATACCTTGATCGTTACTTGTAAAGGTTAAATTATACCTTATAATTATTCAATTAATTTTGTCACAGATATTATACTCGAACAGTTAAAAAGAAATAATAATAATATAATAAAAAAATGATTTCGGGAGAAGTAAATATGTGAAAAAAAAATCAAAATAACATCGATCAAAAATCGTGGTACTACAACCTGAAACCCACTCAACCTTAACTATTATATCATATTGAATCTATATTATAAAAATGGAGAGCTATATTTTGCATGGTCATCGCATCACGCCTGAACGGATGGACCGACCGTACGTGCTTCGGCAGAACATAATAATATACTAAAATTGGATCGATTTCGCTAATTCTTTTTTTTTTTGTCGTGTTGGCCTTTATCAGGAGAAGGTTCTTATAAAGGAAAAAATTAAGAAAGTTGCGTGGAAAATTTGAAAATGAAAGAAAACTCTAAGTAGACAACCTTATTAGTACTTAATCTTGCAGATAGTGGTAAAGGAAAGATGAAATGTGTGATGTTATAAATTATCGTAACCGACAGCGATGACGCTTACGTGTAACTGGTTAAGTAAAATTAGGTCGTTTACGATAAAACTGACGTGTCGTTTACGCTAAAACCACGGTCTAGAAAAATGTTATAAAATCTTACGATAAAATGACTTTTCTGCATAACTTTTCGATTTTTTTTCCTACGCGCGTGGGAGTCAGATCTATCGATGAGGAATATTTTTTTAAGTATCTTTCAATAAAAATGTCAATTTCGACAAAAGTGTCGCTTAAGCTAATTGGCCTTTCAGGTATCGATATTATTTGTTATTATGAAAAAAGTGATTTTCTCTACAACAAAAATTAGAAACCAAAAAAATAACATGCTAAAATCAATTCACTTTAAATAGTTTTTTATTTGTTGTTTTATAACAAGATACAAGTGTATTTTTCTGTGTTAAAACTTGATTAATGGACCTGTCCTATTATAACAACTCGTGGTCGCATAATTAACCATATTATTTCTTTAGTGGATCTGTGCTCATCCAAAGTGAACACAAATACACTTTAGACGTCTTCCACATACTTATATGTTGTGTATGCGGAAATGGTTGGCACTCCTTCGAAGCAGAGCTGAGGAATCTGGACATGGTGTGGGAGGTCATAAACAATGCGCAAGATCAAGCACAATGGAGAGCTCCTGTTACCTACCTATGCCCCTAAGTGGGGCGTAAAGGGACTCAGTTTGGATTTGGATCGCTATTGCCCTTCCCGCATCCACTTAGTTCCTTGTGTTTCCGAGAATTAATTTTTGTAGTACCATATTTTTTATTTTATAAACTTATGTACTACTTAAGTAATTTTATTTAGGATGTCAAACAAAGTAAAAGTTGTAGGTGATTTCTCTCCACATAGGCAAAAATACAATTAACGCAGGCTACGAGATTTAAATCATTAATAGGCAGGCTTAGAATTATGATGTACTTACTTGTGTAATGGTTGCAACTTGATCGGAAAACACATCAAATAATTGCACGTCTGTTTGTGGGGGAGTTTCTGTTTCATCTTCAGTCCCAGCTAGGTTTATGGCACCATTATTCCGCTGAAACATAAATTTAAGCGTTTTGAACATAGGGGGTAGGTTTATTTAGAGATGAACTAGATGATAATGAAATTACAGATATTATTCAGTTCTTATAGATCGTGGGTAGGTTACAGTTATTTGTTAAAAGTAATGTAGGTAGGACTATTATTTAAATATATCAAGCAAGACAGGTAGCAGCTATTTACAATGAGAGAATGTTCCTCCACGCAATTAAGGTCGGAAAGGTAACAATTATGGACGTTTAGGAGGGAAAATAGAGATTGTGCTTATTGTTACTAAATGTCACAAATAATAAAATAAATAAATAAAACTTTATTGTTCAAAAGTACAGTGTGGCGACAGTAAAAAAACATTTGGACACTTCAAAGGGCGGACTTATCCCGAAGGATCTCTGCCAGCCAACCCAGTAAAAACAAAGACAACATATTGAAAAACTAAAAATTGTTAAAACAAAAGATAATGTTAAAAAATATACAATTATATTAGAAAACATAAATATGTCTAAAAAAATAAACAAATAAGAATAAAATAATACCTGACTAAAAGAAGCTAATCTCTCTATCAATGCAATGATTATGTTCTTGACATTCACTCCGGGTTGAAGTTCTGCGCAGGATTTGAGGAAAGGTTGGAGAGTCGCCAGGTGAAATTCATCCGGGAAAACCTGCAACACAAATAATTTATTTTAAATATGAACATCAATGTTTATCAATCAACTGCAAAAGAGTAAAATAATTAGTAGAAGCCAACGTGAAACCAGTCCAGTTAGTTCATCCCAGGAAGTCATAATGGCACTCTTTGAAAAAGAAAAATACTATATGCCAATGCTGATCCATGAACTCCATAGGAAGTAGAAATGGCTAAAATATAACAGTTAGCTAGGAGAATGATTTTAACATTTTTTATAAAGCCCTGCACCCATTATTCTCGATGTGCTGTGAAAGGATATAGTTCCTTCTCAGTTTCATAAAGGGAGTAAGATAAATTGGTGATACCCAATAATTTCCCTGCAGTCTTTCAGCACACTCTGGCAGAATATGAATGATAGAGTAACATGCCGAACTGAGCAGAACCTAATTGTAATTTTCAGCCAGTTAGTTGACCTACCTGAATGATGCATTCCATCAGATACTCCTGGGCAATGGCATCTCGACACGACACAGCCTGTTCTAGAATACCGGGAAGGATCAACTTCTTGTACGCCGACAGCCCAGCACTTTCCAACTGGGAGAGACGTACGAGATTCGTACCAACGAGGATACGGAGCTCTTGACGTTCTCGTTCCCTTCTCTCCTTTTCTCTGTAAATCATTTGAAATCATTGATAATCTGCGGGCTGTTGGTAGAGTAAGATGGGACAGGGAATTGCCAGGCATCTCCAGAGAATAGAAACTGCCACTTGCTTATATCGCTCCAAACAAAAACCAAACCTATGGTTTTCGAGATAGACCTGCATAATGGTTAGACAGCTGGGATTCAAGTGAACAATAAATTAACACTTTTCTATACAAAGGTGTTAGAAGGAGGCAAAACTTATTGCTCGAAGTAATTTTTTCCAGTCAACTGGTGCCCCCCAATCTAGGCCAAGCCAACCCTAAGTAAAAATTCTATGTTAGAAACACTTAAAAAATTCTGACCTGGCTGGGAATAAAACTTCTTGATCTGAGGATGGTGCCTTATAACAATACGTATTAGAATGGCCCAGAATGCTGACTGATTGACAAACGCAGCCTACTGAATACCCAGTGGTAAGTGAGTTGCGTTGTTTGAAACGGGCGGATACACAAATACGTACGCCATACAGGTACCACGTCTATTCTGCTGTCAGTTTTGTGTACACAAGGTACGAAATTGAATCGAAAATCAAAGATGTGATGGGTGACCCCTACGATGCCTTATAAAAGTTGAAAACATGGATTATTTTACCTGGAATGCCCTTGATGTTGCATCCTCACCCACAGTTTATTCATTTCAGCAAAATTCATTAAAACGAAGTCTACTGCATCTTTGACCTATCAAACAAAGAATTACATTACTTATTAACAGTAAAAGTATAATATGAGAAGTCATAAAAATATGTTTTAAATGTATGTGGAAAAAGCCTACATTTCCTTCAGCTTCATTCTCAGCAATGTCAACATCGGGAAGTACATTCCTAGTGCACTGCAGCAGGTAGTTACGCAGGAAGAGGCCCCTTAATGGATGCTGGACTCCACGACACATCTCCACTAAATCCTAAAAGAACTTTAACACGTGAGTTGATGGCTTCCTACTAATAGATGCATTTTAGGAGAAAATGCTGCTTCTAGTACAGTGGTTCTTAACCCGGGTTTATCGAACACCAGGGGTTCAGTAAGTCAGTCTCGTGTGTTCGGGGAAGGTCAAGACACACCCAACTCATATGATTCGTGATGACACACCCCATTTTCAAGAAAGGTTCAATGAATTTGCATATGAAAGAGGTTAAGAACCACTGGTTTAGTACATCTTACCATAACAATTCGGTAAAATTTGGGTTTAATGGAGGATTCATCCAACAACATAAACAATAATGTAACAAGCTTCACCCAAAATCACTCGAATTCGGGCGTCAATAAAATTAATTAAACAAGCTTCACATGTTACTTATTTCCTACTACACCGCCATCTCTTGGTTTTTTTAGTTATGCAACTATAGAAGAATTGTTTTTATTACAAACTTATAGCCCGCCGAACTTCATCCCGCATCCGAATCAACGATAATTATTACAGAATGCAATATATTCTCAGATTGGACGGGACCGGTTGCCTGGTAAAAATTGCCTCAGGCAATAAGTTTCCGCCGGCTATATACTGACACCTTTGTATAGAAAAGTGTTATATTATTATTATAAGTTAAAATTAATTAAGTTTTTATTTCATAAACTGTATTTAATTCATGTAATAAGTTAAAATAATTATTTTTAATCCTGGGTTAGGTCGAAGTTTGAAAGGCAGGTCAGCTAGTACCTAGTAAATACATAATTCAACATAACAGCTAGTACCTAGTAAATACATAATTCAACATAACAGCTAGTACCTAGTAAATACATAATTCAACATAACAGCTAGTACCTAGTAAATACATAATTCAACATAACAGCTAGTACCTAGTAAATACATAATTCAACATAACTGCTGACTTTCGAGTTTGTATTTTTTGTTTTTTATCGCACTCAGCGAAAAGGAATGTTATGCTGGGTGCTATTCTTTTTATCAGAATAAAATTCTTTCTGCTGTTTGTTGCTTGTTTCGCAAATTACTTGTTAAAAGAGGTGTCACTGTGATTGTTTTGTATTTTTACCATATGTTGGCAAACAAAGACCCTTAGATATACATTAATTAAGTGCTTACCTTTAAAAGATCTCTCTTTAAATTAGCGTTAGTTTTGATGTAAACTAATCCCACTGTAATTAGGAGATACAAGCGTGGTACAATGTTGCCAGCGTGCTGCACCAGCTCGTACAAATCGGCCACCTTCCTCCCCTTCTGGAACTCCTCCAGAAGATACAGTTCTAAATAACGAAGCTCGTCCGTGACCGCCATGTCTGAGCACAGATCGTTAAGAAAAATATTTGGTTGTAACTGATACAAATATAAGACTGCAGCAAGCCAACCATAGAAGATAGATTCCTATAAATATGTCAAATACTCTGCAGAAATAATTAAGAAGCCTATTCTTTCAAAACAATCTTTTTTTTTCAAGTCAAGGTATATCGCTGCAACCAAAATAGATATATTATGACATCCTTCAATTTTTTAACTCGCCCTCAAGGCCATGTGAGTCATGTAACTGTCTTGGTGCATTACTTCTTTTGTGGATGTTTCTTGAATCTATAGGCATGTTTGATAGTCCAATTTTACACACATTATTATGCTACAGCTACGTAAATATTCATGAATTGCTTTAACCAAATAAAGTTAAGCTGGTTACGGGCAAAAATTCAAAGATGGCTGAAAGGCTAAAGGCAAACACAAAGTTTGGCTAAGAGTGAGATAGATACTTAAATTATTGTAAAGGATACATAGTTCATAATAGCTTTTAGGTGACAGCATAGATGTGCGGAGTTCTCCCAGCATTGTGGATGCATGCTTGAGCCCGTCTGTGAGTTTGTTTTTATCCAAGCACCTCTTCATCTGAAGCGCCTTAAATAATTAAGAAATAAACACAATGTTAGCAATGGTTTTTTTTTCCGTAATGTTTTACAAAATATATTATCTAATGACTCAAGATTTATACTTATTTATTCAATCAATTTATAGTTAAAATTGGCAACATTATGGGGCCTGTGCATGATGGCAGGATAATGGGATATAACAAAGTATACATCATCTATCAAACCCCAGGCTCTCTGTGTATGTAATGGTGGGTTGGACTGTGCAAAGAGTGCCATCATCGTGAACACCGAGTATTATGGAAGGACCGTGAGCTACTCATGACTATTAAGATTCGTAAGAACTCATATCTAGGCCTTGAGCCGAGGGGTGATAAAATAATACACCTTACTCCAACTTATTATGAAGGAGAAAATAGAGGGGAGCAGAGGGGTTGGCAGAAGGCATATATCTTGGCTGTGTAATCTAGTTTATTTCATACCTGAACTTTGACTATGCTTAGAGATTCATCTAACAATTTCTCCTGCTCTTCCATTGGTGATATGGGACTCGTCATTGGCTGAAAAATTTGACAAACATTGTAAAAGAATTTAAATGTCGAATTTCTAATCAATCGCTAGATAAATGACGCAGTATTTGCTTACTTAGCTGTTACAAATATATAGATATATTATTATTGCTATTAATTCTAGCTTCAGTAGCTAATTTGACAATGAAAATTACAATAGTTCAGATATTATAGTGGTAAAGTAACAATGTACATATTATTTTAATGTGAATTATTGAATTTTTAGAAACATTTAGAATTAAATTGATCAATTATTGTTATATATTATGACAAGTAAAATAAATCTATGTATTACTACAATAACAATTAAAATCTACACATTGTTTGACACAAGATTTTACAACTAATATGAAATTGGGTGCAAACTATTTTAGTTAGATTTTGGAGTCTTTTTAATAATTTGGGCGTTTAATTGGGTTATCAAATTCTTGTTTGAATATATCAATATACGCTATTGAAAGGTACGTGGTAGTGGTTACATGATAATACCAAGTTTATAGACAATATCGGTAATTAGCGCGACACCTTCTTTAAATGTTAAATAATGCCAAACTTACCACAGTATAGTGTATATATTACAAAACGGATTGTTCTGATGTTTGCAGTTTTGTTTTTCTATTGTTAATGAAAAGAAAATGAGATATAATTTATAATGTAAATCACAAATCCGGTGAAACACTTCATTTGACAACCCGATACACCAGATTTGACGTGAAGTTGTTGCATATGTTTTATGACGTTTGTTTACATTGTTACCAACATTATCAACGCTCATACTTCACAACATAACAAGAATGCTGAAAAAAAAACTTCGACATAATCATAGATAATATAATATATACTGTAGTAGACATAATATTATAGTTTTTTTTTTTTTTTTTTTTTTTTTATATAAATGAATCTGTGCTCACTCAAAGTGAACACAAATACACTCCTTGACTCTTTCACAGTAAGCTACTTAAAGCTTGTGTCGTGAAAGAGGAAGATGGTCGGCACCAGGGATCGAACCACGACGTCCGCAGTACGAAAGCCGACGTTGTAACCGCTGGGTCACCAACCACTTCAGTTTCAATGATAATTTGATTAAAAAAAAAAGGAAATTAAAATTGCAAAAAATTTATAAATAGACTTATTTCAAAATGTCATAATTTAATTATTGTTCAACGAGGGTAACCTAGTATGTACGGGGAACCAGATTCGCACCAATAGAATCCTTGCATAAAGTGCGCATGCGTGACACTCACAGTAGATATTAAAGTTTTTCGGCGTTGCTAGCAAGTTCATAATGGTCCTACGGTTATAGTCGCCGCCGTTGGCATTGATGGTTGTTGGTTCGAATCCCAGTGGGGGCGGAGCTTTTTTTTCGTTTTTTTTTTCTACTTATCCGTTTTTTTTCTGTGAAAGATGTCTAAAGTGTATTTGTGTTCACTTTGGCTGAGCCAAATTCATAAAAAATAGGTTCGTTAGCCTATTTTCATGACTAACAGTCATGAAAATAGGTTAGGTTAGGTTAGAACATAATTATTTAGGGGGGTTTGGGGGGCAGAGCCCCCCATACATCTTCGCACATACCCCCGAATCCATTTTACCCTCTGCAAACCGAATATATTTGAATTTTAGGCGCATTTGAATTGTTGACGCCATTTGAATTTTTAGCGCGAATCTGGTTCCCTGTACATACTAGGCTACCCGTTCAACGAGATTTCATTATGACATGACCCAGTCCCAGTACTTACATTTCCATAACTTTTGTGTTACCAACACGTTACCAACATGAATAAATTTATTATGACAGCCAATTGTCAAAAAGACGAATGGACTGAAAAATCTGAATTGACTACATATTTGAATAAAAAAGTATTGAACAAAGTCGGACATTGTTACATAAAATATTTCATACCGTTTCTCGGTTATTAATTTAAACGATGACTTAACAGTTTATATTTCTCTATTAATAACAATTATTGCAAGGTCAATCAAATGGTCAAATCATTTGTCATATGCGGAGGTCAATTACAGTTTTATTATTAGGATGAATGAAAACAATCAAGATAATAAACCATCGCTGAGTAAATATTTTGGTGGAGCAGATAACAATCAAACTACAACGTCAGCTACATTCTTTGATGAAATATCCGATATCAAGGAGATACCAATCACCCCAATAAATAATACGCTAGCAAATATTGGTGTCCTGAATAAAGGTTTTGGTTTATTATTATTTGTTTATTAAGATAAATCCCTTCATGAATCATACATTAAATAAGTCCTGTCATAACTCTCAATAGTCCGTTCTATGCTTTTAACAATCTGTGATATTGACTAATATTTAATATTAATCTGAATAATATTATAATTTAAGCACAACAATGCTGTTTCAAACATAGGTATTTATTTCATATCATCTTATATACATACATTCTCCCTTTAAGGCCCCCCGCACACCGCAAGCCAGCCCGGAGGAGACAAATCTGCAGCAAACCCAACCCGCACAAAACCAACCATGTAGTTCGATCGAAGCAATCAAACCAAAAAGCCGATCCCACACAAATCAAGCCCGCCGCAGATCCCCCCCAAACCAACCCGCAATGCAGGAGGCCTAAACCCCACTTAGGGGCATAGGGAGGCACCAAGAGCTCTCCATTGCGCTCGAAGGCGTCCGAGGCCTTTTCTTTTCCTCCAAGCCTTCGGTCCTTTTCTGACCGGTTGAGGTTTAAGGACGTGAGGTGGTCAACCTCACGGTCCCGATCTGATTTTTCGATTTCCTGCCTCTTACAGGATGCTCGGAAAACCAGCAAAAAGAGCAGAGGTGCTATTCTTAGCCGGCAACCCCACAGCACTTATATAGTGCTTGATTATATGAATGAAGGCTTAGATTATTGTGTTGTTATTTTTGGTTAAATATTACAGTATGTTTCCCAATTGTTTTATCTTTGGTTATATAGTGAAAGTTGTCGTGCAAGTAACTGTCAAAGGAATATGTACTGTGATTGAATTAACTTGTCTAATATTATATTTATATCTACTTTACTGAAAAAAAATTGCCTTTATTGATGTTATAAATTAAAATTTTAATTTAAGATTGATATGTAATGGATTTATATTAATTTCTTTCAATATTATTGAAGTCTGAAGATGTTCTATTGTAAATAAATGTTTTGAAAATGTATGTTTGCAGGGGATAATGAGCCGGAGCCTGTTGTATGTAAATTATTTGTAGACCAAACTACAGGAAGCAGATCTGTCGCATTTACAGCAAGCGAAACAAGAAGAGAAAGTGTTGGTGTTGCCGTTGCGGAAATCGAACCGCCTAGAACAATGACTACTAATTTAAACACTTTACCAGATCCATCCACATTTTTTGATAATATTGGGCCGAGTTCTGTTTTGAATATTTCCGATAATAATAGAAATCCCATTGATAGTTTTGAATCATCTATTGATCTCACCTTAGAGAGCAAGTTATCACCGCCGGTATAATATTTATTTATTTTTTTAATATTACAACACATTTAAATATTCCAATTTCAATGTTGCCAGTATTTTTAACTAGTGCATATTATTTCAAAATTCTTATTTAGAATCAACCACCTGGCGAAACAGATAGAAGACGAGATGCATGGATACCGACCGATGAAACCAAAAAAGTTCTTGTGCAAGCACAAACATCTCCCGCAGGATCTTTCTTTCCGGAAAGAGATGTTCTTACAATGCCTGGAGTTGTTTTAGAAGAAGATCTGGTGGGTTTCTTTTAAATTAAGCAATATTTATTTTTAATTTTATGATTAGAAAAATAAATTTAAATTGATACTTGTTTGAGAAATATTTTGAAAATATAATAATTTCAGGGTGATGTCTTATATGGAGTGGTTTCGCATTATTTGGGGGAAACTGAAGTCGTCCAGCGTAGTCCTCTGGAACACGTAGCTCAAGACGAAAGGGGCCTAAGAGAATTGATTCAAGCCGGCGCATTCAGAGCTGCAGTTAACCTCACAACAAGACTGTTAACTATATATGGACAAGGAGTGGGTCGGGCCGGTCATCCTGGAAAACATTCCCCGCGCTCTCTACAGCTCTGGTTCACTCGTTTGGCCATGCTTGTTAAAATACATTCCTTCTCACTGTGTGAGCTTGAAGCAGAACCGTTTGGTTTGTTGGAAAATCCTGACGTATTCTATCAGGTATACAATATTTTTTCCCCGTCACCTAGTGCCCTGTACTTTTCTTATCTTGTCCACTTACATTTGGTCTCAATAACCTATCTACCTTCTATCTCTTAGTAAAACTCTATATTTCTGTTTTGGTGTCCAATAAACAATGATCAGATTGAATTTCCTTCAGAGTTTTGTATCTTTCTTTCGGAGGATAATATAGAAATCAGCAATAAACCCTTTCAATAATCTATCAGTTCTATCACTTATAAGTAACAACTTGTGACAATTTATGATTACTATTTTTCTATAGTTTTGTTATCCCCCGATTTTGACAGCCAAAATAATAGACCATGGATCTCTGACTTATCTTTGTACATAATACACAGTTTATTTAACAATTTGAAGGTCTACTGGATAGAAATCGTATTGAAACGCAAGTAACAGTAAAGTAATAACCACGGTCAATATAACTGGTTACTATGGATGTACTATTTTTGAACAATTTCAAGTGTTTTTTTTTCATTTCAGTTTTATCCAGACATGTATCCAAATCGAACAGGTTCTATGGCTTCATTTTCATTCCGCTTGTTGTTAGCCGAACTACCAATGTATACGGGGAAAATAGATTTAGCAATTACAAAACTATACAAAGTATTATCTACTGTTAAAAAGGTCAGTTTAAATGTCAATCATTAACCGTTTCAACTCACAAACTTTAATAGGTCTTTACTAAAATCAAATTTAGAAACTCAAGTGCTATGGGATCAGGGGCACGGAGAACAGATTTTTTCAGTCTTACTTAACCAACCGCCAACAGTATGTCGATGTTAATGACACTAAATCCGAAATGGCAGGGATAGGCTGTGGGGTTCCCCAGGGATCGGTGCTCGGTCCTCTCTTATTTCTTATTTATATAAATGACCTTCCAAATTGTACTAACAAAAATTCAGAAATTGTAATGTTTGCTGACGATACCTCACTGATTCTCAAAGGTAATAAAAACGATAATGACTATATAAATAATGCCTTAGGTACATTGAAACAATTAAAAAACTGGTTTAGCGACAACTCTTTAGTTTTGAATACGACAAAAACTAATACTATGAGCTTCTCTCTTGGTCGACCGGATGTCACAGATCCGCTTTCCACTGCTCTCTCGGGAGAAGGTGTGGGTGCTGTTGCGGAGTGTAAATTCCTGGGAGTTACACTCGATAAAGGATTAAAATGGGATAGCCACATAAATCAGCTGTGCAAAAAACTGAATTCTGCAGTATACGCAATAAAAAAAATCAAAGATATTTGTGGAAAGGACGCAGCAAAGTCTGTATATTATGCATACTTCCACTCCATCATGAGTTATGGAGTGTTATTCTGGGGAATGGGATCTGATTCAGGTAGAGTATTCATTTTGCAAAAAAGAGCACTCAGAACACTGCTCGGCATGTGTCCTAGGGACTCCTGCAGGCCTGTGTTCAAGGAGGAGGGTATATTAACTGTTCCTTGTGCGTATGCTCTTGAGTGTTTATTATATGCACATAAAAACATCCATAAAACCCCATTAAATGCAGACTTTCACAACTACAACACCAGAGCGGGAGAACTGATACGCCCTCCTGAGCACATGTTAGCAAAGGTGTCCAAAAGCTATATTTGCACTAGTATTAGATTATATAATCACCTTCCACCAAGTCTCAGGTCCCTTAATACTCTGTGCTTCAAGAGAGAGGTGAAAAAGTATCTAGTTGGCAATGCTTTTTATTCTGTTGACGAAATATTGGCCGACTACTCAACTAACTCATAACTGACCTCTATTTTTATTAACTAATAAATATTAAAACATAACCAAGTATAATTCTAGCTGTTCGTGTAGTTCTGTTAGTCTTGACGCGTTCTTGTTACTATCTGCCTCTTACTCTTGACATGGTACTAGAAAGACCTTTTACATCTTTCTAGTACTGAAAAACAAAAATATAATATGTGCTTTGATATAATTTTTCTTGTTTTCGTTTTTTCTTGTTTATTATTTGTATTGTATGTATATGATGTAACATGTATGATGATCCCAAGTGTCCTGCAAAGGACCTACGGGTTGATGCAAGAAATAAATAAATAAAATAAATAAATTTTAGAATACAAGATATTTTCAAAGAGAACAGCTTGAGTTTAAAAATTTGAATTTTGTTCTTTTTGTCAAATATTTGAATCCAGTCCTCCAGGTGGAGCTAGTTGGACAGAAAAGAGTAAATTTGAAATACAACATGAGTTACCCATCTATATAAATAAATTAAGTATTAATTATTACCACAACTATTTTTATTTCTTGTCATGTCTAAACCATAGATACTAAAGTCTGAACACCCCTAAGAATGTGTTGTGTTTTTTCCTATTTTGGTTCTATTTTTCAGATTAACCCTTATTAACAATAGGTAAATTCTCTTGCTAGATCATGGGTGGGACATTTCTTTTTCAGATTATAGCAAATTTGAAAAGTAATAAATGTGAGATTGGATCGGATCTCGAAATATCAGCGCAAGATAGACAAGAGTCCATCAAACTATGGCAAGGCAGAGAAGCCCGAGTTATGTTTTCTATAATCAATTGTTTCTTACAAAAAAAGGTAACACATTATGAATATTATTTCTTGTTAGTTGCAAAACCAACCAATCAACTGATGTGTCTGTTGTGTGTTTTGATTTTTTTTCAGGATTATGTCGTGGCTTTGGATCTTGTAGAGAAAATGGCTTCAAATCCAATGTGGGGCAACTCGCAATCCAGAGCTTTATATTCCGCGTTGGGTAGGTGTTGTCTTCAAGCTGGACACATACTTGGGGCTGAGCAATATTTCAGAAAATCCTCGCTGATTAGAGCAACATTGTAAGTGATTTGCGATTGTGATACTAAATTGTAACAAATTAACTGACTGTCGCGCTGATTAGTTTTATAAAAATGAAATCCATTTTCAATATGGACTATTATACTTGGAACAAAGTGTTTTTAAATGAATAAAATTTCGAGGAAAATAACTGATTGTGTCCCATACAAAGTCTTCCTGCCAAGATATTGGAACTCATAACAAAGTATAAGTCATTTTTGTGGATGTGGGATAAAGGATTGTTATTTTTGTGGGTGTGGGGTACTGGAAATTAAGTATGCGTAGGATGTAGGCGAGATTAGTTTACCATGTCATCTAGTTTTAAATAAATTTTAACACCTGATTACAGCTAGCAATGATTTTTATCAATAACTAGCTTTCCCGACAGACGTTGTCCTGTAGTCTTTACTATGAATATTGATTTCGAATTTGTAATTTATACACAAATACGTTTAAAATATGTTTGAATGTTAAAAAATTATTTCTTAACTTGAAAGAAATTCTATCAAAAATCTGCGTACCAATGTTTTGAAACTCAATGGTAAATAAAAATTGTGTTGTTATGAAATTCTTAATAGATGAAATTTTTGTCAGTAAATCCATTCCATACTAACTTTAATTTTATTTGCAATTCATTTTTCAAAGTTTTAATAATTACTCTGTTATCCGGAGCAGAGAAGAATCCAATAAACCAAACATCATAAAAATCTGTTCAGCCGATCTCGAGTTACAAGTGTTAGCACTAACCCGACTTTCTTTTATAAGATTTCGAAAGAATATGTTCAAAAGTAACAAATAAAATACAGCTTTTCTACCTTAAATATGTAGTGCAATTTAAATCTATGGATTTTATAATTTTTCTTTATCTGTTTTTATAGTAAAACTGATTTACTAAAAAAATGTTTCTTTTATTGATATAGGTTTCCAGAACAAGATGTAAGAGAATTGGTGGACCAGTCACTTTTGGCTGTAGCTCAGAATGCCTTTGGAGAAGCTCATCAATGTTTGACAAAAGCAAACGAAATAGAACCGGCTAACACCATGGTAAAATTTAGTAATAATAATTTATTACTAAAGATTAAACTAATGAAGTATCTTGTGTTATAATAATATTTACATTTTCCTTCAAACAAAATGTTTTTTAAGTTAAATTATTATGCATTAAATTTAATACTCTCTTCTGCTTGAAATGGACGTAAAAAGAATATAGTATAAATGCAATAGAAATGAGAGCTCTACGAAGAATATGTGGAAGAACTCTTGACTCTCGAAAAAGTGAGAATATTAGGAAGAAATGTGGTATGGAAGTTAGTGTTGACAAAGATGTAAGCTGATAAGTTAACTATGTGGTCATGTTAAATGAATTTCGTGCACAAAGAAATTTTAAGGCTAAAAAAAAGTGTAAAAAGACGTGGAAACAATTCATCGATTCCGTCCTTAAATAAGGCTAGATCAGAAGCAAGAGAAATAGGAGAGGTTGTATGATAAATGGTACGTCGGTGGAAAAAGTGTTCTCGGTCAGAAAATAGTGGAGGTCTGTTCTCTCTGCCTACCCCTTAAGGGACAGTGTGATGGTTAAAACTCTTTTCTACCTTGTGCTAATTCTGTACCCGTAACTTGACTTTTGTGTGGGCTACAGAACTAAAAAAGTATTATGTAACAGCAAGGATATCGCCAGCCCAAGGCCCAGGGGGGGGGGGGGGGGGCAATTTAACCCATTTATAGGCTATTCTCCGTATACCCTATATTATGGAGGATGAGAAAAATATAAATTTTAGGTATAGTCAAGAGTAGATAGTTTTTAGGATTTATCGGCACGGTCTTCGAAGTTTAGTTGCTTTGCAGTTGGCTACATTTTTTTTATTTCTAGGGGGGGGGAAGGCCAGCTGCCCTCCCTTGTGTAGCAGTAGTTGCCAGATCTTCTTTTTAAAACAATAATTTCACATAGCTTAAAAGTTCTCAAAACCTCAAGTAGTAAGTAGAATTGGATTTTATTTATTAAAAAATATACTTTCTTTTATTATAGGTACTGAACAATATGGCTGCTTGCTTGCTGTACTCGGGAAAATTAAAAGAGGCCATTGCCATAATGGAGAATGCTGTCAATTCCAACCCTAGCAAGGGCCTAAACGAGAGTCTCCTCCTTAATCTGTGCACCCTCTACGAACTGGAGTCTTCGGACACTATGACCAAGAAGTTGGCCCTGCTGAGGCAACTATGCAGATACAAGAGTGATACCGTAACCAATGTGCATGTCTGCTTAAAGCTGCATATGAGCGATTAAAAAAATTAAATTTTTGCTGCGGTTTGGAAACATTACAACTAAAAGCAGTTCATACAACCAATCTTGTACGGACCTATTATGAATGGATATACCTAATATCATAGCGCCATCTACTGGGCAGTTGTTTATAAATTTGGTATCTAAAATGTTTTCACATTTCTTCAACAGATGCCTCTGCATTAAATTAATAAAGAGGATAATTATTACTACCTACAGTGCTTTTAATACACGTGTTGGAAGGTATTACTATGGTCAATTGGTTGGTCCAGCGGCTACCGTCTCTGCTTAAACCGACTAGGGATGCGGGTTCAAATCCTACAGGGGGTACCGAAGATTCTCACAATTTGGGGATTTCAACTAATTTGACCACCTAAATCGTAACGTTATTATCGTAAAGTGATCACATTACCACTCTTCGAAACAGCAGTAGAAGACAGTTGTTAACATGTCATTGTGTAATTCAAATTTGTAAAAATGGATATAGGTATATCCTGGCACCAAATACATGACAGCAGTCGCATTCTTTAAATTTGGTTGCTCTCTTGTTCTCAGTAATTTCCAACTTTTATCTCTATATTTCATTAATTATTATTAAATATCTATTTGATGCATACATGAGATTTTTCGACATGTTGAACATGTTGAGAATTCTCATGATTAGGAGTTTCGGAGACTCAAACATTACCACCTAATGGCGAACGTTGTTAACGTAAAGTGATCACACTAAGCCAGCCTTCGAAACAACAGTAGAAGACAGTCGTAAGCCCGTGGTGGTTTGTTCCATTCAAAAATCGAACATCAGTAATGAATTTTTGGTGTCAAAAGTTGTTAGAAAATTCTTGTAAAAATTTGCTGAGTATTATTAATATTCAGGATAATGCAATGACATATTCAAGGGGCAAACCATTGAAGAACACTGTGCATTGAGGCTTGGATTTTGGCTTTTTAATGGAGTAATTCAGAAAATCTATGCTCTTATATCTTCAGAAACCTTCTCGAATGGACGCGGACTATCATCTATTCTTCCATATTGAGATCTCCCTTGTGATATTTGGAAATTCTGTGCCCCTATTCATAAATTATTTAATTTGCTGTATATACATTGTTATTATTGTAATAAAATAATGATTAAATTAATATACCTACTGTTTTAATTACAAGATTGTGCTTTTGCAAAATCAATCTCAGAATTTGGTTGCTGACTTTGGCTCTTTATTTGCTCCCCACATGCATTTCTCGACTAGTTTTATATTATGCTTATTGTTACAATCTGTTCCAAAAGGTTTATAACCATATTGATCTTCTGTTATTCTTACATAATCAATCTTTTTTGACAAGAAAGTTGCTAAATTGGACTGACGAATCTTTTATCATGCTTAAAAATCGTCTTTTGTACACTATTTTGAACTTATGTTTAACAACCACTAGGGACAACTTATTCAACAGTGAAATCTTCAAGAAGAAACTAATGCATCGAATGCTATTTGCAAATACACTTGATTCCGCTTATTTGGGACGAATCTCAAAGAACAGAAACTAATAGTAAATTTATATGTTTAATTGGGACAGTAAATTTAACATTCCTACTTTTTAGAGAATTTTTGTGCCGGCTGACGAAACCGGCCTCTATTATCCCTATGCTATAAACAGACTGCACTGTCTGGTTATAAAAAGGCGATGGACCGCATTAATGTTATGCTGTTCAAATATGTCAGGTACTGACAAACGAAAGCTACTGATCATAGGAAGAAGTGCTAGGTCTCGATGCTTTAAGGGGTCATGAATAGAGGGTTTACCAGTGGAGTACCATACAAATAAAAATGCATGGAATTTTAAAATTTTTCGAAATTGGTTTACTTGTTGGGACCAAAATTTACAACTCAAACATAGAAAAATTTTGCTGCTTGTTGACAATTGTGCGGCACACCCTGATTTATGCAATCTACAAAATATACACCTGGAATTTCTTCCCCCTAATACCACATTGTTAGTTCAACCAAAAAAAATGTGAAATTCGCTTAATTGGGACAAAATGGCCAAGTCCCGATGTGTCCCAATTAAGCAGAATCGACTGTAGGTATGTGTTTTAAACTGGTCAAGATTTTCAAAAGGATAAATTAGAATAAGAAACACTTTTATCAATTAAATTGTGTATAATATTATTTTTAATTATTGAATCATAACCTTATGTTTCAAATATCTATATACACATGGAAAGCGGTCACACATTTAATAATCAATCTTAACCCAATCCCGCCTGCCGTGCACAAGTGTGTACAGTGGGCGGGAGTGTGTTAACAATACAAGTAATATACAATGCTATCTATCTACTGCTCTAGTGTAATAATGATTGTATGAAAATACGAGGAACTAACAATTATAAAAGGAGGTAATTTTATATGGAAGCTTTTGTGTATAGAAGTACAGATGAATGAGTCAAATACGGATATAAAACAAAAACCATAATTTAAAAAATAAAATAATAAGCCAACATAATAAGTCTTTGAAAAATTACAGTATTCAAATTTTCATAAGACAGTTCGAAATAAAATAAAGAACTTCAGTAGCCTGTGTAGTTGCTGAATTCTTATACTAGGTTTGGGACAAAACATTTTTTGGCCTATGATTTATGTTTTTTTTTTCAGGGCAAAATAACGTTCATACCTCCTCACTTCTATCCACAAAACATTCCAAAAGTTTTATAGAAAGTTAAAACGTAATCCTACAAACGTATCCGTTTATCAAAAGTATATTCCTTTAATTCACATGATAATTACAGCGATAAAAACTAGCTACCTACCCAATAAGTTTTCATATAAAACTTCACTGTATAAAATTGACCAATTCTTGTTTATTTTGGTTGTTAATTTTTTTTTACAAATCACCAATAAAGATTGTGATGATTAATTTGGTAAATCTTCGATAATGTCTTCCGTCAATTTATAATGGTATTAAGTCTTACAAAAATATAAATGATGGAAATCACGAGTGTTCAAAGTGACAACAAATCCTAAAATGTCTATGCAAGGAGAAAAATGGTGGAATCAAAAACAGCTGAAAATTTCATATTTGTGTGATCGCTAAATAATTTTACACAGGATCTACCTACAATATTTTTATTTGAGTAATGTTCTATTTTATTGTATAGAACACTAGTAAATGCTGAAATCCATGTTTCTGGATCTGTATCATTTTAAATGCAGAAAAAATGTGTCTTATAAAAATAAGTAAGAAGTGGATTAGGAAACAAAAAATAAATATGGGGTCAAGCAGAAATGAAAAAAAAAATAATTATGTTGTTCATTTATTCTCATTCCTATCACAACCGTATCTTCGAAAATGCTGCACATTTCTAAAGATGGGAAAACAACCTTCAATCTGAATTGTACGTGTATTGTTTTGATACAAAAATGGTACAACTTCTAAACATCAAAAATTTCAATCAAAACGTTGCCTTCCCATTATTACTAAGATAAAAATATTATTGTTACGAATAAAATTTGATTTGACGTCAAAAGTTTTAAACGCAAAAATAATATTATATTTACACAATAATAGCAGATACAAAGAAGCATCCAAAAATATAGTAATTGTACAAGACGTTATGTGGAAAGAAGATTACAAAAAAAAACATCACAAAATCAGCAAAAAATGTAAGATAAAGAAATAGATGGAAATTTGTTGTGCCTTTTCTAACATTAAAATTTTATGCAACTGTATTATAGTTAACTCAAAAAAATGATGAAATTGTTCATTCTAAACTGTTCATTGGAGATAAATTTGACGACTTAAACGAATTGTTTGAGTGCATTCATTGTATCACTTTGTGGAAACTATCAGAACTAAAATTTAGCTTAAATCATAAATATTATCACTACTACTTCAAGATGGGAGAGAAACAATGCGAAAATATAAGACCGAGGTCGAGGCAACTTCGGCCAACTCAACATTTTACAGCATGCTATTTCGGTCACACACCAAACTTAGAATTATGATAATCACAAATATTTGAACAGTTTACAATATCTCTCAGAGAATAACCTGCATACCATTATTATATTTCATAATAATAATTAATATGACAAAAGAAAAATTCTTTTATGTGATTATATTTACATTTCAAGTGTTTAAAAAATGTTTTAAGAAATTACATGACGATGGTATATAAGATTTTTGGTATAAACGAAACGAATGTTTTCACAAAAAAGGTAAAAACCCGGGGATATGAAATTCAAAGATTCGGAATAATTCGAAAATAATTGCTAATACTAATGTATGGGGAATTTTTGAGAATAAATCAGATTTCACAAACACTTTTCTGTGTTGAGAAACCTGAATTAAAATTTTAACAATATTTCATCCTATAGACTGACACGAAATTAAAATTTTTTAGTGGCAACTTGAATTTTATTAATGTTATTTAGGAGGAAAAACGTACCTTTTAAAAAAAGGCTTCTAAATATAAATAGAAGATTTTCCTTATACCACGATTGGACTTTTACCTTTCTAAATGTTTACAAATAACGGAAACAAAATTTTGAATTTCAAACTTCTATAAAAATCTTCTACAAACATTGATCATTGTGATGACAAAAAAGCTAAGTCAGATACTTAGAATACGCAAGATATTGTGACGCAAACTACTTTTCAAACACTGCATTCATATTGTATATTTTACTTAGAATAATACTTAAAATACTTTCTATTTCGATACACAAATATTATTGCATTATCGCAACCAAACATTTTACACAAGTGAATTGCGACACTTTCGATTAGGCGAGGGCCGACGGCGTTGTGTAGCATTTCAAATGCGTAAAATGTCACTTATCAAACCTCTAATAATAATAATGGATGTAAATCTACTTAAGATAAATCACCAAAATCAAACCTAAAATCATTTCCAATTGGTAATTACTTCTTACTACGTTTCAAAGTATATTTTTATTATATAAAAATAAAGAGACAATGTTACATAAGACAGATTACAGTGTTTTGAAATAAAAATACATTCATACAAAGTCATATTCACCTATCCATCAATTTCCTACAAACTTACTAATCAGAACTAATAATACAATTACTATTTTTAAGTCATACGAAAAAAATTCCATGTACAAAGCAAACTGATTTTTTTTACTTCCAAACAAAAACTTTTGTATTTTCACGTTTCTGTATAAATTATTAAATTTCATCAAATGTTAGTTAAAAAATTGGATGATTTAGTTCCGACACGATTTATATTTTTAGTTAATTTTTATCATCAGTAATACTCCCGTTTCACCATTCCGAATGATTTTGATATTATTTGATAATGTTTAAAGGCAAGTGTTTTGTTACAATTGAGTGAGTATAATTCAAAGTATTCGTGCAAAAAATCTTAATGAACATATCAATTTAAAAAGTATACTGTCACATTTTATTCAGTGGAATGATACAACCGGAGTATTAACCAAAATTCCTGCCACGATGCGTTCAAAACGCAACATACTAGCTTACTTATACACTCCAGATTTGTCGAAATATTTCAAACTGCTAAAATTGAATTTTCTCAACGGCACCATTAAAAAATAGCACAGTTGCATAAAGAATACAGGTTACAAAAAAAACAGCTAATTGATGAACTACAGAAAGTTGGAAACAGACTTGTATCAGTAACTAAATTTAAACAGATACCCTTCTCGTGTGTATTCATTAAAATAATATATAAAGGTTTTGTTTACACAAAATGCACGTAAAACTTGTTTGCGAAATTAAATATGAAGAAAAATCCTACGCAACTTTTGCCTCAATATGTTCTACCAAGTACTTAGGCATAATTAAAAAAAAAAAAAAAAAAAAAAAAAATGAATATTGTATATATTATATTCTACAAACAAAAGCAAGCAATCAATTTAATATTAGGCAAATCTTAAAGGCGCATTATATAATGGCAATATGTAAATTAATATAATTGTGTTGTTTATTGCTATTAATTACAGTTATTGCTGCTCACTCTGTTAGTTATGACCTTCCTATTGAAATAATCAAAAGTAGAAAATATCAATATCAGACAAAAATTAATGATAATAATTGTTTTCATGTGATATGTAGGAGTCTGCATGATTTAAGGGAGAACACGGAAGATGTTTCAATTCAGAGAGATCTTGGAGGATAGTCAGTCAGACCTTTTCAGGGATGCATTGTTTATGATGAAGATGAATTATAAAGGCAATAAAATTCTGACAACAAACTTCGTGAAAACATCAATCCACATATCGCAAATATAAGTGACAACTTATTTAACAAAAGTTCTATATTTGAAATTAGCCAAAAACAAAGTAATCAAAATAAGAAGAAGAATTATGTGTGTACTTGGTAGACTTCTTTTTTCTATGGTTAATGTTTTTACATAGGAATTATCGTTTATGTTGCTTTTTAGAGTGATTCTCTTCAAACCCTAAGTATATCTCTCTCACGCGCAGGATGAATATGTAGGATAGTAGAAATACAAATATAACCAGCACTAACATCAAAACTATCAATACACTGAACACACATCGGAGAGCGGGTTCCCTCCAGGCGTAGTTACTTGATTCTCCGCCACCAAAGGGTGCACGGAAGGTAATAGTCTGAGTATTCCTAAGTGTCACTAAATTAGCACGGCATATGTTGGCTGTAGCCCTCAATCAGTTGTATCTCGCGTAACTAACAGCATCTCCATTCTGACTGATTCCGTATCTTTTAATGTAATCTTCTTGCAACATTACTGTCTTGAGCATGTTTGGCCCAACATTGTTGTAAATTTGTTGATCTTGAGGTGTTTGACAAACGGTAGTGTAATTGTTGTCAACAATCTGAGAAGCGTCTAATGTGGACCAATAGGCTTCACTAGGGGATGTGGTACTGGCTCCCGGTGGGGCAGTGGCAGGAGCTCCCGTATATCTAAAATAGGGATTCTTAAGGTCTAATGTATTGGAAGAGCTTATACTAGTTCCCTCTAGGACAAGATCCATGGTCACGTCATAACTTTGTCTCTTGTTTGCTTCCAGCAACACCCGCCCAGTCAATACCTGTCCTTGTTTTACAAATATTGGTGTCTCTAACAGACAACGAACTTGATACCAATGAGTCAAAGGCTCAGTTGGAGCAGTACTTAACCAGACGTATTGAGAGGATCCTGCGAAAGCAACGTCAAACCAAAATGCCAATCCATGGCAGGTTCCCGATTGTAATAATTGAAACTGTAAAGGAATTTCTATTCGGTGAAGGTCAGATTCATCAGCCTCTAAAAAGTCTACCACATGTCTAACACTCTTGGCTATACATATTCTTATATCAAAAGTATCCACTATTGGTTGACGGAAGTATTCTTTCATGGCTACAGGTCTCAAAGAACTGAGATCAACACCATGGAAACAGTTCTGGTACCAGAAGTTAGCCTTATTGTACTGCTCTGTGAAGAGAGCATCATCAGTGAAGGGAGCTATGTGCAGGTCTCCTCTAGATGGGAACATTTTTCCACCAGGTTGGAGCCATTTCTTGGCGTGTAAATAGGTCTCCAGCATTCTCTCGTTGTACAACATATAACCCATGGGCTCAGAAATAATCACGTCCACTTTTTCAGGAATATCTACTTCTTCTATTTTGCCAGCAACAATCTGTATTCTGTCGACCAATCCATTAGCTTCAACCAAGCTTTGAGCATGGTGCGCCATGTTGCTTGCTTCTACTGCGTACACCTTCCTAGCACCAGCTTGGACAGCAAAGAAAGAAAGAATACCAGAGCCCGCACCAACATCTAAAACGATTTTATCCTTGAAGTCTAGCACATTATTGAGGATTGCTCTCTGATAAGTGCTTGTTCTCACGTAATCCTGCATCATATTCTGTTGCTGGCTGAGGTACCCGTAAAACTGAAAATACTGCATAGCTGAAGAATCTTCCGTTCTTACTGTAAACATAGACGAGTGCCGGCCGGCCTTAACTTTTGTCACCAAAAGATGAAAATTTCTGGTGTCTGCCTCGGAGCTAAACTTAAAAAACAATGTTTCATTTTCAATGGTAAACACATAAGATTGCGCGGAAACCCGTGAACACTCGCTTTGGTTGTGTATAGGAAACTCCAACAACTCTTGATTCGACACATGGTCAGATCTCAATATTTTCACACTCATTCCCTGCGGATCATAATCCACGCTAACATCCGTCGGTATGTTGAATTTTTGTGTTAATACACCGTCGCTATTTACCGTCGAAATAGTGACGGCGCGAAACACGTTCGCCATTTTTAACACGATACAAACAAGCGGTAAACTGCAGAAAAACGATTACAGTACCAGACAAGACATTAAACAAAGAAGCCGACCTCGCGAAATATTGAATGATTTCAAATTGATGTCTATGAAGCTAGTCGCATTATAAGTACTGCTATTCTAATAAAACCGATTTCGCCATATGTAATAATATTTTGAGAATTATTTGAAGTTTTGAAGAAGATAATGAAGTAAATAAATATGATTTTATTTTTAAAATACCAACTAAATCATTTAAAAAAAAATTACTAGTAATTTCCGTTGAATTTTTAAATTACTTCACAGTAATTCGACACATTACATAAAATTTATGTTAATGGCTACATTATTAGTGTGAACGCTTTTTCTTCTTCTATTTTTACACGGCTTTCACCCCTTAAATAGTGTCCCAGCCATTTCCACACATCTGAACGTTGCGGACAAAACAATAGACCATTAAAGGCCACGTGGATTTTGACATTAGCCTGGAGGGATAAACATAAACAAAAAGTTTAAGAGTTGGTATGAGTGTGTCGCTATGCAAAATACTTTGTTACCCATCACTATATGGTTTATATGCATGTGTGGTGTGTGTGTGTGTGTGTGTGTCGCCATGGCAGCCGTTGTCCCTCCAGCCAATGTCAGATGACGTCATCCTTTAGTGGTCTATAAACGAGCAGACAGTATGTATAGTAAAAAATTAAGTGGCCACATATTGTATAAGCAACGTATCTAATTTTTAAGGTGATTTTTTATCAACAGGGGGGTGAGTACGTAAGGGCTATAGCACGACTAACTACTTCCTAGTGTAGTTAGCGCGAGTACGTAACGTTACAAATGTAGTTAGTTGTGCGTTTCAGCGTGGTTATCATGTAGTTAAGCCGTGTTTATGAGTAGTTAGATTGATGTGTGGTTAGTCGTGCTATAGCAAAAGTTACGTACTCACTACCCAGATGATGAAAAAAAATCTTCTTTTAAAGGGCATTTTGAAATTGATTTTCATACTTATGTAAGCATCCTATTCTTCAAATTTATCTTATTTGAAATCCAGAAACCTTAACTATCTATGAAAATATGAAATCCCGAGTTCAAATTCCGGTCGGGTCAGAAATTTTCTATGTATTTTTTCACATGGAATTAGTACTCGGGGTTGGAATCCTGTATCAGATTGAACGGGTCCGGTTGACTCGTAAAGAACGCGCGCTTTGACCATTAGGCGTTCAACTTGAGGCGATATCGCTTTCAATCATTTTTATCGTTTCAGATTTATCGCGTTCAATTAGCTGGCGATATTTTGGTGTCCTGGCGATATTCGCCCCGTCTGAACACCGCATTATTCCAATTACTCCGCAACTTCTACCTCGGCGTCCGCCATTTTTAAAACAATCAGCGCACCTGACAGATTGAATGTATGTCGGTGGACTCGTGTGAACACATCAGACGATCAATGGGCGACCGAGCGATATTTTTTTTATGCAAGCGAAATCGTCTGGCCTAATGCGGTGTTCAGACGGGGCGATATAAGGCCAGACGATATCGCTTGCATAAAAAAAATATCGTTCGGTCGCCCATTGATCGTCTGATGTGTCCACACGAGTCCATCGACATACATTCAATCTGTCAGGTGCGCTGATTGTTTTAAAAATGGCGGACGCCGAGGTAGAAGTCGCGGAGTAATTGGAGTTAGTTGAAAATATTGTTTTAGACGATATAAAAAGACTCCTAATTGAGGAAAAATACAAAAAAAAACGCAGATATTGGGTGCGGAATTGGATTCTAAGGAGAAATAAATTTAGAGCAGTGCTGTCAACTGTCAATAAACAGAACATACGGACGCCGCGCATATCTGCGCATGCGTGAATCGTTCCACCAGATACAAAAGTTGAAAGGCGTTCAACTTGAGGCGATATCGCTTTCAATCATTTTTATCGTTTCAGATTTATCGCCAATCTGTTCACACGGTTCAATTAGCTGGCGATATTTTGGTGTCCTGGCGATATTCGCCCCGTCTGAACACCGCATTATGTTCCGCCAGATATTGTTACATCTGTGTATAGCCTCTTCAGTCCTGAGGTCCACGTGTGTGGACCTGTCTATAAATTTGATTTCCATTCTAACTGTGCAATATTTTTATTTCCTCAAAATTATTTTAGTATCTTTAGTCGTTTTAGCTTACATTTACAACATTAGTGATGCCGTAACTTTATATAGGTATGAGTTTAAACTTTGACCTTTATTTTCAATCGAAAGACATAGTGAACGCTCCTCATGTAATTACATGATTTACTTACTTTTTTTCAAAGTACTGATTTTAATTTTATTTTTTTTCGGATTGAGAATAGATGAGAGATTGATTTAAATTCATATTATTTATTTATTTATGGAACATAAATTATCTGTAGCTATTTAATTACGAGGTCCACACACGTGGACCTCAGGTCTTAACGCTTACTAAATGAAATGTACCTAATTCTAGTCGTTTTCTAGAAATTTGTTCAAAAATCTCTTTTATCAGTATCCAAACTTTGAAAGGATCCTAAATAACATCAATGATCCTCAATGACACATTTATAATCTGACTTTGATGACTTTTTTTAATATTATATGAAAGAGGGAAAACATGGTCATGTGATTGAAAAAAATATACATAGAATATGATACTACTTTTTACATTTTATAATATAAATATTACGAAATTTAAGGTTTGAAAAACTGTATTCTGTTATCATAAGATAGACCAGTTATAAATTTCATGTATTATAGAGGTATATGATGCAGATATTATGTTTTAGTCAGATAATAATTCTAAAAAGTGGCTTGAAAGAGGAGATTGTTCACCGGGACCTATGACCTTCAGTACTTTAATTCGAAAAAACTGCAAACATACGTAGGTATATACAATGCAAATATAGCATAAAAAACTGGTGGACTAATTTAGAGATCTCCAAAGTGAATTGACCAGCTGTAATGACCTCCACAAAGAAGTAAGGTCACAGGAAGATAATACTGCAGTAGGCACAGGCTGCTTAGAAGATGGCACATGGATATACAAGAATAAGGGCAGACAGCAAGGAACGTGTCTAAGAGAGCTGTGTAGCTACAATCTTTTCTACAGAATAATATAGCATTGAATTAAGTTATCAAAGATAAAACAAAGAACATTATAAGGATAACTAAAATGAAAAAGCTCCGTACTTACAGGTAGAAAAAAAAATTGATTTTTCGATCTAGAAAGACAACTATCCAAAGGATCAGCGGGGTCTAATACGCGGATAGGATGACTAAGTTAACGATACTATATTTAATCTCCAGAAAATAGGAAACACTGACCAGGAAGACCTTCAAAACGATGGAACGTGACCTCGAATTTATCATCTCAAAAAGGAAAATCTAGATTCTGGGAGAAACCTGACTTCTGACTTGAAGCGAAAAGAAGAAGAAGAAAAATTTAGTGGACTCCTCCAAATAGAAAGATTCTCGATACTATATAAAGAGATCTGAAATACAGCGTCTCAAAGAGAACAATCCTGATTCTACAGACATTTGAGTCTAAGAAATGGTAAAAAGGAAGAAGAAATATGCATCAGAGTTCCAATTATCTAAAAAATAATTCTGTATGTAAAAAGAATATAAACGAATAAATGATATTTCCTCACTAACATAACATATTCCTATCGAATTATGGATGTTAAGTCTCTAAAAACCCAAAAAAACATTCAGTTTCCATAGAAATGTATACAATATAATAATAATAATAATACTTTATTTTTTCTTTTTCTTACATTTTCCTTTCCTTTACAATATACCCAGACAGCACCGGATATCCCATGGATGTCCCAGGGATATCCCAGGGATATCCCGAATATCCCTGGGATATCCCAGGGACATCCCAGGGATATCCAAATGTCCGCCTATATCCCGGGATATTCGGGACATCCCTGGGATGTCCAAGGGATGTCCTAAATATCCAAAAGATATCCCAGGGACATCCTGGGGATATCCCGCATATCTAGAACATCCCAGGGATATCCCGCATATCCCGATGTCTCGAAATATCTGATATATACCATGTATTTCCCCTACAACGTCCTATATATATCCTTAATATCCAGCATATCCCGAATATCTTGCATATCAATGTCCCGAAATATCCCGCATATCCAAAATATCTAGCATATCCCGAATATCATGCATAACCCGAATATCCAGCATATCCCGAATATTCAGCATATCCCGAATATCCCGCATATCCCATGTTCGGTAATATCTTAAATATCGCATAGATATCTCTGCGACGTCCTATGGATATCTCGCATATCTCAGGGACATCCCAGGGATATCCCGCATATCCACATGTCTCATATATCCCGATAATTCCAAGGATAGCCTGCATATCCCGAATACCCCAGGAATGTCGGACTATCCTAAATCTCAAATATCATATTATCAGAGGGTTATTCAATAAAAGAAGGTTTATCCGATAATCTGTATTTATTGTATACATACTATGTTATATTTTTTTAATTATATGGCTGGACTGCCTTACACACATTAACAATAAATCAACGTATATTATGTAGTAATGACCAACAAATTCATATTAGAGAAAAGATGAACAAAATGAGAAAAAAAAAACAGGAGCCAATCAAAAGTTACAAATTGTCCAGGTATATTTCATGGATGTCGTTATTTTTCAACTGCCCTTTTGAAACTCTAGGAATGCAGTTTCTCTCTCTCTCTACAGAGTTATTGGCCATTTTGTATTTTTTTATATCACATACTTTATATAAATGTATAATTTTTAAAAAGGTTTACAAAACAGTATACACATAATATGTGTAATTTTTTATATCTTTATAATCCTTTTGATTAAAATAACTGTTTGTTTGCGAAGAAATTTAAAATAAGATTTCTTGCAAGATTAACAATAATTACTTATAAAAAAAAATAGAAAACATTATTCAAATGCAATGAAGCAAAAAATGAAAAAAGATTTTGTGAAAACATAAAATAGACTATTTTTGCTTTTACAAATAATTATCACTGTATCTTTTGATAATATGTATAACACGAAGATAATAAACATTATAACAATAAAGTGTAGAAAATAATAAAAGTATGAAAACAAAAACAAATTTCTTCTATATTTTGCGTTTTAGTAAAACAGTTTCTACACATTGGTAAGTAAGGAAAAATACAATTTTTTTATTGTTTTATTTAGTAAATTTTATTATTAGAGACCGGTTTCGGCTCGGCTGGCTATCTGAGGGTGTCTAGATGAGCCGAAACCGGTCGCCAATAATGAGGTGTTTAAAACGGTAAAAATTGAGCATTTTTTCTAACATTAAAGGTACAAAATAAAGTATTATTCAGAATATTAACAAAAAAAAATATAACAAAAGCGTTGTCCTAAACTCAAACTCTTTTATTTATTTACCCATAGACCTATTCAGACACTTGAGAGTTTTAAGGCAGTAATAAAATCTAAGTATGAACATATGCATGTCGGTGCAGATAAAAACAAATAAACATGAAAGAAAACAATACAATATACAGGGTTGTCAAATACATTGTGTTTTGTTCTTGCATGGCGTAAGGCCAATTTTGCAGTCATCAGATATTAAAACACGTTACTAACAGTAACAAAAGAATAGCAAACAAAAGAAAAACATACTATGACTATCAGCACAATTTTATTTCTCAATGCAGGATGGTGTAAAGGGCCACCCCGCATATCATCATAAAAGAAATTTAAACTACCTCAGGAAGGCGGCCATTTTGTTTTTGGGACGTTGTATGTAATGTGGACTTAGTTGGTTATTTATTGAGAATAAAAAAAATACGTTTTGTATACTTTGGTCATGTTGTTAAAGGCGTTACTTTCCGTACCAATACGTATCGGAAGCTCAGTTTCGAAGTCACCAATGGTTGCTCGCAGTTGTAGTCTGTTTTTGCGTTCTTTTTTCTAACTTCAAAAAATTAGATTTTAATTAAAAAAAATCTCTTCGGTTTCAGCTTCAATAGTTCTGTAACAACACCAAGCAATTATTATAATATTATAATCTATAATGTATCTATAATTATTTTACTGTAGTGTTAGTATTCTTTCATTTAAAACTTTATTATGTAAATAAATTATAATTTCTTACGTCTTTTTTGATTTTGCCCGTTGAGGTGCATGACGTAGCCAGTTTTTTATTACAGTAATAATCTCGACATTTGTCGAGTCTTTGGTGGGTTTATTCTGACGAACAGCTCCTAAAACATATTTTATTTTGTTTTAATATTTTTTTATGAAATTGGATCTCCTATTATTTATCCAATGTCATATCCACTAATAAACAACTTTTCAGATAATTAATTTATCAAAAAATAAGTCAATTCTATTACCAAATATTACTTCAGCCAAAGGAGAGGAGGACAGCGCATTTTTGCCTTTTCCTCCTACCCAACTGTAATAAACCGCAACATTGTCATGAATTAAATATTTTAAAATATTGCACATGATTTCTTTTAAAGTATTTCCCCCATTTCTCGCTAAGTGGTAAATCTGTAAAAGTAAAGAACATCAATAATTATAAGTATCTAAAATTAAGTATTCTTGAAGTATGTTGTTAAAAATAATATTATGTAGATATGTACCAGTTTCTTTTTATACTGTTCATCTAGCAGCCTTCTCTCGAGGTTTCTTAAGCTGATCATTTGAGCTAGTGGCAAAACTGTTGCCACATCAGTGGTGTCATAATCAATATCGTTGTTATTTGATGTACTTTTACATCGTTTGAGTTCTTCCACCGACTGCATAAGTGCATCCAACTTCAACTGCATATTCATTATACAGCTTATCAATTTCATTTTAAATTCTGCAAAAGTTTTAAACAAACAAAACAGTGAAAGACTTTATCTCTTCATATTAAGATGTTTAAATATGTATACCTAAATGTAATTAGGTAATGGCATACGACATATTATGTGGTGTATGTAGGATCGTAAAATATGTATATATAATATATATAAAAAAATTACCGGAATCATTGGAAAAAGGACCTGCACATGAGCACTGCGATTCTGGAACCACATTTTCGGAATTTTTCTGGAATGCAGGAGGTTCCTCGATTCGGCTAGTATTAATGCTAGCAGGAGGTTCCTCGATTCGGCTAGTATTAATGCTAGCAGGAGGTTCCTCGATTCGGCTAGTATTAATGCTAGGCCTACTTCTTTTTAATAGGCTTATGGATTCATTCCCATCACTGTCACTGGTTGAATATTTCCTTTTTCGGTTTTTCCTCGATGTCCTGTCTTCGACGTCGGTAGTGTTCACGTCCGATTTTTCCTCCGCCGTCTTCAATTTTTTGCGGGCTTCATCCCATGATGCTGCAATGATTTTTAGACAAATTGAAATATTTTTAAATAATATAAGTACTCAACTATTTGTTATAATTATTGATAATCACCATATTCTCCCAAAACATTCATTTTAAAAATTCCCCAAGAATCTTGGGGCTCTTCTCCTTCTCTCACAGCTCTATCGTATCTTGCTGTGCTTCTGAAAGCTGGCCAGTAACAAAAATAATTTGATTTTAGCCAACGTTTATGTATCACTTGTACTCCATCATCAAATTCAACCAGAATGAAATATTTTTCTACCATGATCCTAAAACACATAAACACGTTTGGTGAAAATAGAATTAGTAAAAACGAACGAAAACAACAAAATGACCTATTTTACCCTGTTAAATTCAAAATGAATGCTGTATTGGAAGAACAGCACACACATCTCTTTCAAATGGTGCCTTGAAACACTTGGTTTTAATTTCTTGGACCTTCCATTTTTTCAAACGTGTAGAATTATTTGCTTTGACAGTATGGCAATTTATTTTTGATGAGTCACATGGATTTGCGTAAATGGGACCAACAATATCCCCGTTTTTTTCCAATAACCCATTTTGTACAACCATCATCAACAAAATTGGCAATAGAAATAATAGATCCGTCGTCCATCATGGCACAATTGTCAGGAACAGTTGTCCTAAGAACCGATAATAATGTTCCATATTGTTTGTACTGTACAGAGCATTGTAAATCTAAAATAGGGCCGTCATAGTGTATTTTACTGAATGACTCATTTCTTAAATTAGCGTTTTTTTCATTATTAAATACAATCATTTTTTGATTCTCCATATATCTTCTATGGAGTTGCTGGAGTGGTTTATCGCTTTTCTTAATTTTTCTTTTAATTAGACGCATATAATTTTCAAACTGAAAGGCGCTGAACGAGTCTAGAGGACCAAACTCCTTAGCATCGTTCACTATATGGAGAAGGCCATGTATATTATGAGAGATATATTCTTCGCCATATAAAATTTTGAAATTCTTAACAAAATATACTAATAAAGAATCGCAATAATCCGAATATTCATTTATAAACTTTTTATTGGTTAAAATTCTCATACTAGTGTGAAGAGCCATGAAATTATTGTATACCGAGGATCTTCTCTCTATTAACGGCCTAAGTATAATTGGTGAAGTATATAATAAAAACTGTCGCAGTTCGGTAGCTTTCCATTTGCTTACAGTCCTGATATCCCGAGGTTTGCGAGCAAACTCACAGGGTATATAAGGCACCATGGATAATAGTCTTTCGGATATCATGTCCAAGTCCCTGCTGGACAATTTTACGTTGTAATTCTTGGTGCCAGACCAAAGAGAAATTACTTTTTTTACAACCCCTATACACACGAGGTGCATGTAGTCCAGAGGAATATCAGTAACTGGTCTGAAATTAGGGATAGTGGTTATAATAGATACCCCATTGTGATAATTGTCGTGTTCTTGTTTAACAAAACTTGAATCGGTGCGAAGAATATTACGTAGTTCTGGGAAACAAACCCTAGAATTTATATATTCGCCTTCTTGCGTGCATTTTGTGCAACTGTTAAAACCTGTGTGTCCTTTAACTTTCATTATAAATGATTTTGCAGGAGCGTCACATATTATGCATAAAAGTTTCAATTGAAAATTTCTCCCACTAATAACAATACCATTGTTCAACAATGTTTTCAATTCGTTAACAAACTCTTCCATAAAATCATTACTGTTTGATGGCTTCTCAAATCCATGATAAATTCCGATCACAAAAACATGCTTACTATATTGCAAAGATCCTAATATAGGCCATAGCTGACTTGTATTTGACTCAGATATGCTGAGCCCATCAATTCCTACTTTCAAATTTATTGTCGAATCGATTGAATTTGGCTGAAACTTGAATGCTTGTCTAATTCCATTTTCTAATCCAAAATGACAATATTTTCCACTATCCATTGACTTTATCATAGTCTTACGAGGAGTTTTCTTGAGGGTCCTAGCATCTTTGGGCAAGTTTTTTCCTACAGACTGCTGCCTCAAAATATATAGCAATTCATCAATAGCGCAATGAGTGATTTCATGCTTAAGTGCCCATGATGCTAATTCGTCACGTAGAGTAGAACTACCATTTTCATCTTCTTGTGAAGGAAAACTGGACGATGTTGACGGTACATATGAATAAGTGAGCACCTCGTTCGTATTTAAGGTGTTATTGTTTGGAATAATACTTCTTGTAAAAGAACTATTCTTTTCATTTTGTAGTGAAGGAATACTTGACGATGTTGACGGTTCATGTGAATCAGTGAGCAATACGCTCGTATTACAGGTGTTACTAGTTTGAAGTTTTACATTCTCTAATGAACTATCAGTTACGTATTCTCGCTTCGAAATCAAATCAGGTTTTATTGTCCGATTTAAATCATTGGAGAAGAAATTTTCTACATTATTTTTTACTAAACGATTGAAATAACGTTTAGAAATTTCTGTCAAGGATTTGGTTTTATTTTTTGGATACTTCGGCATGATTTACTGGAAAGCGAGAAAAATTGTAAGAATAATTTATATCTGAACGAGCATTTGCTTTGTTAATATATTATCAATATTAAACACTTTTCCTTGGTATGAATTGAATAGGTCCTATATCAAAAGAAAAAAAACATTTCTATCTCACGTGTTATATTCACGATGAGTAGGTACATACTCGTATTAATTGGAAAACTCCTTTTTCACGACAGCAGCTTACTGTGTAAGAGTCAAAGAATGAATTTGTTAAGTAAGAATAATTCTTTAAAGTATCGGTCAATATACAATGTGTCCCAGAAAGTACGACTACGAAATGTTGTAAAAATTTAAATTGTACCCTACTTTGAGATTTATTCATTGTTTTTTGTTTTCACGATGGTATCAGATAGACCTATAATTGTTTTTCTATCTGCTAGGTATACTATTCAGCAATTCTAGAAAAAAATTTAAACATGTTGCTCAAAAATTGGTGACTATGTAACCATTTATATCCTGCCACTCAGGGTTTGACAAAAAATACTAAAATAACTGTACTATAACTCGAAAATAATAAAATCGCTGAAATTATATTGAGTTATTTGGGTAGTCCTTAAGGTAGCCCTGTAGACTTTCAACAAAGCTTAGTCGTACTTTCTGGGACACCCTGTATATTGTTAGATTCAAACCTTAATAATACTTGCAAAATATCATAATTTATAACTTACCAACTGATTATATAAAATGGTAAATTTGAGAAAATCAAACAATGATTCAGAATGTGATGATGAAAGATTCAGCTTAATTAGATGTTATGTGATCAAAAAGGAGTCCAAATAGAAAGCCAAGTCAATCGTATATCTGAAACATTAAATAATATTATGATAACGAGCCGGTATTTACATTTCAGTTAAGATGAAGATATTATTTTAAATATTTTCAGCCTGTTTCAGTAGTATTTAAGAATATGATAACAAACCTCGTAAAAAGTTATATTCTAATTAAACCAAATCAATAGACATTGGCCAAATTCGTATCTAAGCCCTTATATTAAAGTCCAGTGAATGCAAGACCTACAAACATAATATTCTTTAATTATATTTTTAGGGAAATATTTGTGATTATTTACAGTTAAGCTTACATCATGCCATATTGTAAAAATGCCACTCTCCATTATAACACTGTGAAAATATTTGTGAATTACATTACATTTTATATTAAGAAGCAAAGTAATTTTGTAAACCATTGAAGTTATTTTTATGTATAATAATATTTAAAACCTTACCAAAAGTTATGTGAACGAAATTTGGGGAATCCTAAAACCTCAAAAATGAGATAATATAAATTATCAATAAAAAATCCTTCAACCAATTCGAGTCAATCCAAGATCTAAAAACAGCAATTCATGTCTAAATAACTTGTCAAAAATAATTCTCGCCGCATTGTTTTTGATAGTTTTTAACAAGAACTAAAATAAAATTTTGATTGAAGGAAGGTTGCCTCCAAATCCAAGAAAGATGCAACTATGTGTTTGCCACAAAAGGGAGCCACAAGATAATATACATATTAGTGTTTTAATTACCATGATAAAAATATACAACTTACCCTTTAAATAAACACCGTAAACACAATACAATATTATTTTAAATAATAAGACGAGCACCTGCGAGATAAATTTACCCAAGAAGTATTGCGTAATAATGAGCAACGAAATACGAAACAATAATGATATTGAGACTAGTGAAAAGACGCCAGCGCGATACTTCGAACGAAACGAAGCATAGCTACCAACCTATATTGAATAAAGAGAAGAAAGTATTAAACGTTCATAGAAATATTTTTTTTTAAAACGTCCGCCAAATTAAGCCGCATATTGAAAAGGAACAATACAACTAGATGAACATGAATTTGTCTGTATCAATAAGTGACAACTTTTTTCGAGTGTGCTTCATACAACTTGCACAGTTCATTGAACATCTTCATTGACGGGATATCCCTGCGATGTCCCGATGAGATATCCCTGCGACGTCCTGCATATCTCTGGATATGCAGGATATCCATGGGATATCCCTGGGACGTCCCGCATATCCCGGGATATGCGGGATATCCATGGGATATCCCTAGGAGGTCCCGCATATCCCGGGATATGCGGGATATCCATGGGATATCCCTCGGATATCCCGCATATCCCGGGATAAGCGGGATATCCCATGGATATCCCTGGGATATCCCGAGACATTTGGATATCCCAGGGATATCCCAGGGATATCCCGAATGTCCCGGGATATTTGGGATATCCCTGGGACATCCATGGGATATCCGGTGCTGTCTGGGTATTCAATATATTAATCACAGTAAAAAATTCTTAAATTAGTAACCTCCCTAGTAGAGACAAGTCTCGTGTTAAGGGAGGGGTTCGTTTTTCTAAAAAAATAATATAATATCATTTAATTAATACACAATATCAAAACATATACAAATTAATAGGATAGAAACTTAAAATGGGGCAATCCTTATAATGATTAATCAATAAAATAATAAAAACAACAATCCTCTGATGTTAAAACAATATTAATAATTCTCTCAAGTTAAAACAAATAATATAAACAATTCTAAAACAAATAAAATAATACCATTTAAATAATATACAATATCAAAACACATATAAAATTAAAGAGATAAAAACTTAAAATGGAGTAATCCTTATAATAATTAATCATTAAAACAATAAAAACAACAATCCTCTGATGTTAAAACAATATTAATAATTCTCTTAAGTTAAAATAATTAATATAAACAATTCAAAATAATAAAATTTAATTAATGTACAAATAATATAAAATTATAATAACAAAAATAATAAAATTTAATTAATGTACAAATTAATGTGAATAAGATAACAACTTAAAATGGAGCAATCCTTATAATGATTAATCAATAATACAATAAAAAACAAAAACAACAATCCTCCGATGTTGAAACAATATTAATAATTCTCTTAAGATAAAATAAATAATGTAAACAATTTAAAATAATAAAAAAAATACCATTTAATTTATGAACAATATCAAAACATATATAAAATTAATAAGATAACAACTTAAAATGGAGTATTCCTTATAATGATTAATCAATATACAATAAAAAACAACAATCCTCTGATGTTAAAACAATATTAATAATTCTATTAAGTTGAAATAATAATATAAACAATTCTAAAATAATTATGTAACTAACATTAGAGTAAAAATCAAACAAACAAAAATGAGTAGAATTTTCAGAATTGCAAACAGAACAACAACAGTAAAGAGTCCATCAATGAATGAAACCAAAAACATAATTGCCAAGTTAAAATTTCATAAACAATAAAACAACATATACAACAATATACATAATATACACAAGCATTGAAAATACATAAATCAAACAACAATATCAACAATCCCAAGGACATCATCTCAAGTCATCAGTGAAATTGCCATTAAAACTATTCCACAAAAATGATAGCAATAAATTTTCAGATAGTTATTCATTCAGATTAAAACAGTACCCAACAATCGTTATGATCACAAAACAACAAACACTCTTGCAATTCCAAAACAATTTAAATAACATCAATAAGCTCAAAGCTATTACTACTAGTGTTTATGTAAACAATATGTGAAAAAGATAATAACACTTTCATTTCAAACATTGAACCAGTACATTAAAAATTCAAAAAGAACAAAATAACAATCTTAAAAAGTCAAAAGTTAAAATTTCAATTATTCAATGTGGACCAACAATGACCAAAAACATCCGAACAATACATTCTTGGCAATAATCCCAATTAAACTCCATGTAAAAGAAAATAACAAATAACAACTATAGAACAACCATATCAAGCAACATCGCCAATTCAAGTAAATTCCCTGTACAAAGGCAATATCAAGGCAAAACACACTCCAAACAGGCTTTCCACACCAACCCTCAATCAGACCACAATCACACAATACACACCAAGCACCCACCAAACGAATTCACAAAGAAGGAGACAAACGTCAAAAATATCAATACCCTTCAGCCGTGCTGACACAACATGATCAAGATCGCCACATTTCTTTAGTTACTTCCTTTTTAAATTGTGTGTATTGATCGATTGCTCTAACCGCAGGAGGCAATTCATTGATGAATTTTACACCCAAGTATGAGTAATGGTGGTGAGCCACGTCTCTATAGCATCTTGGGATAGGGACGTAATTAAGCACCCTTAGTATTCTGCTTGTTTGCACAGGCTGAGGTGTACTCCTCTTCTCCTTATAAGTCTGAAGAGTTGCTGCCCGTCTGTAGATTCGGTTCAATGGTATCACTCTAAAATCGGCGAATAACTGTGTAGTGGGGTAGTCCCTTGGTTTCCTCATAATAATTTTAATAATTAGTCTCTGTGTAATTTCTATGCTCCTTAATGTTGTCTGGTATGCACCACCCCATCCAATTATGCCATACTGCAAAACCGTCTGTGCCAGTGAATGGTAAACCATTCTGAGCCTGTCCGTATCCAATATATCTCTCAATTCTATAAATATGTATATCAGTTTTCTCAGTCTGTCAACTGTCTTGGTAATGTGATCCTTCCATTTAACATTGCAGTCAATCGTGATACCCAAGTATTTAATCGTGTTAAGAGAATTAAGTTTTGCGCATCGTTTGTTACACTGTAAGCCCCTGCACTCGGGAGAGTGTATTGAGATTCTAAGGTCTATAGGAGCGCCTACCCTATTTATAGAAAATGGTATGAATGCTGTCTTGTCCGTGTTGAGTGATAAGAGATTTCTTCCGAACCAGGAGTTAAGTATTGTTAAGTCACGATTGGCACTATTGGCAGCCCCTTCCCATGAGTCTCCCCTAGTGAGTAATACAGTGTCGTCAGCGTAGGCTATTATAGTGCTTTCAATCGGCAAGGAAAACATGTCGTTGATATAGATGGTGAAAAGAACCGGCCCTAATACCGTTCCCTGAGGTACTCCGTATTCAGACGATTCATAATCACTAAGATTGTCGTCTAGCTTCACCCGCTGTCGTCTACCCTCAAGATAGCTCTTAATAAGAGAATAAGCCCTGTCAGTGATTCCAATATCTTGTATTTTTTTCAAAAGTAGTGTGTGCGACAGGCTATCAAAGGCTTTCCTTAAGTCAATAAAGGTGCCTATGCATCTACAACCCGTATCCAATGCGTTATATATTTCTGAAGTAAGCCTGGCTATCGCGTCCTGGGTTCCGAGCCCAGGGACGAACCCATATTGCTTATCATTAATTATATTGTGATCGGACAAGAACTTGCTCAGCTGATTCTTTATAACTATTTCGATTATTTTGGAGATATTTGACACCAAGGATATAGGTCTATAGTTACTTACATCACTCGGAATACCTGCTTTATATACCGGTGTAACTACAGCCGTTTTATAATTTTCAGGAAATGTGCCGCTTTCTATGCATCTATTAATAGCTGTGGCTAGAGGTTTAGCAATGTACTCTTTTATTTCAGTAAGCATGTTAACAGTGACTCCATCGAACCCTGGCGCAGACCCCCCCTTCATCGAATCTATTATCTTTTCGATGTCTTCGTGCGCAACGGGTGACAGAGCTCTCAGCTCCGGATGGTCAGTCGCAGTAGATCGGTCCGATTCATGCAAAGCCGAGAACTCAGCCCCCGAGTGACTGCTTTTAATATCATCAGCCAGATTTTTACCAACAGAACAGAAATATCTATTAAATATATTTGCAACGTGGGCTGGACCATCTGCCACACGAAATAGATTACCCTCATGATTAATTAATTATTGGTGAATAAAATATAGTAGTTGAGTCCTGAGGTCCACGTGTGTGGACCACCCCTTTTTTGGGAGGGGGGAGGCATTTCTTCCCAAATAAGTATTGCATTATTTTCTAGGATGGCCAATTAGAATAAAAACCAACAAAAAAAATTTTTAGTTACTTTTGAGGACCTAAGGATTGAAGAGGATAGAAGACTGATTTATTTATTCATTTACTAGAATGGGTAATTCGCTTAAGTATTCCAGCCGACACAAATGACCCGTATTTCTTCAATTCAGTATATTACACACACGTTGCTTTATAGGTGTCGTGTTGTCTACACAATTATTATTGCTCAAAATAAATAAATAAAAAGCTGCTAACCTAGGGTAGCCCAGAACTCATAGTATATTTATTATAACAGCCAGAAGACAATTATTATCTTCTCTAGAACAACATATTCAATATTAATCGCCAATCGGTACTTTACAGGGGACCCACTGAAGTTACGGACCTCAAATTTTACGTGCTTGTGTAGCAGCATAAGACCAACCCGGGTTGGTTTAAACCAAATTTTTTGAAAATCGAAGACTATTTTTTTTTTCATTTTTAGCCCTTTTTCTAGAACAAGTGAATATTTCTTTGGATACTTTAAGAGGGTTCCCCTGAAGGTACAGATCTCAACATTTTACTGACTCATCTACATCGAGGGGCTAACCGTTCTACCAAATTTCAATCAAATCGGATAAGAATTACTATGAGTTATGGGTGCGCACACATTTTTGGTGTACGCGTACGCGGAAATTTTCTTCCTTTTCTAAAAAAAAATTTTTTTCTGCGGGCCGCATGGGGCCCGCAGCCAGTTTTTCTGCGGCCCGCCGACGAATTAAAATATTGAAAAATCAAAAGAATATTTAAAATATACCTAAGTAAATAATTTTGTACGTTTACCTCACTGCCGTGCCGGGGAGACGCCAGAATTGCGCACTTGCGAACAAAACTATTCGGGTAGAACGCAGGCGCAGGTCCTGCATGGTCACAGGTAACTTAGAAACTATTTCTAGTCAAATCAAAAAGAAATGTGTCTAAGTCACCTGTAACCATGCAGGAACTGTGCCTGCGAAACTAGTACAAATAATTGTTTTATTTAAATTACGATATTAAAATAAATAAGTCCACCAAGAATGCACGTTCAATTCGTTAATTTTAATAATAATCACAATTTGTTTGTGTTTACGTTAGGGAGATGTGGCGAGAGTGTGCATTGTTAATAACCTTTGTAGCTTTTGGAAGGATTATTAAACAATTGTTTATTGTTTAATTTTTTTTCGTTTCTTGCGTGAAATGTCGACTGCGTTACTACGTACCTATTCTACTCGTCATACCAAGCAAATCAATTTCGATATGGATAAGCCAAGAACTAGTAAAAACGTAAAGGGCACTTTCTTGGGCCCAACTCTGTGGAATGTCTTATAGGACGATATAATGGATATTAAGGTATGCGGGGGTGTTGGTTTGATCGGCTATGTCGACGATCTTACAGTGTCTGTAACTGTGACTACAAAAAAGAGCTCATTTGAAATCTAATGCAGCTCTTCACGCTGTAGATCTGTAGATGAAAATAAATTACTTGTAAGTTGCCCTTGAGAAGGCCAAACCAGTTGTATTGATCAGTAGAAATATGGAAGGCATCCAGTTTTATATTGATGAAACTACTGTAAAACCGACGAACCATGTGACATACCTCGGAGTCATTATATACAGAAGACTCACAGAGAGGTCATGGCAAAGTGTGTGAAAAAGCTCAAAATACCAACAGAACAATACTACCAAGAGGTCCAAGATCATGCAAAAGGAGGATACAGGCAATGTCCATGTACGCCGCACCAATTTGGGCTCACGCCATGGAAACTGCGAAATACAGACAAGATTGTTCGTAGCACATAGAGAACTATGGCGTTGCGAGTGTGAAGCGCATACGACAGTGTCAGCAGGAACGGCGCTGGTGATTGCCGGTCTGGTGCCCATCGACCTGGTGGCGATAGAGTGAAAAATTTTGTACAACCAAAGAGGAGCCACAGAAGATACCGAGACCTAAGGGAGAAATAAAACAACACTACGGTTAATGTAACGCATTGCAACCAAAATAAAGGGGCACAAAGTCCAAATAAGAAAACAAAATAGACAAAAGCAAATAAAGATACAAAACAGACATAATCACTTCTGTGATTTAATTCTATTCTAAAGTAAATCAATAAGAACTAAAAAAAAAATCAATATGGCTACCAACGGAAAACATTGCAGACGGCCGCTACCCGCTGCTACTCAAATATGATTGTACTACGATTAATAAACGCAGGACACCCACATCAGAGTAGTACAAGGTGGCTGGTTTTGAAGATTTATAAACAAGCATTTCCGGTACCAATACGGACGAAGCTGCCCCCTGTGTCCCTCACTTTTGAAAACACTACGGTTAATGTAACGCAGTGCAACCAAAATAAAGGAGCACAAAGTGCAAATAAGGAAACAAAATAGACAAAAGCAAATAAAGAAACAAAACAGACATAATCACTTCTGTGATTTAATTCTATTCTAAAGTAAATCAATAAGAACTAAAAAAAAAATCAATATGGCTACCAACGGAAAACATTGCAGACGGCCGCTACCCGCTGCTACTCAAATATGATTGTACTACGATTAATAAACGCAGGACACCCACATCAGAGTAGTACAAGGTGGCTGGTTTTGAAGATTTGTAAAGAAGCATTTCCGGTAACAACACGGACGAAGCTGCCCCCTGTGTCCCTCTGTTTTGAAAACACTACGGTTAATGTAACGCAATGCAACCAAAATAAAGGAGCACAAAGTGCAAATAAGGAAACAAAATAGACAAAAGCAAATAAAGAAACAAAACAGACATAATCACTTCTGTGATTTAATTCCATTCTAAAGTAAATCAACATGAACTAAAAAAAAAAAAAAAAAATATGACTACCAACGGAAAACATTGCAGACGGCCGCTACCCGCTGCTACTCAAATATGATTGTACTACGATTAATAAACGCAGGACACCCACATCAGAGTAGTACAAGGTGGCTGGTTTTGAAGTTTTATAAACAAGCATTTCCGGTACCAATACGGACGAAGCTGCCCCCTGTGTCCCTCACTTTTGAAAACACTACGGTTAATGTAACGCAGTGCAACCAAAATAAAGGAGCACAAAGTGCAAATAAGGAAACAAAATAGACAAAACAAATAAAGAAACAAAACAGACATAATCACTTCTGTGATTTAATTCTATTCTAAAGTAAATCAATAAGAACTAAAAAAAAAAACAATATGGCTACCAACGGAAAACATTGCAGACGGCCGCTACCCGCTGCTACTCAAATATGATTGTACTACGATTAATAAACGCAGGACACCCACATCAGAGTAGTACAAGGTGGCTGGTTTTGAAGTTTTATAAACAAGCATTTCCGGTACCAATACGGACGAAGCTGCCCCCTGTGTCCCTCACTTTTGAAAACACTACGGTTAATGTAACGCAGTGCAACCAAAATAAAGGAGCACAAAGTGCAAATAAGGAAACAAAATAGACAAAAGCAAATAAAGAAACAAAACAGACATAATCACTTCTGTGATTTAATTCTATTCTAAAGTAAATCAATAAGAACTAAAAAAAAAAAACAATATGGCTACCAACGGAAAACATTGCAGACGGCCGCTACCCGCTGCTACTCAAATATGATTGTACTACGATTAATAAACGCAGGACACCCACATCAGAGTAGTACAAGGTGCCTGGTTTTGAAGATTTGTAAAGAAGCATTTCCGGTAACAACACGGACGAAGCTGCCCCCTGTGTCCCTCTTTTTTGAGTACGCTACGGTTAATGAATCGCAGCGGACCCAAACCAAAGGAGCGCAAAGTGCTACACTGCTACATTGCAGACGGCCGCTACCAGCTGATACTCAAATATGATTGTACTACGATTAATAAACGCAGGACACCCATATCAGAGTAGTACAAGGTGGCTGGTTTTGAAGATTTATAAACAAGCATTTCCGGTAACAACACGGACGAAGCTGCCCCCTGTGTCCCTCTTTTTTGAGTACGCTACGGTTAATGAATCGCAGCGGACCCAAACCAAAGGAGCGCAAAGTGCTACACTGCTACATTGCAGACGGCCGCTACCAGCTGATACTCAAATATGATTGTACTACGATTAATAAACGCAGGACACCCACATCAGAGTAGTACAAGGTGGCTGGTTTTGAAGATTTGTAAAGAAGCATTTCCGGTAACACGGACGAAGCTGCCCCCTGTGTCCCTCACTTTTGAAAACACTACGGTTAATGTAACGCAGTGCAACCAAAATAAAGGAGCACAAAGTGCAAATAAGGAAAAAAAAATAGACAAAAGCAAATAAAGAAACAAAACAGACATAATCACTTCTGTGATTTAATTCTATTCTAAAGTAAATCAATAAGAACTAAAAAAAATATGGCTACCAACGGAAAACATTGCAGATGGCCGCAACCCGCTGCTACTCAAATATGATTGTACTACGATTAATAAACGCAGGACACCCACATCAGAGTAGTACAAGGTGGCTGGTTTTGTAGATTTATAAACAAGCATTTCCGGTAACAACACGGACGAAGCTGCCCCCTGTGTCCCTCTTTTTTGAGTACGCTACGGTTAATGAATCGCAGCGGACCCAAACCAAAGGAGCACAAAGTGCTACACTGCTACATTGCAGACGGCCGCTACCCGCTGCTACTCAAATATGATTGTACTACGATTAATAAACGCAGGACACCCACATCAGAGTAGTACAAGGTGGCTGGTTTTGAAGATTTGTAAAGAAGCATTTCCGGTAACAACACGGACGAAGCTGCCCCCTGTGTCCCTCACTTTTGAAAACACTACGGTTAATGTAACGCAGTGCAACCAAAATAAAAGGAGCACAAAGTGCAAATAAGGAAACAAAATAGACAAAAGCAAATAAAGCAACAAAACAGACATAATCACTTCTGTGATTTAATTCTATTCTAAAGTAAATCAACATGAACTAAAAAAAAAAAAAATCAATATGACTACCAACGGCAAACATTGCAGACGGCCGCTACCCGCTGCTACTCAAATATGATTGTACTACGATTAATAAACGCAGGACACCCACATCAGAGTAGTACAAGGTGGCTGGTTTTGAAGATTTGTAAAGAAGCATTTCCGGTAACACGGACGAAGCTGCCCCCTGTGTCCCTCACTTTTGAAAACACTACGGTTAATGTAACGCAGTGCAACCAAAATAAGGGGCACAAAGTGCAAATAAGGAAACAAAATAGACAAAAGCAAATAAAGAAACAAAACAGACATAATCACTTCTGTGATTTAATTCTATTCTAAAGTAAATCAACATGAACTAAAAAAAAAAAAATCAATATGACTACCAACGGAAAACATTGCAGACGGCCGCTACCCGCTGCTACTCAAATATGATTGTACTACGATTAATAAACGCAGGACACCCACATCAGAGTAGTACAAGGTGGCTGGTTTTGAAGATTTATAAACAAGCATTTCCGGTAACAACACGGACGAAGCTGCCCCCTGTGTCCCTCTTTTTTGAGTACGCTACGGTTAATGAATCGCAGCGGACCCAAACCAAAGGAGCACAAAGTGCTACACTGCTACATTGCAGACGGCCGCTACCTGCTGCTACTCAAATATGATTGTACTACGATTAATAAACGCAGGACACCCACATCAGAGTAGTACAAGGTGGCTGGTTTTGAAGATTTATAAACAAGCATTTCCGGTACAAATACGGACGAAGCTGCCCCCTGTGTCCCTCTGTTTTGAAAACACTACGGTTAATGTAACGCAGTGCAACCAAAATAAAGGAGCACAAAGTGCAAATAAGGAAACAAAATAGACAAAAGCAAATAAAGAAACAAAACAGACATAATCACTTCTGTGATTTAATTCTATTCTAAAGTAAATCAACATGAACTAAAAAAAAAAACAATATGGCTACCAACGGAAAACATTGCAGACGGCCGCTACCCGCTGCTACTCAAATATGATTGTACTACGATTAATAAACGCAGGACACCCACATCAGAGTAGTACAAGGTGGCTGGTTTTGAAGATTTATAAAGAAGCATTTCCGGTAACAACACGGACGAAGCTGCCCCCTGTGTCCCTCACTTTTGAAAACACTACGGTTAATGTAACGCAGTGCAACCAAAATAAAGGGGCACAAAGTGCAAATAAGGAAACAAAATAGACAAAAGCAAATAAAGCAACAAAACAGACATAATCACTTCTGTGATTTAATTCTATTCTAAAGTAAATCAACATGAACTAAAAAAAAAAAAAAACAACATGACTACCAACGGAAAACATTGCAGACGGCCGCTACCCGCTGCTACTCAAATATGATTGTACTACGATTAATAAACGCAGGACACCCACATCAGAGTAGTACAAGGTGGCTGGTTTTGAAGATTTGTAAAGAAGCATTTCCGGTAACACGGACGAAGCTGCCCCCTGTGTCCCTCACTTTTGAAAACACTACGGTTAATGTAACGCAGTGCAACCAAAATAAAGGGGCACAAAGTGCAAATAAGGAAACAAAATAGACAAAAGCAAATAAAGAAACAAAACAGACATAATCACTTCTGTGATTTAATTCTATTCTAAAGTAAATCAACATGCACTAAAAAAAAACAATATGGCTACCAACGGAAAACATTGCAGACGGCCGCTACCCGCTGCTACTCAAATATGATTGTACTACGATTAATAAACGCAGGACACCCACATCAGAGTAGTACAAGGTGGCTGGTTTTGAAGTTTTATAAACAAGCATTTCCGGTACCAATACGGACGAAGCTGCCCCCTGTGTCCCTCACTTTTGAAAACACTACGGTTAATGTAACGCAGTGCAACCAAAATAAAGGAGCACAAAGTGCAAATAAGGAAACAAAATAGACAAAAGCAAATAAAGAAACAAAACAGACATAATCACTTCTGTGATTTAATTCTATTCTAAAGTAAATCAATAAGAACTAAAAAAAAAAAACAATATGGCTACCAACGGAAAACATTGCAGACGGCCGCTACCCGCTGCTACTCAAATATGATTGTACTACGATTAATAAACGCAGGACACCCACATCAGAGTAGTACAAGGTGGCTGGTTTTGAAGATTTGTAAAGAAGCATTTCCGGTAACACGGACGAAGCTGCCCCCTGTGTCCCTCACTTTTGAAAACACTACGGTTAATGTAACGCAGTGCAACCAAAATAAGGGGCACAAAGTGCAAATAAGGAAACAAAATAGACAAAAGCAAATAAAGAAACAAAACAGACATAATCACTTCTGTGATTTAATTCTATTCTAAAGTAAATAAACAAGAAAAAAAAAAAAAAATCAATATGACTACCAACGGAAAACATTGCAGACGGCCGCTACCCGCTGCTACTCAAATATGATTGTACTACGATTAATAAACGCAGGACATCCACATCAGAGTAGTACAAGGTGGCTGGTTTTGAAGATTTATAAACAAGCATTTCCGGTAACAACACGGACGAAGCTGCCCCCTGTGTCCCTCTTTTTTGAGTACGCTACGGTTAATGAATCGCAGCGGACCCAAACCAAAGGAGCACAAAGTGCTACACTGCTACATTGCAGACGGCCGCTACCCGCTGCTACTCAAATATGATTGTACTACGATTAATAAACGCAGGACACCCACATCAGAGTAGTACAAGGTGGCTGGTTTTGAAGATTTGTAAAGAAGCATTTCCGGTAACAACACGGACGAAGCTGCCCCCTGTGTCCCTCTTTTTTGAGTACGCTACGGTTAATGAATCGCAGCGGACCCAAACCAAAGGAGCGCAAAGTGCTACACTGCTACATTGCAGACGGCCGCTACCAGCTGATACTCAAATATGATTGTACTACGATTAATAAACGCAGGACACCCACATCAGAGTAGTACAAGGTGGCTGGTTTTGAAGATTTATAAACAAGCATTTCCGGTACCAATACGGACGAAGCTGCCCCCTGTGTCCCTCTGTTTTGAAAACACTACGGTTAATGTAACGCAGTGCAACCAAAATAAAGGAGCACAAAGTGCAAATAAGGAAACAAAATAGACAAAAGCAAATAAAGAAACAAAACAGACATAATCACTTCTGTGATTTAATTCTATTCTAAAGTAAATCAATAAGAACTAAAAAAAAAAAATCAATATGGCTACCAACGGAAAACATTGCAGACGGCCGCTACCCGCTGCTACTCAAATATGATTGTACTACGATTAATAAACGCAGGACACCCACATCAGAGTAGTACAAGGTGGCTGGTTTTGAAGATTTGTAAAGAAGCATTTCCGGTAACAACACGGACGAACCTGCCCCCTGTGTCCCTCACTTTTGAAAACACTACGGTTAATGTAACGCAGTGCAACCAAAATAAAGGGGCACAAAGTGCAAATAAGGAAACAAAATAGACAAAAGCAAATAAAGCAACAAAACAGACATAATCACTTCTGTGATTTAATTCTATTCTAAAGTAAATCAACATGAACTAAAAAAAAAAAAAATCAATATGACTACCAACGGCAAACATTGCAGACGGCCGCTACCCGCTGCTACTCAAATATGATTGTACTACGATTAATAAACGCAGGACACCCACATCAGAGTAGTACAAGGTGGCTGGTTTTGAAGATTTGTAAAGAAGCATTTCCGGTAACACGGACGAAGCTGCCCCCTGTGTCCCTCACTTTTGAAAACACTACGGTTAATGTAACGCAGTGCAACCAAAATAAGGGGCACAAAGTGCAAATAAGGAAACAAAATAGACAAAAGCAAATAAAGAAACAAAACAGACATAATCACTTCTGTGATTTAATTCTATTCTAAAGTAAATCAACAAGAAAAAAAAAAAAAAATCAATATGACTACCAACGGAAAACATTGCAGACGGCCGCTACCCGCTGCTACTCAAATATGATTGTACTACGATTAATAAACGCAGGACATCCACATCAGAGTAGTACAAGGTGGCTGGTTTTGAAGATTTATAAACAAGCATTTCCGGTAACAACACGGACGAAGCTGCCCCCTGTGTCCCTCTTTTTTGAGTACGCTACGGTTAATGAATCGCAGCGGACCCAAACCAAAGGAGCACAAAGTGCTACACTGCTACATTGCAGACGGCCGCTACCCGCTGCTACTCAAATATGATTGTACTACGATTAATAAACGCAGGACACCCACATCAGAGTAGTACAAGGTGGCTGGTTTTGAAGATTTGTAAAGAAGCATTTCCGGTAACAACACGGACGAAGCTGCCCCCTGTGTCCCTCTTTTTTGAGTACGCTACGGTTAATGAATCGCAGCGGACCCAAACCAAAGGAGCGCAAAGTGCTACACTGCTACATTGCAGACGGCCGCTACCAGCTGATACTCAAATATGATTGTACTACGATTAATAAACGCAGGACACCCACATCAGAGTAGTACAAGGTGGCTGGTTTTGAAGATTTATAAACAAGCATTTCCGGTACCAATACGGACGAAGCTGCCCCCTGTGTCCCTCTGTTTTGAAAACACTACGGTTAATGTAACGCAGTGCAACCAAAATAAAGGAGCACAAAGTGCAAATAAGGAAACAAAATAGACAAAAGCAAATAAAGAAACAAAACAGACATAATCACTTCTGTGATTTAATTCTATTCTAAAGTAAATCAATAAGAACTAAAAAAAAAAAAATCAATATGGCTACCAACGGAAAACATTGCAGACGGCCGCTACCCGCTGCTACTCAAATATGATTGTACTACGATTAATAAACGCAGGACACCCACATCAGAGTAGTACAAGGTGGCTGGTTTTGAAGATTTATAAACAAGCATTTCCGGTACCAATACGGACGAAGCTGCCCCCTGTGTCCCTCTGTTTTGAAAACACTACGGTTAATGTAACGCAGTGCAACCAAAATAAAGGAGCACAAAGTGCAAATAAGGAAACAAAATAGACAAAAGCAAATAAAGAAACAAAACAGACATAATCACTTCTGTGATTTAATTCTATTCTAAAGTAAATCAATAAGAACTAAAAAAAAAAAATCAATATGGCTACCAACGGAAAACATTGCAGACGGCCGCTACCCGCTGCTACTCAAATATGATTGTACTACGATTAATAAACGCAGGACACCCACATCAGAGTAGTACAAGGTGGCTGGTTTTGAAGATTTGTAAAGAAGCATTTCCGGTAACACGGACGAAGCTGCCCCCTGTGTCCCTCACTTTTGAAAACACTACGGTTAATGTAACGCAGTGCAACCAAAATAAAGGAGCACAAAGTGCAAATAAGGAAAAAAAAATAGACAAAAGCAAATAAAGAAACAAAACAGACATAATCACTTCTGTGATTTAATTCTATTCTAAAGTAAATCAATAAGAACTAAAAAAAATATGGCTACCAACGGAAAACATTGCAGACGGCCGCAACCCACTGCTACTCAAATATGATTGTACTACGATTAATAAACGCAGGACACCCACATCAGAGTAGTACAAGGTGGCTGGTTTTGAAGATTTATAAACAAGCATTTCCGGTAACAACACGGACGAAGCTGCCCCCTGTGTCCCTCTTTTTTGAGTACGCTACGGTTAATGAATCGCAGCGGACCCAAACCAAAGGAGCACAAAGTGCAAATAAGGAAACAAAATAGACAAAAGCAAATAAAGAAACAAAACAGACATAATCACTTCTGTGATTTAATTCTATTCTAAAGTAAATCAACATGAACTAAAAAAAAAAACAATATGGCTACCAACGGAAAACATTGCAGACGGCCGCTACCCGCTGCTACTCAAATATGATTGTACTACGATTAATAAACGCAGGACACCCACATCAGAGTAGTACAAGGTGGCTGGTTTTGAAGATTTATAAAGAAGCATTTCCGGTAACAACACGGACGAAGCTGCCCCCTGTGTCCCTCACTTTTGAAAACACTACGGTTAATGTAACGCAGTGCAACCAAAATAAAGGGGCACAAAGTGCAAATAAGGAAACAAAATAGACAAAAGCAAATAAAGCAACAAAACAGACATAATCACTTCTGTGATTTAATTCTATTCTAAAGTAAATCAACATGAACTAAAAAAAAAAAAAATCAATATGACTACCAACGGAAAACATTGCAGACGGCCGCTACCCGCTGCTACTCAAATATGATTGTACTACGATTAATAAACGCAGGACACCCACATCAGAGTAGTACAAGGTGGCTGGTTTTGAAGATTTGTAAAGAAGCATTTCCGGTAACACGGACGAAGCTGCCCCCTGTGTCCCTCACTTTTGAAAACACTACGGTTAATGTAACGCAGTGCAACCAAAATAAAGGAGCACAAAGTGCAAATAAGGAAACAAAATAGACAAAAGCAAATAAAGAAACAAAACAGACATAATCACTTCTGTGATTTAATTCTATTCTAAAGTAAATCAATAAGAACTAAAAAAAAAAAAACAATATGGCTACCAACGGAAAACATTGCAGACGGCCGCTACCCGCTGCTACTCAAATATGATTGTACTACGATTAATAAACGCAGGACACCCACATCAGAGTAGTACAAGGTGGCTGGTTTTGAAGTTTTATAAACAAGCATTTCCGGTAACAACACGGACGAAGCTGCCCCCTGTGTCCCTCTTTTTTGAGTACGCTACGGTTAATGAATCGCAGCGGACCCAAACCAAAGGAGCACAAAGTGCTACACTGCTACATTGCAGACGGCCGCTACCCGCTGCTACTCAAATATGATTGTACTACGATTAATAAACGCAGGACACCCACATCAGAGTAGTACAAGGTGGCTGGTTTTGAAGATTTATAAACAAGCATTTCCGGTACCAATACGGACGAAGCTGCCCCCTGTGTCCCTCTGTTTTGAAAACACTACGGTTAATGTAACACAGTGCAACCAAAATAAAGGGGCACAAAGTGCAAATAAGGAAACAAAATAGACAAAAGCAAATAAAGAAACAAAACAGACATAATCACTTCTGTGATTTAATTCTATTCTAAAGTAAATCAATAAGAACTAAAAAAAAAAAAACAATATGGCTACCAACGGAAAACATTGCAGACGGCCGCTACCCGCTGCTACTCAAATATGATTGTACTACGATTAATAAACGCAGGACACCCACATCAGAGTAGTACAAGGTGGCTGGTTTTGAAGTTTTATAAACAAGCATTTCCGGTAACAACACGGACGAAGCTGCCCCCTGTGTCCCTCTTTTTTGAGTACGCTACGGTTAATGAATCGCAGCGGACCCAAACCAAAGGAGCACAAAGTGCTACACTGCTACATTGCAGACGGCCGCTACCCGCTGCTACTCAAATATGATTGTACTACGATTAATAAACGCAGGACACCCACATCAGAGTAGTACAAGGTGGCTGGTTTTGAAGATTTATAAACAAGCATTTCCGGTACCAATACGGACGAAGCTGCCCCCTGTGTCCCTCTGTTTTGAAAACACTACGGTTAATGTAACGCAGTGCAACCAAAATAAAGGGGCACAAAGTGCAAATAAGGAAACAAAATAGACAAAAGCAAATAAAGAAACAAAACAGACATAATCACTTCTGTGATTTAATTCTATTCTAAAGTAAATCAACATGCACTAAAAAAAAACAATATGGCTACCAACGGAAAACATTGCAGACGGCCGCTACCCGCTGCTACTCAAATATGATTGTACTACGATTAATAAACGCAGGACACCCACATCAGAGTAGTACAAGGTGGCTGGTTTTGAAGATTTATAAACAAGCATTTCCGGTACCAATACGGACGAAGCTGCCCCCTGTGTCCCTCTGTTTTGAAAACACTACGGTTAATGTAACGCAGTGCAACCAAAATAAAGGAGCACAAAGTGCAAATAAAGAAACAAAACAGACATAATCACTTCTGTGATTTAATTCTATTCTAAAGTAAACCAATAAGAACTAAAAAAAAAAACAATATGGCTACCAACGGAAAACATTGCAGACGGCCGCTACCCGCTGCTACTCAAATATGATTGTACTACGATTAATAAACGCAGGACACCCACATCAGAGTAGTACAAGGTGGCTGGTTTTGAAGATTTATAAAGAAGCATTTCCGGTAACAACACGGACGAAGCTGCCCCCTGTGTCCCTCACTTTTGAAAACACTACGGTTAATGTAACGCAGTGCAACCAAAATAAAGGGGCACAAAGTGCAAATAAGGAAACAAAATAGACAAAAGCAAATAAAGAAACAAAACAGACATAATCACTTCTGTGATTTAATTCTATTCTAAAGTAAATCAACATGAACTAAAAAAAAAAAAAACAACATGACTACCAACGGAAAACATTGCAGACGGCCGCTACCCGCTGCTACTCAAATATGATTGTACTACGATTAATAAACGCAGGACACCCACATCAGAGTAGTACAAGGTGGCTGGTTTTAAAGATTTGTAAAGAAGCATTTCCGGTAACACGGACGAAGCTGCCCCCTGTGTCCCTCACTTTTGAAAACACTACGGTTAATGTAACGCAGTGCAACCAAAATAAAGGGGCACAAAGTGCAAATAAGGAAACAAAATAGACAAAAGCAAATAAAGAAACAAAACAGACATAATCACTTCTGTGATTTAATTCTATTCTAAAGTAAATCAATAAGAACTAAAAAAAAAAAACAATATGGCTACCAACGGAAAACATTGCAGACGGCCGCTACCCGCTGCTACTCAAATATGATTGTACTACGATTAATAAACGCAGGACACCCACATCAGAGTAGTACAAGGTGGCTGGTTTTGAAGATTTATAAACAAGCATTTCCGGTAACAACACGGACGAAGCTGCCCCCTGTGTCCCTCACTTTTGAAAACACTACGGTTAATGTAACGCAGTGCAACCAAAATAAAGGAGCACAAAGTGCAAATAAGGAAACAAAATAGACAAAAGCAAATAATGAAACAAAACAGACATAATCACTTCTGTGATTTAATTCTATTCTAAAGTAAATCAACATGAACTAAAAAAAAAAATCAATATACCAACGGAAAACATTGCAGACGGCCGCTACCCGCTGCTACTCAAATATGATTGTACTACGATTAATAAACGCAGGACACCCACATCAGAGTAGTACAAGGTGGCTGGTTTTGAAGATTTATAAAGAAGCATTTCCGGTAACAACACGGACGAAGCTGCCCCCTGTGTCCCTCACTTTTGAAAACACTACGGTTAATGTAACGCAGTGCAACCAAAATAAAGGGGCACAAAGTGCAAATAAGGAAACAAAATAGACAAAAGCAAATAAAGCAACAAAACAGACATAATCACTTCTGTGATTTAATTCTATTCTAAAGTAAATCAACATGAACTAAAAAAAAAAAAATCAATATGACTACCAACGGAAAACATTGCAGACGGCCGCTACCCGCTGCTACTCAAATATGATTGTACTACGATTAATAAACGCAGGACACCCACATCAGAGTAGTACAAGGTGGCTGGTTTTGAAGATTTGTAAAGAAGCATTTCCGGTAACACGGACGAAGCTGCCCCCTGTGTCCCTCACTTTTGAAAACACTACGGTTAATGTAACGCAGTGCAACCAAAATAAAGGAGCACAAAGTGCAAATAAGGAAACAAAATAGACAAAAGCAAATAAAGAAACAAAACAGACATAATCACTTCTGTGATTTAATTCTATTCTAAAGTAAATCAATAAGAACTAAAAAAAAAAAAACAATATGGCTACCAACGGAAAACATTGCAGACGGCCGCTACCCGCTGCTACTCAAATATGATTGTACTACGATTAATAAACGCAGGACACCCACATCAGAGTAGTACAAGGTGGCTGGTTTTGAAGTTTTATAAACAAGCATTTCCGGTAACAACACGGACGAAGCTGCCCCCTGTGTCCCTCTTTTTTGAGTACGCTACGGTTAATGAATCGCAGCGGACCCAAACCAAAGGAGCACAAAGTGCTACACTGCTACATTGCAGACGGCCGCTACCCGCTGCTACTCAAATATGATTGTACTACGATTAATAAACGCAGGACACCCACATCAGAGTAGTACAAGGTGGCTGGTTTTGAAGATTTATAAACAAGCATTTCCGGTACCAATACGGACGAAGCTGCCCCCTGTGTCCCTCTGTTTTGAAAACACTACGGTTAATGTAACGCAGTGCAACCAAAATAAAGGGGCACAAAGTGCAAATAAGGAAACAAAATAGACAAAAGCAAATAAAGAAACAAAACAGACATAATCACTTCTGTGATTTAATTCTATTCTAAAGTAAATCAACATGCACTAAAAAAAAACAATATGGCTACCAACGGAAAACATTGCAGACGGCCGCTACCCGCTGCTACTCAAATATGATTGTACTACGATTAATAAACGCAGGACACCCACATCAGAGTAGTACAAGGTGGCTGGTTTTGAAGATTTATAAACAAGCATTTCCGGTACCAATACGGACGAAGCTGCCCCCTGTGTCCCTCTGTTTTGAAAACACTACGGTTAATGTAACGCAGTGCAACCAAAATAAAGGAGCACAAAGTGCAAATAAAGAAACAAAACAGACATAATCACTTCTGTGATTTAATTCTATTCTAAAGTAAATCAATAAGAACTAAAAAAAAAAACAATATGGCTACCAACGGAAAACATTGCAGACGGCCGCTACCCGCTGCTACTCAAATATGATTGTACTACGATTAATAAACGCAGGACACCCACATCAGAGTAGTACAAGGTGGCTGGTTTTGAAGATTTATAAACAAGCATTTCCGGTAACAACACGGACGAAGCTGCCCCCTGTGTCCCTCACTTTTGAAAACACTACGGTTAATGTAACGCAGTGCAACCAAAATAAAGGGGCACAAAGTGCAAATAAGGAAACAAAATAGACAAAAGCAAATAAAGAAACAAAACAGACATAATCACTTCTGTGATTTAATTCTATTCTAAAGTAAATCAACATGAACTAAAAAAAAAAAAAACAACATGACTACCAACGGAAAACATTGCAGACGGCCGCTACCCGCTGCTACTCAAATATGATTGTACTACGATTAATAAACGCAGGACACCCACATCAGAGTAGTACAAGGTGGCTGGTTTTAAAGATTTGTAAAGAAGCATTTCCGGTAACACGGACGAAGCTGCCCCCTGTGTCCCTCACTTTTGAAAACACTACGGTTAATGTAACGCAGTGCAACCAAAATAAAGGGGCACAAAGTGCAAATTAGGAAACAAAATAGACAAAAGCAAATAAAGAAACAAAACAGACATAATCACTTCTGTGATTTAATTCTATTCTAAAGTAAATCAACATGCACTAAAAAAAAAAACAATATGGCTACCAACGGAAAACATTGCAGACGGCCGCTACCCGCTGCTACTCAAATATGATTGTACTACGATTAATAAACGCAGGACACCCACATCAGAGTAGTACAAGGTGGCTGGTTTTGAAGTTTTATAAACAAGCATTTCCGGTACCAATACGGACGAAGCTGCCCCCTGTGTCCCTCAGTTTTGAAAACACTACGGTTAATGTAACGCAGTGCAACCAAAATAAAGGAGCACAAAGTGCAAATAAGGAAACAAAATAGACAAAAGCAAATAAAGAAACAAAACAGACATAATCACTTCTGTGATTTAATTCTATTCTAAAGTAAATCAATAAGAACTAAAAAAGAAAACAATATGGCTACCAACGGAAAACATTGCAGACGGCCGCTACCCGCTGCTACTCAAATATGATTGTACTACGATTAATAAACGCAGGACACCCACATCAGAGTAGTACAAGGTGGCTGGTTTTGAAGATTTATAAACAAGCATTTCCGGTAACAACACGGACGAAGCTGCCCCCTGTGTCCCTCACTTTTGAAAACACTACGGTTAATGTAACGCAGTGCAACCAAAATAAAGGAGCACAAAGTGCAAATAAGGAAACAAAATAGACAAAAGCAAATAAAGAAACAAAACAGACATAATCACTTCTGTGATTTAATTCTATTCTAAAGTAAATCAATAAGAACTAAAAAAAAAAACAATATGGCTACCAACGGAAAACATTGCAGACGGCCGCTACCCGCTGCTACTCAAATATGATTGTACTACGATTAATAAACGCAGGACACCCACATCAGAGTAGTACAAGGTGGCTGGTTTTGAAGATTTATAAACAAGCATTTCCGGTAACAACACGGACGAAGCTGCCCCCTGTGTCCCTCACTTTTGAAAACACTACGGTTAATGTAACGCAGTGCAACCAAAATAAAGGAGCACAAAGTGCAAATAAGGAAACAAAATAGACAAAAGCAAATAAAGAAACAAAACAGACATAATCACTTCTGTGATTTAATTCTATTCTAAAGTAAATCAACATGAACTAAAAAAAAAAACAATATGGCTACCAACGGAAAACATTGCAGACGGCCGCTACCCGCTGCTACTCAAATATGATTGTACTACGATTAATAAACGCAGGACACCCACATCAGAGTAGTACAAGGTGGCTGGTTTTGAAGATTTATAAACAAGCATTTCCGGTAACAACACGGACGAAGCTGCCCCCTGTGTCCCTCACTTTTGAAAACACTACGGTTAATGTAACGCAGTGCAACCAAAATAAAGGAGCACAAAGTGCAAATAAGGAAACAAAATAGACAAAAGCAAATAAAGAAACAAAACAGACATAATCACTTCTGTGATTTAATTCTATTCTAAAGTAAATCAATAAGAACTAAAAAAAAAAACAATATGGCTACCAACGGAAAACATTGCAGACGGCCGCTACCCGCTGCTACTCAAATATGATTGTACTACGATTAATAAACGCAGGACACCCACATCAGAGTAGTACAAGGTGGCTGGTTTTGAAGATTTATAAACAAGCATTTCCGGTAACAACACGGACGAAGCTGCCCCCTGTGTCCCTCACTTTTGAAAACACTACGGTTAATGTAACGCAGTGCAACCAAAATAAAGGAGCACAAAGTGCAAATAAGGAAACAAAATAGACAAAAGCAAATAAAGAAACAAAACAGACATAATCACTTCTGTGATTTAATTCTATTCTAAAGTAAATCAACATGAACTAAAAAAAAAAATCAATATACCAACGGAAAACATTGCAGACGGCCGCTACCCGCTGCTACTCAAATATGATTGTACTACGATTAATAAACGCAGGACACCCACATCAGAGTAGTACAAGGTGGCTGGTTTTGAAGATTTATAAACAAGCATTTCCGGTAACAACACGGACGAAGCTGCCCCCTGTGTCCCTCACTTTTGAAAACACTACGGTTAATGTAACGCAGTGCAACCAAAATAAAGGAGCACAAAGTGCAAATTAATAAGCATTTCGGATTGAAATATCAAGCGGAAAAAAAAGAGAGGGCTTGTTTAGAAACAAATCGTAGAATACTGCATCACTTATACAACTTAGACATGAGTTTACTACTGTATATATAACGCAGTTCACCCACATCTAAATAGTACTAGCGACGCTCTGCGTACCCATCACTGCGAGGACTCGACTGATGGAATTTCAGGTGTTTGGGGTCGTTTTATACCCCGCTTGGACGGAAAAGGGGCGGAGTTAGATTAGTATTACGTAGCTTTGCCGAAACTTCCGTGAAACATCATACTTTTTTGAGATAGGTATTTTTTATTATAATATTACCTTTTTGTGGTTATTTTGCTGCCGTTTTCAGTGTCTTGTAGGTAAAAGGTAAATAACGATTCAATTAACTGGGAAAGTCGGATTGGTCTATTCTACAAAAAATAAATTCAACGTTAGGTTTGTATTTTAGGCCAGATGTAATGACATACCTATAAAAATATATGGCATAATTATTTTGTAGATTTTATACTGACCTCGGTAGCTTATATCTTGTGTCTGAGGACCAAGGAGTCAGATTCATCATCAAGAGATCTCGGTACATAGATTTATTTTTTACTGAAATGTTCTATCCGATGGAAGAATCCTGCCTTGTGTGTTACCCGTTCGAGAATTGAACCCGAAATATCTTGACATAGGTCTTGCTCAAATAATCTTATTCATTTTGTTAACCAATTCAAACAAATTATATTGTGTTTTGACATTTATTTCTTATATGGTAGATATCTTTGATTTAAGATATCTACCATATAAGAGTATGAAAAAGAAATCGAATTTAGTAAAGTGGCTGGTAGCAGGGTGGACGATGGACTGGAACTCTAGCCTCACTACAAGCAATAGAACTAGTGCACAACGCAATCCTTTTACCATCAATGATGTATAGGTGTGAAACGTGGAGATTATGGACGAAAATATAAGAATGTAGTATAAATGCATTAGAGATGAGAGCTCTACGAAGAATATTTGGAAAGACTCTGTGGGATATGGAAAGGAATGAGAATGTTAGAAGGAATGTGGTATGAGTGTTGTAACAAAGATGAAACTCAACAAGTTGAAATGGTTTGGGCATGTATGCAAGCAGAATGACAAAGATAATAATTTATAAGGCTGAATGGAAAGGTGTAAGGCCAACCAGAAAGTCATGGATCGAACATAATCGATGCCGTCCTTAAGGAAGGCCAAGTTGGATGTAAAAGATATAGGAAAAGTTGTATGAGAAATAGTGTGTCGGTAGAAGAAGCGAAAGAAATGTGCTGAGATCACTTGAGATAGAAGAGATAGCATTTTTCTCTATGGGTATTGGCTATGAATAGTGGCACTTGACCAAAACCAAAAAATGCTAAAAAAATCTCAGCCTTGGAAAAAAATTGAATTGAATTATGGTGGTATCACGACACAGGCGGAGGCGGAGGCCTATGGCTAAAACCATAATGGAAACAATTATAAAGAAATGGCTGGAACATGTTTTAAAGATCCCATAGACGGTGAAGACACTCTCATACAATGTTCCGTTACTTCGATGCAAACTAATGTATTTGGACAGTGAGAGAGAACTCTTGTTGCCTCTCTATGCTCCTAATCTGGCTACAAAGAAAGTTGACATAATATCGGTTTGAACAAACGTAGCGGCTTAGTCACCCTCTTTGGAAGTCGTAGTTCGTCTTTCACGATGCAAGCTTTGCTTAGTGCAAAATGTGTCATGAGTGTATTTTGAGTTCACTTCGGGTGTGCCCATTCAGAAAAATGGATTAAAAACTACACCTAAGTTTCGCTTAAAAAACAAAATAAAAAATCATTATCATTGTTTTTTAAATACAAGCATTATTCAATGATCGAAAATTGTATAACTCTTTATATTTTATACAATCAAAAAATCATTACTCAGCATAACAGGTACAAACCCTTACCCTTTTATTATGATGTCACATTGATTTCAACAACTAATATTTTTCAAAACCTTTAGCATCAATATTGAATGGTCGCCGACTTTCGTAGGAAAGGTCATGGGTTCGATTCGTGGCGCCGACCATCGACGTATTTATCAACACAAGCTTTGCTAAATTGTAAATATGATGTCAAACGTGTATTTGTTTTGGGTTGAGTCCAGCCAGATTAATATAAAAAAACATACCACCTTTGATCTAAAATCTAAAGATCTAAAAACAACATAAATATAATATGCATCTTTCTTTATACCTACTGTAGCAAAACCTATCATCTAATAATTTTGTGTCCATTAAATAGGGTCATTTGTTGTACCCTTGGACAGTTGCAATTTGAATAGGTTGCCATAGGTATAAAAATCTGCAAATTTACAAAAAGATAATATGTTTGTGTGGTGACAGCACAATTGTGTTTGGTTCGACACATGTTTGACATAAGTGCAGGGATTCGTCTGTAATGAGAGTTTGAAATTTTTTTGATCTAAAAGTAATTTTTTTATTCATTTACATTGTTTCTCTTATTCAGGATATTTTATTTGTGTGTTACATAAACAATATGTATCTCAAATCTAACAAGTTTTACCTTTATGAATACATTGTTGGTTTACCGCTATCATAAGCCCAATTTTTTTTGCGCCAAATTTGCTGTCAATGTCAAATATTTTTTCATGTTGTACAATGCTGTTTTTGTACCTCTGGACGCGTCCAAAGGTGTAACAACCTCTTTGACAGCTATCGTTGTTATAACAATTAATATTTTGTCAAATAGAATAAAATATATTACACATTAATGAATGAGCAATATTTTTATGAATTTATGTAGATTTATTTATATTTGTGTAAATTTTGTATAATTCATATTTCCATCAACATCTTATTAATTATTTTTAGTGTCTCGAAGTAAAATGGGTGTTAAAAGGATTCAGCCTAGATCAAAAATATCAATGGTTAAATCTAAATTAACTCTTGGAATCACACCCCATGCTTCTCTGTCCTAAGGTACACACATTAAAAATGTACGATTTCAACAAAACGCAAATTTCATCAATAAATAAATAGGTATGTAGGAAATGACAAAAAAATATATAAAATAAATATATTCATAAAAAAAAGAATTACCTATCCCAAAATTTCGTTTCGTTTAAGAGAAAAAATAAATCGAATGTGTAAAAAAATTATTTGTCCTAAGGTACCTACAACAAATGCCTCTACCTATATCGTTCCTTTTAAATTTAAAGGGTTGTAGTTTCACCATGTCGAGATCAATATTATTTCAGAGGACACCTACTATTTTAATATAAAGGAATAAATACTGTAGAAATGAGATCATAGCGCAAGATGCGGAAAGAGACTGATTGATAAGGTGTCTAATGATATAATATTAGAAAGGAATGTGGAATGGATGTAAGCGTAGTGATTAGAAAGAGAGTGAATAAATCAAGGTGGTTTAGGCATGTAGAGAGAATGAACGAAGAGAGAATGACTAAAAGGATATTATATAAATCTGAAAGAATAGGTGAACGCAGACATGGACGACCTCGAATGAGGTGGACCGTCTTAGAGAAGGGTCAAGTCAGAAGCGGAATGTTATGCGTTTGGAGGAAGCGAAAGAGGTTTGTTTGGATAGGAAAGAATGAAAGTCCGTACTCTCTGCCTACCCCACTCGGGATCCGGAGTGATGGGTAAAAAAAAATGTATGAAAAATTAAGTTATTTATTTATTTATTTATTTATTTATTTATTTTCTGTCAAAAATTAAGCATTGTTCACCATTACAGAGTAATCCTTTGCGGTGAACAATGCAGTTGAAAGTGTTTCAACCAAAAACCGAACTACGATCGAACTATTTGATAATTATTATAAAGATAACTCGGTGTAATAAGGAATATTGAACATTGTAATTCAATGCGCATTGATTCATAAAACGAATATTTTGTGAAACATAAACCAAGATTATTTTTTTTTATAGCCGCTTTAGGGAAAAAAAAACCGAATGTTTATAGTGTCATCCTTTATCAGTTGTCACTAATCCATCAGGAAGCAGAAAACAATAGGTCTTCCATTACGTGGCCCTTGAAATCCCGTTTTATTTTCTATTCAACGCGGTAGCTATTGTTCTACTTAATGACTTTGTTTATTTAATATTTTTCCTAATAATTTTTGTCCTGGTAAACAACATTGTTATTACTTATTACATACATAGTTGCAAAAAATAAACATCTTGTTATTTCCAAATTTTTACATCAACGAATCTCAAACATTCCTTCAAGAATCAACGAAGTTTTATTTTATTCGTCGAGTCTCGATTAGTTTTAACGTTATCGTGTGATAACCCCCAAATTTCATTAAAATTTAAAAATGGAACAGCTTAATTCCGTTATAATTTATATGGTTAAATTTTTAATATGTGTTTTTTTTTTTTATATACATACCTACCTATTTTCACACCGCTTAAAATACTGGAGGTAAGTACGAACTAAAAATCAGTGGGGCTAGCACGAAAGCTATTTATTTGCACGCTAATAAGAGCTTATTAGCATGCAAATAGTGTCCGAAAATCAAACGATCGAATCATTCGATCATTTTTGGATGGAAATTTTTCGAAACTCTCTCATATATCTCTTATACTAGTGGTACTTTCAGTAGATGTTCTTTGAAAGCGGCTCGAAAAAAATGTGAATGTTTCTTATAATAAAATTTGTTGGATTAAATTTTATAACGTACCTAATGGTATTTTTAAAATTACCAACCATGTATGTACCACACCTAATAATTGTATTCTAAAATAATGTTTATTTTTTTGAATTTAGAATATTTATCAATAGAAACTTAAATACATTATTATTTATTATACCATAATATACAATCGCAACTACAAAACTTTTATAGAAGTTAATTTATTACGGCTAATTTGAAATTGAAGGTGTGCTTAGAGAAAAATATGTTTCTTTTTTAAGCTTAAACACTTTAAAAAAAGTCATACTCACATCGTGTACAAGATGTACACATGTTTAATAAAAAAAAAAATGTTTAAAAACTTATAGCCTAAAAATTAATTAAAAAAAAAATGTGACGGTTCAAAAAGTTGTGGAACCGCTGATTGAACTGAAATACGGCGTGGTGTTCAATAATAATTATTTCGCCGGATTAAGAACAAAAGAAACACTGCAGATTTCTTCCGCCAACATTCTAAGTTCTTGGTTTATTTTGCTTCCTTTGTTTAGTGTACTTATTGTTTCCCTATTAGTGTAACCCTGTTTTATTTGTTCTTATTTCTGAAAAGAGTTTTATGGATGTTTTTTCATTTAATTTTTACGCATCTTTAGACTACCTCCCGGGTTAGGCGGTAAGATAATAGGCGCGAGAATGTGAAATGATTGTCATAATATCTACATAGTTACCAACAAGACCGAGTGGTATAGGCGCTAATTTATGATTAATAAGTCCCGGGTTCAATTCCCAGTGGGGTCTGAAGTTTCTACCTGCGATTGGCTTATTATATTAGCTGTCTCATATTGGACGGAACCGGTTGACTGTAAAGAAAATGCCTCAGGCAATAAGTGCCAATCAGCTATTGATACTGAAACCTTTGTACAAAAGTTTTTTTTTATGAATCTGTGCTCTCTTAGTACAGTACAAAGTACAATACACTTTGTCTCTTAGTACAAAGTACACTCTTTGACTCTTTCATAATATAGTAAGCTACTTAAAGCTTGTGTCGTGAAAGAGGATGGTGGTCGGCACCTCACGACCTCCAGTACGAATGCCGGCGTTGTAAGTTGTAATTGCCAGACTCCCAACCACCTCCTGTAGGTGTTTATTCTTATATCAATTGAGTAGGTACAAAATACCTAAGACTTCTGTGTACAATAATATTATAGAATATGTAACAACTAATGACTCTGATAATTCATTACTAGTGTTCGATTTTTAAATGGAACAAACTACTACGGGCTTACGACCGTCTTCTACTGTTATTTCGAAAGCTGGCTTAGTGTGATCACTTAACGTTAACACCGTTCGCCATTAGGTGGTAATGTTTAAGTCTCCGATACTCCTAGTCATGAGAATTCTCAACATGTTCAACATGTAGAAAAATCTGATGTATGCAACAAGTAGATATTTAATAACTTAATGAAATATAGAGATAAAAGTTGGAAATTATTGAGAACAAGAGAGCATAATAAATGATATTGTTCCTAAAATATAATTGTTCACATTACTTGCATGATATCCATCGTAGGATATTAATTATGTCGTACCTACTATTATGTGGAGGAGATGGACTTGGTTGGGACATGTGTTGAGGATGCCAAATGACAGTTGGCCGAGGAAAGCGCTGTTCTTCCTCCCATCAGGGTCCCGAAGACAAGAAAGACTCTCTCATACTGTGTTCCGCTCCTTCTAAGCAGAGTGGAGGAATTTGGAGATGGTGTGGGAGGAGGTCATAAACTCGATCTTGCGCAATGGAGAGCTCTTGTTGCCTCCCTATGCCCCTGAGTGGGGTGTAAAAGGCAGTATTGATTGATTGATAGTATGATGACGAATCGCGTCATCCCATACCCGTGATTAAGAATTAAAGTAACACCGCCAAAGAAGGGTTCCAAAGTAGGCACATACAAAATACCTTTTAAACTCTCCATAAACTATAATGCTCACTTCTTATACTACTTAATACTATATAGGTAGGTACTTCCTGGATCCATAAAAACAAGTCTTTAAAGTCATTTTTATTTTTGCGATTCTACAACTTTACTTCAGGTTTTAATCTATTTCTCGGTTTCGTGCGGCTTCTATCGTTGATGTTTTTTGGTTAGCTTTTCGATTAGGTATATTTTTTATAATAAGTTGCCTCTCTTTAACAAGACACTTTATGGTTATGTATTTCAATAGTTAAATGTAAGATAATTCATAAGGCTGAAAGGAAAGGTGTAAGAAAGCGTGGGCGACCGAGAATGACGTGGATCGAACACATCGATTCCGTCCTCGATGAAGGCCAGGTAAGAAGTAAGAGAAAAAGGAGAAGCTGTATGAGAAATGGTAGGTCAGTGGAAGAAGCGAAAGAAGTATGCTTGGATAGAAAAGAGTGGAGGTCCTTTCTCTCTGCCAACCCCTTACGGGAAACGGCGTAATGGGTAAAAAAAAAAAATGAAAAAAAAAAAAACACTTTTACGTCAACAACGGTCACCACTAAATATCTAAATATCTTGGTAAAAAAAAAAAAAAATGAAAAAAAAAAACACTTTTAGGTACGTCAACAACGGTCACCACTAAATATCTTGATAATTAAAATATTGCGAGAAGATTCACAATGACAAACATGATAGGAGGGCAAAAATCTCGTTTTCAAGGCTCAACCTTTTAGTGTTAGTGTGTCGCCTTTTCAAAAAGTAGTACACACTAACTAAAAACTGATTTAAGATCATATACAAATTAAACTTTAATAGTCAACACTATATTCTTAATATTCAGATTACATACATATCTAGTTTTTATAAACCAAGAATTTATTTATGTGACAAAAAATAACAGTGTTATAATAAATTATTTAAAAAAAGTTTAAAGTATTTTTGAAACTAATTCCTTGGTAAAGTTTGGAATACATTGGTATATGAAGGGGCAAGTTTCTACAGCGTACAGATAAAAAAATAGAATTAATCCCATTTCTTAAAATTAGATAATAGGTAAAAACGTTGGTATACAATACATAGATATCGCATTGAAGACACTTCTGGATTACAATGGTGCCGAATAGACACAAGTAAGTCCTTTTGTTTCTGCATCCTTGTTGAGATTCAGAAAGGCGGCCAGGATACATTCGTTTTTTAATATTTTGAAAATTGTTTTTTTTTTTAAATCTATACTCACCCAAAGTGAACACAAAAATATGCTTTGACATCTTCACAGAAATACAAAACTTGTGTTATGAAGCAGGTTGGCGCACCGCTAAACTGCACTTAATTCGATTTTTTCATCATTATCCGCGTGTCTGCTCCCTATTATTAGTCGGAACTTGGAACATACCTACCGTCTCCAAAATCCTCAACTTCTTACTGCAGGTAACAACAGCATCCCAAAGATCAGCTTCGTATGATCGTTTGGAGGGCATACCGCGTCTTCTATTGCCTTCTGGATGGTTGTTGATGGGTAATGTCTTCAGTGGACATCTTCAAAACGTGGCCAAGCCGTGATGTTTATAGACGTGATGTTGTAACTTAACTACTCTCTGTCTTGTCTTATTAGTCAATACTAAACTTATGCAGAGTTCCCTAACTGGATCTCTTTCAAAGGGCGCCGAGGTGTTTGAAATACTGCACAACTTCTACAGACCGGCCCATGTTTTATTAATATAAGCTCATTCTTAGTTTGTTTCAGACTTGTTTTGATTAAAGCCTGATTTTGCCCTCTATATATTATTATCTCCCCAGCGTTTAAGTGGTACCTAGTCCTGAATGACTGTTAGCCTGTGGTATTTGGTCTCCGATAGTCTTTACCATTCTTGTATCTATACTATTTGTGAGACATGGTCATTCCAGAATCTTTATCCCAATTTGACAACGTCCTCAATTTTGTACATTCTTCAGAATTCCGAGATTTTGCCGGCTTATTGGTACTAAAATATAATACGTTTTAGGGAGGAATCGACATGAATAAAATTTCAAATGTGTTTCACAAAGCCTAGATACCTAGAATATAATGTTTGTCTATGCACACCAGCTTCTGAATAAGATTTCTCGGTTCCGTTTTCGTACAATGTTTATTATAATAGTTCTGTTATTTCACTTAAATTTCTACTTAGAATTTTTATCCTGTTTCTTACTTATGAGGAACTGAAAGGATCAGCTATGGATAGAGCGGAGGGATTTTCTGCCAACCAATGGGTTGTGCCGACCAAAGAAGAAGACCTATGGTTTAAGGTAAGTTATTAAGGGCATTGGCGTAGCAATCTCTGCCATTCGAAGAATAAAAATAACCTTAATGATTAAAAAATTCGCCCTGTTTATCAAGATTAATTATTTATCTGGGATAAAGATAAAATAGGATTAGGAAAAAAAGAACTTTTAAAAAAAGCACTGATTCTGGAATAATAATTGAATGAATGAGTGGATATCTAAATATTTCATCGTTTTGAAAATCTTTCATTCATATCTTACTAGCTGATCCGTCAAACTTCGTACAGTAATTCTTTCCAAAATATCTGCTTACTTTCATGGTAAATAAAAATTCGCTAATCAAACAAACAAAAAAAAAATCTATCACAAACGGCGTGAATTCCCAGCATATTAATCAAACTAAATTCACCAATTTTTATTCACTTTTCGCGTTCCAATTTTTAATCACACTAAAATCGTCTCTTTTAATTCACTTTCTGCGTTTTAATTTATACAAAAAAACGTTTAACAATTAAAAAAAATATTTCTGAAAGCTATCTAGAAAATCTATCAATAATCTTCGTACCGGTGTTTTGAAACTCGGTGTAAATAAAAATTGTGATTTTATGGAATTTTCAAAGATGCCGTTTTTGTTAGGAAGTCCGTTCCATACTTACTAAGAGTTATTCTGTTATTCGGAGCGGAGAAGAATCCTTTAAATGCATCATACAAATCTGTTCAGCCGATCTCGAGTTATAAGTGTTCGCACTAACCCGATATTCTTTTATATTATAAGATATTATATAATCACATTCATTTTAATTCTTAACAATGTTGATTTACGTCTTTAATAGGTACGTAAACTTCCAAAATGATTCTATGCCGAAGGAGATAAAATCGAGTCTTTTTCAGAAGGCGTGCTTAGTTATCATGATTGTGATAAATAAATAAATCTTTATTGGACACAAAAAATACAGTGTTAATACAATTTTAAAATTGTGATCTAGCCTGACGATCGAAAGGATTTTATTATATGCATGTACGAGTATTTTATGAATTTCAATTGCATGAAAGTATTGTACAGAGGTTGGTAGTTGGTACATAAAGGCCATTATTTGTAAAATTTTCCATAATCATCTGATAAGAATGTAAGTGTGACGTAAAAAAACATTGGCTAAAAATATTCCCAATTTCTTTAATCAGAAATATAATGGGATATAAACCCGCGCGCTACACTCGCAATTCCGGCATTCGAAATCTCTTCAAGCGGGTATAAAACCACCCCGTATAATGAAACTCCGTCAGTGAAGACGCGACTGTGGTGCGGACAACTCGGTGTCGGTCTCGATTTTTGACATAATATATGTGTTTTAATATTCTTTTTTTGACATTGAAATTAATTGTCGGTGATTATAATACTCGAATACTAATATTAGCTACTTGGAATGTGTTAAAATAAATTTGTTAAATGTTCGTGTTAAGTTAAGCCATCTTGTTCTATTCTGATGCGACTGTACTTTCGTTTGTTGGATCGTAGTACGTTCACATCCGAACAGCACCGAGTGGCAGTATCTACAAACTTCAGAACCTGTTTTTTCTTCATTCTGATTGCTTGTACTGCTGAATGATACTTTGATATGGGTGTACTGCATCATATTGTTCGTAGTACGCGCTTGTCGGAGTGACAATGACAGTACCATTCTCCTTACGAGTGGTGGCATTGGGCCACAGCGGACTGCCTTGTTTTCTTCAGCCGCCTTGTACTATTCTGATGCGACTGTACTTTCGTTTATAGGATTGTAGTACATTCACATCCGAACAGTGCCGGGTGGCAGTATCTACAGACTTCAGAACCTGTTTCTTCTTCATTCTGATTGCTTGTACTGCTGAATGATACTTTGATATGGGTGTACTGCATCATATTGTTCGTAGTACGCGCATGTCGGAGTAACATTGACAGTACTATTCTCCTTACGAGTGGTGGCATTGGGCCACAGCGGACTGCCCTGTTTTCTTCAGCCGCCTTGTGCTATTCTGATGCGACTGTACTTTCGTTTATCGGATCGTAGTACATTCACATCCGAACAGTGCCGGGTGGCAGTATCTACAAACTTCAGAACATGTTTCTTCTTCATTCTGATTGCTTGTACTGCTTAATGATACTTTGATATGGGTGTACTGCATCATATTGTTCGTAGTACGCGCTTGTCGGAGTGAAATTGACAGTACCGTTCTCCTTACGAGTGGTGGCATTGGGCCACAGCGGACTGCCTTGTTTTATTCAGCCGCCTTGTGCTATTCTGATGCGACTGTACTTTCGTTTATTGGATCGTAGTACATTCACATCCGAACAGTGCCGGGTGGCAGTATCTACAAACTTCAGAACATGTTTCTTCTTCATTCTAATTGCTTGTACTGCTGAATGATACTTTGATATGGGTGTACTGCATCATATTGTTCGTGACATTGACAGTACCATTCTCCTTACGAGTGGTGGCATTGGGCCACAGCGGACTGCCCTGTTTTCTTCAGCCGCCTTGTGCTATTCTGATGCGACTGTACTTTCGTTTATTGGATCGTAGTACATTCACATCCGAACAGTGCCGGGTGGCAGTATCTACAAACTTCAGAACATGTTTCTTCTTCATTCTGATTGCTTGTACTGCTTAATGATACTTTGATATGGGTGTACTGCATCATATTGTTCGTAGTACGCGCTTGTCGGAGTGAAATTGACAGTACCGTTCTCCTTACGAGTGGTGGCATTGGGCCACAGTGGACTGCCTTGTTTTATTCAGCCGCCTTGTGCTATTCTGATGCGACTGTACTTTCGTTTATTGGATCGTAGTACATACACATCCGAACAGTGCCGGGTGGCAATATCTACAGACTTCAGAACCTGTTTCTTCTTCATTCTGATTGCTTGTACTGCTTAATGATACTTTGATATGGGTGTACTGCATCATATTGTTCGTGACATTGACATTACCATTCTCCTTACGAGTGGTGGCATTGGGCCACAGCGGACTGCCCTGTTTTCTTCATCCGCCTTGTGCTATTCTGATGCGACTGTACTTTCGTTTATAGGATCGTAGTACATTCACATCCGAACAGTGCCGGGTGGCAGTATCTACAGACTTCAGAACCTGTTTCTTCTTCATTCTGATTGCTTGTACGGCTGAATGATACTTTGATATGGGTGTACTGCATCATATTGTTCGTGACATTGACAGTACCATTCTCCTTACGAGTGGTGGCATTGGGCCACAGCGGACTGCCCTGTTTTCTTCAGCCGCCTTGTGCTATTCTGATGCGACTGTACTTTCGTTTATCGGATCGTAGTACATTCACATCCGAACAGTGCCGGGTGGCAGTATCTACAGACTTCAGAACCTGTTTCTTCTTCATTCTGATTGCTTGTACTGCTGAATGATACTTTGATATGGGTGTACTGCATCATATTGTTCGTGAAATTGACAGTACCGTTCTCCTTACGAGTGGTGGCATTGGGCCACAGCGGACTGCCTTGTTTTATTCAGCCGCCTTGTGCTATTCTGATGCGACTGTACTTTCGTTTATTGGATCGTAGTACATTCACATCCGAACAGTGCCGGGTGGCAGTATCTACAAACTTCAGAACATGTTTCTTCTTCATTCTGATTGCTTGTACTGCTTAATGATACTTTGATATGGGTGTACTGCATCATATTGTTCGTAGTACGCGCATGTCGGAGTAACATTGACAGTACTATTCTCCTTACGAGTGGTGGCATTGGGCCACAGCGGACTGCCCTGTTTTCTTCAGCCGCCTTGTGCTATTCTGATGCGACTGTACTTTCGTTTATCGGATCGTAGTACATTCACATCCGAACAGTGCCGGGTGGAAGTATCTACAGACTTCAGAACCTGTTTCTTCTTCATTCTGATTGCTTGTACTGCTGAATGATACTTTGATATGGGTGTACTGCATCATATTGTTCGTGACATTGACAGTACTATTCTTCTTACGAGTGGTGGCATTGGGCCACAGCGGACTGCCCTGTTTTCTTCAGCCGCCTTGTGCTATTCTGATGCGACTGTACTTTCGTTTATTGGATCGTAGTACATTCACATCCGAACAGTGCCGGGTGGTAGTATCTACAAACTTCAGAACATGTTTCTTCTTCATTCTGATTGCTTGTACTGCTTAATGATACTTTGATATGGGTGTACTGCATCATATTGTTCGTAGTACGCGCTTGTCGGAGTGAAATTGACAGTACCGTTCTCCTTACGAGTGGTGGCATTGGGCCACAGCGGACTGCCTTGTTTTATTCAGCCGCCTTGTGCTATTCTGATGCGACTGTACTTTCGTTTATTGGATAGTAGTACATTCACATCCGAACAGTGCCGGGTGGCAGTATCTACAAACTTCAGAACATGTTTCTTCTTCATTCTGATTGCTTGTACTGCTGAATGATACTTTGATATGGGTGTACTGCATCATATTGTTCGTGACATTGACAGTACCATTCTCCTTACGAGTGGTGGCATTGGGCCACAGCGGACTGCCCTGTTTTCTTCAGCCGCCTTGTGCTATTCTGATGCGACTGTACTTTCGTTTATCGGATCGTAGTACATTCACATCCGAACAGTGCCGGGTGGCAGTATCTACAGACTTCAGAACCTGTTTCTTCTTCATTCTGATTGCTTGTACTGCTGAATGATACTTTGATATGGGTGTACTGCATCATATTGTTCGTGACATTGACAGTACCATTCTCCTTACGAGTGGTGGCATTGGGCCACAGCGGACTGCCCTGTTTTCTTCAGCCGCCTTGTGCTATTCTGATGCGACTGTACTTTCGTTTATCGGATCGTAGTACATTCACATCCGAACAGTGCCGGGTGGCAGTATCTACAGACTTCAGAACCTGTTTCTTCTTCATTCTGATTGCTTGTACTGCTGAATGATACTTTGATATGGGTGTACTGCATCATATTGTTCGTGACATTGACAGTACCATTCTCCTTACGAGTGGTGGCATTGGGCCACAGCGGACTGCCCTGTTTTCTTCAGCCGCCTTGTGCTATTCTGATGCGACTGTACTTTCGTTTATCGGATCGTAGTACATTCACATCCGAACAGTGCCGGGTGGCAGTATCTACAAACTTCAGAACATGTTTCTTCTTCATTCTGATTGCTTGTACTGCTTAATGATACTTTGATATGGGTGTACTGCATCATATTGTTCGTAGTACGCGCTTGTCGGAGTGAAATTGACAGTACCGTTCTCCTTACGAGTGGTGGCATTGGGCCACAGCGGACTGCCTTGTTTTATTCAGCCGCCTTGTGCTATTCTGATGCGACTGTACTTTCGTTTATTGGATCGTAGTACATTCACATCCGAACAGTGCCGGGTGGCAGTATCTACAAACTTCAGAACATGTTTCTTCTTCATTCTGATTGCTTGTACTGCTTAATGATACTTTGATATGGGTGTACTGCATCATATTGTTCGTAGTACGCGCTTGTCGGAGTGAAATTGACAGTACCGTTCTCCTTACGAGTGGTGGCATTGGGCCACAGCGGACTGCCTTGTTTTATTCAGCCGCCTTGTGCTATTCTGATGCGACTGTACTTTCGTTTATCGGATCGTAGTACATTCACATCCGAACAGTGCCGGGTGGCAGTATCTACAGACTTCAGAACCTGTTTCTTCTTCATTCTGATTGCTTGTACTGCTGAATGATACTTTGATATGGGTGTACTGCATCATATTGTTCGTAGTACGCGCATGTCGGAGTAACATTGACAGTACTATTCTCCTTACGAGTGGTGGCATTGGGCCACAGCGGACTGCCCTGTTTTCTTCAGCCGCCTTGTGCTATTCTGATGCGACTGTACTTTCGTTTATCGGATCGTAGTACATTCACATCCGAACAGTGCCGGGTGGCAGTATCTACAAACTTCAGAACATGTTTCTTCTTCATTCTGATTGCTTGTACTGCTGAATGATACTTTGATATGGGTGTACTGCATCATATTGTTCGTGACATTGACAGTACCATTCTCCTTACGAGTGGTGGCATTGGGCCACAGCGGACTGCCCTGTTTTCTTCAGCCGCCTTGTGCTATTCTGATGCGACTGTACTTTCGTTTATTGGATCGTAGTACATACACATCCGAACAGTGCCGGGTGGCAGTATCTACAGACTTCAGAACCTGTTTCTTCTTCATTCTGATTGCTTGTACTGCTTAATGACACTTTGATATGGGTGTACTGCATCATATTGTTCGTAGTACGCGCTTGTCGGAGTGAAATTGACAGTACCGTTCTCCTTACGAGTGGTGGCATTGGGCCACAGCGGACTGCCTTGTTTTATTCAGCCGCCTTGTGCTATTCTGATGCGACTGTACTTTCGTTTATTGGATCGTAGTACATTCACATCCGAACAGTGCCGGGTGGCAGTATCTACAAACTTCAGAACATGTTTCTTCTTCATTCTGATTGCTTGTACTGCTTAATGATACTTTGATATGGGTGTACTGCATCATATTGTTCGTAGTACGCGCATGTCGGAGTAACATTGACAGTACTATTCTCCTTACGAGTGGTGGCATTGGGCCACAGCGGACTGCCCTGTTTTCTTCAGCCGCCTTGTGCTATTCTGATGCGACTGTACTTTCGTTTATCGGATCGTAGTACATTCACATCCGAACAGTGCCGGGTGGCAGTATCTACAGACTTCAGAACCTGTTTCTTCTTCATTCTGATTGCTTGTACTGCTGAATGATACTTTGATATGGGTGTACTGCATCATATTGTTCGTGACATTGACAGTACCATTCTCCTTACGAGTGGTGGCATTGGGCCACAGCGGACTGCCCTGTTTTCTTCAGCCGCCTTGTGCTATTCTGATGCGACTGTACTTTCGTTTATCGGATCGTAGTACATTCACATCCGAACAGTGCCGGGTGGCAGTATCTACAAACTTCAGAACATGTTTCTTCTTCATTCTGATTGCTTGTACTGCTTAATGATACTTTGATATGGGTGTACTGCATCATATTGTTCGTAGTACGCGCTTGTCGGAGTGAAATTGACAGTACCGTTCTCCTTACGAGTGGTGGCATTGGGCCACAGCGGACTGCCTTGTTTTATTCAGCCGCCTTGTGCTATTCTGATGCGACTGTACTTTCGTTTATTGGATCGTAGTACATTCACATCCGAACAGTGCCGGGTGGCAGTATCTACAAACTTCAGAACATGTTTCTTCTTCATTCTGATTGCTTGTACTGCTTAATGATACTTTGATATGGGTGTACTGCATCATATTGTTCGTAGTACGCGCTTGTCGGAGTGAAATTGACAGTACCGTTCTCCTTACGAGTGGTGGCATTGGGCCACAGCGGACTGCCTTGTTTTATTCAGCCGCCTTGTGCTATTCTGATGCGACTGTACTTTCGTTTATCGGATCGTAGTACATTCACATCTGAACAGTGCCGGGTGGCAGTATCTGCAGACTTCAGAACCTGTTTCTTCTTCATTCTGATTGCTTGTACTGCTGAATGATACTTTGATATGGGTGTACTGCATCATATTGTTCGTAGTACGCGCATGTCGGAGTAACATTGACAGTACTATTCTCCTTACGAGTGGTGGCATTGGGCCACAGCGGACTGCCCTGTTTTCTTCAGCCGCCTTGTGCTATTCTGATGCGACTGTACTTTCGTTTATCGGATCGTAGTACATTCACATCCGAACAGTGCCGGGTGGCAGTATCTACAAACTTCAGAACATGTTTCTTCTTCATTCTGATTGCTTGTACTGCTGAATGATACTTTGATATGGGTGTACTGCATCATATTGTTCGTGACATTGACAGTACCATTCTCCTTACGAGTGGTGGCATTGGGCCACAGCGGACTGCCCTGTTTTCTTCAGCCGCCTTGTGCTATTCTGATGCGACTGTACTTTCGTTTATTGGATCGTAGTACATACACATCCGAACAGTGCCGGGTGGCAGTATCTACAGACTTCAGAACCTGTTTCTTCTTCATTCTGATTGCTTGTACTGCTTAATGATACTTTGATATGGGTGTACTGCATCATATTGTTCGTAGTACGCGCTTGTCGGAGTGAAATTGACAGTACCGTTCTCCTTACGAGTGGTGGCATTGGGCCACAGCGGACTGCCTTGTTTTATTCAGCCGCCTTGTGCTATTCTGATGCGACTGTACTTTCGTTTATTGGATCGTAGTACATTCACATCCGAACAGTGCCGGGTGGCAGTATCTACAAACTTCAGAACATGTTTCTTCTTCATTCTGATTGCTTGTACTGCTTAATGATACTTTGATATGGGTGTACTGCATCATATTGTTCGTAGTACGCGCATGTCGGAGTAACATTGACAGTACTATTCTCCTTACGAGTGGTGGCATTGGGCCACAGCGGACTGCCCTGTTTTCTTCAGCCGCCTTGTGCTATTCTGATGCGACTGTACTTTCGTTTATCGGATCGTAGTACATTCACATCCGAACAGTGCCGGGTGGCAGTATCTACAGACTTCAGAACCTGTTTCTTCTTCATTCTGATTGCTTGTACTGCTGAATGATACTTTGATATGGGTGTACTGCATCATATTGTTCGTAGTACGCGCTTGTCGGAGTGAAATTGACAGTACCGTTCTCCTTACGAGTGGTGGCATTGGGCCACAGCGGACTGCCTTGTTTTATTCAGCCGCCTTGTGCTATTCTGATGCGACTGTACTTTCGTTTATTGGATAGTAGTACATTCACATCCGAACAGTGCCGGGTGGCAGTATCTACAAACTTCAGAACATGTTTCTTCTTCATTCTGATTGCTTGTACTGCTGAATGATACTTTGATATGGGTGTACTGCATCATATTGTTCGTGACATTGACAGTACTATTCTTCTTACGAGTGGTGGCATTGGGCCACAGCGGACTGCCCTGTTTTCTTCAGCCGCCTTGTGCTATTCTGATGCGACTGTACTTTCGTTTATTGGATCGTAGTACATTCACATCCGAACAGTGCCGGGTGGTAGTATCTACAAACTTCAGAACATGTTTCTTCTTCATTCTGATTGCTTGTACTGCTTAATGATACTTTGATATGGGTGTACTGCATCATATTGTTCGTAGTACGCGCATGTCGGAGTAACATTGACAGTACTATTCTCCTTACGAGTGGTGGCATTGGGCCACAGCGGACTGCCCTGTTTTCTTCAGCCGCCTTGTGCTATTCTGATGCGACTGTACTTTCGTTTATCGGATCGTAGTACATTCACATCCGAACAGTGCCGGGTGGCAGTATTTACAAACTTCTGAACATGTTTCTTCTTCATTCTGATTGCTTGTACTGCTTAATGATACTTTGATATGGGTGTACTGCATCATATTGTTCGTAGTACGCGCTTGTCGGAGTGAAATTGACAGTACCGTTCTCCTTACGAGTGGTGGCATTGGGCCACAGCGGACTGCCTTGTTTTATTCAGCCGCCTTGTGCTATTCTGATGCGACTGTACTTTCGTTTATTGGATAGTAGTACATTCACATCCGAACAGTGCCGGGTGGCAGTATCTACAAACTTCAGAACATGTTTCTTCTTCATTCTGATTGCTTGTACTGCTGAATGATACTTTGATATGGGTGTACTGCATCATATTGTTCGTGACATTGACAGTACTATTCTTCTTACGAGTGGTGGCATTGGGCCACAGCGGACTGCCCTGTTTTCTTCAGCCGCCTTGTGCTATTCTGATGCGACTGTACTTTCGTTTATTGGATCGTAGTACATTCACATCCGAACAGTGCCGGGTGGTAGTATCTACAAACTTCAGAACATGTTTCTTCTTCATTCTGATTGCTTGTACTGCTTAATGATACTTTGATATGGGTGTACTGCATCATATTGTTCGTAGTACGCGCATGTCGGAGTAACATTGACAGTACTATTCTCCTTACGAGTGGTGGCATTGGGCCACAGCGGACTGCCCTGTTTTCTTCAGCCGCCTTGTGCTATTCTGATGCGACTGTACTTTCGTTTATCGGATCGTAGTACATTCACATCTGAACAGTGCCGGGTGGCAGTATCTACAGACTTCAGAACCTGTTTCTTCTTCATTCTGATTGCTTGTACTGCTGAATGATACTTTGATATGGGTGTACTGCATCATATTGTTCGTGACATTGACAGTACTATTCTTCTTACGAGTGGTGGCATTGGGCCACAGCGGACTTCCCTGTTTTCTTCAGCCGCCTTGTGCTATTCTGATGCGACTGTACTTTCGTTTATTGGATCGTAGTACATTCACATCCGAACAGTGCCGGGTGGCAGTATCTACAAACTTCAGAACATGTTTCTTCTTCATTCTGATTGCTTGTACTGCTTAATGATACTTTGATATGGGTGTACTGCATCATATTGTTCGTAGTACGCGCATGTCGGGGTAACATTGACAGTACTATTCTCCTTACGAGTGGTGGCATTGGGCCACAGCGGACTGCCCTGTTTTCTTCAGCCGCCTTGTGCTATTCTGATGCGACTGTACTTTCGTTTATCGGATCGTAGTACATTCACATCCGAACAGTGCCGGGTGGCAGTATTTACAAACTTCTGAACATGTTTCTTCTTCATTCTGATTGCTTGTACTGCTTAATGATACTTTGATATGGGTGTACTGCATCATATTGTTCGTAGTACGCGCTTGTCGGAGTGAAATTGACAGTACCGTTCTCCTTACGAGTGGTGGCATTGGGCCACAGCGGACTGCCTTGTTTTATTCAGCCGCCTTGTGCTATTCTGATGCGACTGTACTTTCGTTTATTGGATAGTAGTACATTCACATCCGAACAGTGCCGGGTGGCAGTATCTACAAACTTCAGAACATGTTTCTTCTTCATTCTGATTGCTTGTACTGCTGAATGATACTTTGATATGGGTGTACTGCATCATATTGTTCGTGACATTGACAGTACCATTCTCCTTACGAGTGGTGGCATTGGGCCACAGCGGACTGCCCTGTTTTCTTCAGCCGCCTTGTGCTATTCTGATGCGACTGTACTTTCGTTTATCGGATCGTAGTACATTCACATCCGAACAGTGCCGGGTGGCAGTATCTACAGACTTCAGAACATGTTTCTTCTTCATTCTGATTGCTTGTACTGCTGAATGATACTTTGATATGGGTGTACTGCATCATATTGTTCGTGACATTGACAGTACCATTCTCCTTACGAGTGGTGGCATTGGGCCACAGCGGACTGCCCTGTTTTCTTCAGCCGCCTTGTGCTATTCTGATGCGACTGTACTTTCGTTTATCGGATCGTAGTACATTCACATCCGAACAGTGCCGGGTGGCAGTATCTACAGACTTCAGAACATGTTTCTTCTTCATTCTGATTGCTTGTACTGCTGAATGATACTTTGATATGGGTGTACTGCATCATATTGTTCGTGACATTGACAGTACCATTCTCCTTACGAGTGGTGGCATTGGGCCACAGCGGACTGCCCTGTTTTCTTCAGCCGCCTTGTGCTATTCTGATGCGACTGTACTTTCGTTTATCGGATCGTAGTACATTCACATCCGAACAGTGCCGGGTGGCAGTATTTACAAACTTCAGAACATGTTTCTTCTTCATTCTGATTGCTTGTACTGCTTAATGATACTTTGATATGGGTGTACTGCATCATATTGTTCGTAGTACGCGCTTGTCGGAGTGAAATTGACAGTACCGTTCTCCTTACGAGTGGTGGCATTGGGCCACAGCGGACTGCCTTGTTTTATTCAGCCGCCTTGTGCTATTCTGATGCGACTGTACTTTCGTTTATTGGATCGTAGTACATTCACATCCGAACAGTGCCGGGTGGCAGTATCTACAAACTTCAGAACATGTTTCTTCTTCATTCTGATTGCTTGTACTGCTGAATGATACTTTGATATGGGTGTACTGCATCATATTGTTCGTGACATTGACAGTACCATTCTCCTTACGAGTGGTGGCATTGGGCCACAGCGGACTGCCCTGTTTTCTTCAGCCGCCTTGTGCTATTCTGATGCGACTGTACTTTCGTTTATCGGATCGTAGTACATTCACATCCGAACAGTGCCGGGTGGCAGTATCTACAAACTTCAGAACATGTTTCTTCTTCATTCGATTGCTTGTACTGCTTAATGATACTTTGATATGGGTGTACTGCATCATATTGTTCGTAGTACGCGCTTGTCGGAGTGAAATTGACAGTACCGTTCTCCTTACGAGTGGTGGCATTGGGCCACAGCGGACTGCCTTGTTTTATTCAGCCGCCTTGTGCTATTCTGATGCGACTGTACTTTCGTTTATCGGATCGTAGTACATTCACATCCGAACAGTGCCGGGTGGCAGTATCTACAGACTTCAGAACCTGTTTCTTCTTCATTCTGATTGCTTGTACTGCTGAATGATACTTTGATATGGGTGTACTGCATCATATTGTTCGTGACATTGACAGTACCATTCTCCTTACGAGTGGTGGTATTGGGCCACAGCGGACTGCCCTGTTTTCTTCATTCGCCTTGTGCTATTCTGTACTTTCGTTTATCGGATCGTAGTACATTCACATCCGAACAGTGCCGGGTGGCAGTATCTACAGACTTCAGAACCTGTTTCTTCTTCATTCTGATTGCTTGTACTGCTGAATGATACTTTGATATGGGTGTACTGCATCATATTGTTCGTGACATTGACAGTACCATTCTCCTTACGAGTGGTGGCATTGGGCCACAGCGGACTGCCCTGTTTTCTTCAGCCGCCTTGTGCTATTCTGATGCGACTGTACTTTCGTTTATCGGATCGTAGTACATTCACTATATTTTATCACAATATATTTTTATAAAGAAAGTTAACAATAAGTATCTTATTGTTATTGCTATCAACAATAAAACACTTGATCAGTTTTAAATACTTTATTTTTCATTTGAGAAACAAGAACACAGAGTAAATTTGTATGAAATAACCACTGACTGAGAACAATTAACGGAGAAGTCCCCACAGTTTGAGGGCTTGCCTATTTATATATCTGGATATTTTTATAATATTTCGTGAAATTTTGAATGGACCCCAAAATATCTAAAATTTTGTTTCGTAACTTTGAATGCTCATTTCTCGAATCTTTTAATATGCAAATCTAACGTTCTTTCATGCGATACGTCATTAATCGAGTAACCCCTTACTAATGATAAAAGTCTCAAAAATATATTATGTGGCTTTGACCACCATTGATAATTATGGACACACTTCTGGAAATTCTAATCGATTTATACATATGATCGCAGAAATCCGCATTATTATCTTTGTTTATACGTTTCCAGAAGTATACTTTTGTAAGATAAGGTTCTAGCTAGGGGAGCGTTCAAGTATTACGTAACGCAATATGGGGGGAGGGGGGGGGGGGTTAGTTTGTAAAACGTTACTATTGTACTACCGGCGACACAACAAAGGTATTTAGTGACTTTCCGGTAATAATTGTGATTTTAGGCATACATAGTTGTAATATGTGCGTTAGGCAACGTTTAGAGAATGGGAAGAAGGGTAACAAAGAGCGTTACGATGCATCTCGGGGGGGGGGGGGGGGGTGTCAGTAATGTTAAAAATATGCGTTACGTAATACTTGAACGGTCCCTAGGTGGTCTTGGATACTGGGTATGCTATACTCTGCACACAATAATAATTAATGTATGTTCTCAGTAGCTAGGCGGTTAGTATAAACGGATTGTAGGCGTTGACTTCAGTGGTCGGAATAAACGTTGTTGATACTCATCAACACGTGTCCCTTAAGACGCAGGCAGAGAGGACGGACCTCCACTGTTTTCTTCGTTTCCTCCACCGACATAACATTTCTCATACAACCTCTATTTCTGACCTGAGCCCCAATTCTCTGTTTTATCGGAAGGTAGTCACGGTAGTAAAGTGAGTATTACACGATACATTTTGTATGGGAAACGTGTATAGCGCTGCCACAGAAATATTTCTAGAAACAAATGCGTTTCTCGCATTCGATACGTATATAGACGTTTTTCATACAAAATGTATCGCCTAATAGTCACGTTTTTTCAAGCGACTACCATACCTTCCTTGAGGGCGGAATTGGTGTGTTCGATCCAAGTCATTCTCAGTCGTCCGCACTTTCTTACACCTCTCTTTTCAGCCTTATAAATTTTCCTTGTCATTCTGTTTGCATCCATATTTCCCACATGCCCAGAACATTTCAGCATTGACTTTCATCTTTGTCACATACGGCATTCCTTCCTAATATTCTCATTCCTTTCCATTCCCCACACATTCCACATTCTACTGCGGCGAGTATACTACATTCTTCTTTATCGTCCGTGACCATGTTTCACATTTATGTACATGATTGCGTTATGCACTTTTTTTGCTTGTAATGAGAAGTTGTTTCTCATAATGGTTCAGTGCACCGCCCACTCGGCTAGCAGCCACATTCCTACCTTCGATTTTTTAACACACTTTCCATCACTACTAAACATACCTACTTCCCAAATACACATATTATGTACTCATTCACTTGCTTAAGATATTCATTTTCTACGGATTCGTCAAAAAGATGAAGTGTTTCGACATTGTGCGCATGTGTCTCATCAGGACCATCTCTCAAAATGGCCAACACATCGTAGAATCCGATGAAAGCGGGGAGTGCCGCATAACATCAATGGAAGTGAAAACCCAAGATTTGTCACGAAATGCTTTTCTTTACTCCTGTATTAAATTTCAGGTTCAATAATGCAAATGATTTGCATGTGTATGTATTATGTTTATATTTTGCTTTACTCTTGAACCCTAACATTATTTTTATTTATTTTTAATCTACTTGTTAGGTGGAAGAGAAATAAGGTCCCAATCTACAACAATTTAAGGTATAGGAATATAACATGTAAGGTAAGTAAGTTTTAATATAAAAAATGACCGCTAACATGCAACTTGGCCAGCGATTTGGCAATTGGAACGATTTTGCAGATGCTTACGAAAGTTTCCTTATTAGCACTAATAATCCTCTTTATGTAATAGAAAGATCCACCAAGGCTGCCACTCACAACAAAACCAGCCCAACACCAATGCCTTTTGACGCTGGATACTATCAAATTAAATTTGGTTGTATCCATGGTGGACAGTATTCCAACAAGTCTCAAGGCGTGCGTCCCAACCAGAGGACTATCAAACTGGGCTGTTGTGCGGTGGTAAAGGTTATTTATAACAAGTCCCTTGAGAAATTAGTTATTTCTAGGTTTGAAATTGACCACACAGATTCGAATGGTAAAATTGCTCATGAAATCAATAAGGAAACTTTCGGTATGTATACTAGAAATCGTGGTTTCAATAAATTAAATTTTTTAATTCCTCGTGTGAGTTCAGATAACTCAAACGATTTTATTATAAAAAAGAGAGATTTAGCACTATGAAAGGAGAAGCACACCTTCTTTCAAAGTATGGTGTCTGTTTCGTATTCATAGTTCGATTTCCTGATATTGTCCAACCTGCCCATCCATTGCTCGCACCTGCGACAATATTTCTATAAGACAATCTATGTGTCAAAAATTCAGTACATTACAAGCTCCTGTGGGGTAATTACGTTGTCGTCGGAACTTACAGTGAATTCGGCGAGTTTACATTTACGTGTGTGTGTTTACGTATTGTTTATTGAAAGTTAACTGTTTTTGGTGAAAAGGACATAAAAGGACAGCCAGTAAAACAAGGTAGGTGCGATCCTTCCCATCTACCCCTTTACGAAACAGTGTCAAAAATTCTAAAATTAAGGATTATTTTAGAAACAATGAGATCCTAATTTCCAGTAAAGATATTCATAACTTTAAACTAAAAGAGACATTCAAATTGTTGAGTAGTAGTAGCAATATTAGTTCATATCAATAATTGTTTTTGCAATTATTAAAAAAGGATAGTGATAATGGCATGGCATTAGAAATATATTCTATAGATGGGGAAGTGCAACTATTTTATTTCCAGTTTCCGTGGATGAAGGTCATTTTTGAAAATTATCCAGAACACATTTTGATAGATGCAACTTACTGTTTAAATATAGAAAGGATGTCTCTTTATGTTATTATGGCTGTTGATGGCAATAACCATTCAGTTCCTGTTGCATTTTGTCTTGTAGTCGTAGAAACACGCCATCTTCTAGAAATATTTTTAAATTACTTTGTAGCGCACAATCCATCTGCAGCCTACGTCAAATCTTTTATGAGAGATAAGGATTTGACAGAAATTAGAGTTCTTAAGAAATTCTTCCCCGAAGCAAAACATGAACTCTGTCTTTATCATGTTTTGAAATCTTTTAAACGTTTAGTTCAATTATCAAACATTCCAAAATCCATGCATCATAGTGCTAGAACTCTCTTGGAAAAAATGGCATATTCATTTTCTCAAACAGAATTTCAGGTATCTTATAATCAATTTGAAAAAGAGTTTTTTAATTATTCCATTTTTGCAGATTTTAATAAAAATTGGTACGGTTGTAAGGAGTCATGGGCACGGTGTCATAGAGCCGATGTTTTTAATTTAGGTGACACCACTAATAATAGAATAGAATCTTTTAACCAAAAACTAAAGCAGTACATTTCTAGATATTCATCATTGGATAAATTTTATTTAAATTTAAATTCGTATTTGTTGGACATGTTTGATAAATTTAAATTAGCCATTTTTAACCAGGAATTTCATGTGAAAAATCTTCATTCTGTTGTCTCTCCAGAAGTTATCGAGGATGTGTACAGCTGTGCCACTGAAGCTGCCGCTACCTTAGTCATTAAACAAATCACTATTTATTTTTCTAATTTTGAGGTAACAAGATTTGAACAAAATCCAATTAACGTAGAATCTTATTTTGTAAGTAACAGCAAATATTCAATTTTGACTTCTTCCGATAGTTGCTCATGTAGTTTTTTTAATATGAGAAATTTACCTTGTTGGCACATTTTTTCGCTTAGATGTTTTTTGAAAATTCCAATATTTCACAGTTCCTTGATTATTCAGAGATGGAGGAAATCATTTTATATAAAAACAATAGAATCTGCCAAGTTGACTATTCCAGAAAAGCCCAAACATGTTTGCATTCCTCCTCTTACTATTGAAACTAAAAAATATCTTAGAATTGAAAAGGTATGTAAGCAGTTAGCTGAAACTTTGAAAACTTCTGGAGAAGAGCTCTTCAACAATAGATTGAAGTTTTTAGAAAGCTTAGTTCTTGAGTGGACATCATCCACAGTAAATAAGATAGCTAATGTTGAAATTTTGAAAAATGATGGAACAGACAAAGAAAACTGTCAAAGGAAAAATGAGGAACAACCTATGTCTGTTGAAGTTTCCTCATTAAACACCAATGAGATGCTCAAATTCCCAACACCCATTCGAATTAGGGGAAGACCCAAAGGTTCTAAGCTTACAGCCATAGGTAAAACCCGCGTTTTACCAAAACCATCTGACAGAAAACTTATACAAAATGTCATTAACAGCGACATAAAACAAATTGTTCCATCATTTTCTCAAGCATCAAACAGTGACACTGAACATTGGGCGTCTGTATGTAATATACATTTGAATTATACCCATGAACATATTTTGAAGACCTCCGGTTGGGTTGATGATGGCATTATAATGCAGCATCAGCCCTGTTGAGCAATCAACATCGTTTTGTGGGGGGTCTTCAAAATACTCTTTTGCAAATCAGTAACCCTCCAAAGTTTCAAGTCAGTTCTAATCCGTTTTTACAAATTTGTAATTTAGATAATATGCATTGGAATTGTATATCTGGGAGGATTGAGACCGATATTTTGGTAATAGATCAATATGATTCACTCTATTGCTGTGATAGTGATAACAAAATTATAGTATCTGTAGCGTCTAGCTTAAGCAGACATTATAAGAATGTTAACAACATCATAGTAAACGTTCATGATGTGAGTCGACAAGTAAATTCATTTGACTGTGGTCTTCATGCAATTGCTTACGCTAAACTTTTATGTGTCGGAAAGAATCCTAGTGAAGTATTTCTCACTCCCAATCTTCTTAGAGAACATTTATATAACACCTTTAAGAACAATTTAGATTTACAGGAATTTCCAAGCACTCCCAGATATAACTACAATTGCCCAGTTGTTATTCATAAATTTGAACGAATGCATTGCCTTTGCAGGCGCACATTGTTTAGTGGCTGTGGTGACTTATTAACGTGTAATAACTGTATGGAAAACTTCCATACTTATTGTGTAAAAAACAAAGCTATTTTATTTACGGGAACTGAGTTTTTATCGCCTGTATTCACCAAGATAAACTGAGCGTACTATCAGCTCAAATTACGATCAATGTCAAAATTGGTATTCACCAAAATATTATACACTCCCTCAGCGTGATTTGAGTGAACCTTTCCCTCAAAATTTGATTGGCTATAGAGCTGGCTTACATTACGCTAAGCGTCCATCTGTCAAAATTATTCTATAGCGTCCGCCATACTTGTTGCCGCCTCCTTCCAATTTTTTGCGTTTTTTTCGTAATTTATTCAATATTTGTAAGCAGGCATGTAATAATTTTATATGTAAATTAATCCGCTCAACAAATCGACACTTATCAAAACCGAAAAAGTTCTGCTGCCTTTTTTTCTCCATGTTACAAAGCTTTTGTACATATAAGTATTTTAACTTTTTAACAATAAGAAAGTACTATCTACTTCATTTAACTTTGGCCTATTATCGATAGATGGCGTTGATCAAGACAGCTATGGCGTCTGAAAAGAACGCGTTGTGATTTTGTTTATAAAAATTATTGTTCATCATTGAATTAAACTAAATAAGAAATCATAATTATATTATATAATTTTTTTTAATAGATAAAAAAATATTTATATTTATATAAATAATCAAAAAATATACATTTTAGTTACTTTATTGACTGCTTCCGTAAATAAATGACAGTTTTATCTATGGATACACACGATCAGTCTAGGCTCAGCTAAGTTTTGTAAGTTTTCGTTGATGAATAGCTATAAGCGTTGAGGGAGGCTGAGGGAGACAATAGGCTAATCTTTCGCTTAGCTGATCTTACACTCAGTTTTTCTTGGTGAATACAGGGGATGTCATGGGTGTAATCCTGAAGATATAATATTGTGATTTTATTGATTTCTTTTTATGTTTTATGTCCACTAAATTTTACAGATATTAGTTATACCTAATCTTTTATTTATTTGTTTGTATGTATTGTACAGTTATATTTTACATCATCTTTTATTTGTTTCTTTGTATATTAATTCATTTACTAAATTGTACAGATACTTTTTATTTATTGGTTAAGGGTTGCATGCTTTATATGTCTCGGTCTGTTATCTCTTTACTTCTCTTCGCCTTTGCTGCTACTTTGCCTGATGTTTGGAGGGGCAATTATACTGAGGGTGTACAGTTTAATAGATGTTGGTATTTTTGGATGGATATTTTTTCTGTTCCTGTACATACTGTTTGTTATTTAATTTTTCTATGTTGTTGTTGTTGCAACCGATTTTGTTTTTTATGTTTGGGATTGGTTTTGTTTATTTTTTTCCTCTCCCATTTGTTTGTTATTTAATTTTTCTATGCTGTTGTTGTTGCATCCGATTTTGTTTTTTGTGTTTTGAAGAGGTTTTTTTTTATTAATTTTTTTCCTCTCCCATTTGTTGCGACAGTTTAATATAGGGAGAGAAAGGGGGATCATATTAACTCTTCGTGTGGAACACAAGTTGCCATTATTTGGTGGCCATGCTCTGCACGGAGATTGATTTGATCTCAAGTACCTATCCACACCTCCTCGACATTGGTCTCTCCTGGAAACCTTGTGATATATTATACGCCGGGTATCAAACCCAGTGGATAGTGTAGAACCATGGGCCAACGTGGAAGGACGTACTCGCCAACCCGCTTTGCAAGAGTGGTGTTGTATTTCCAACTACCCCTCGCATATATAAAGTTTCATTCAGAAATGTCTGGATATAATATGCGAGGGAGGCCGTCATCCAGCAGTGGATGGTTAAGGCTTGAAAATAAGGATTGAATGTAATAATCAAATTCTACTTTCTAATGTGTTAACTACTGCCCTTTTCCAATTTCAAAAGCTGTTTACCTGTGCATATAAAATCAAGAGTCAATCAAATGTAAAAAAATAAATCCAAATCAATAAATAAATAAATAAATGTCACCAAGCATCATCATGATCACCAAAAAAGAAGAGACTTGACATCATTTTACAATGCTCTGTTTATTTATATAAATCTGTTATTTTTTTACTATTATTTTGATTAAAAAGTTTGATAATATTTAAAGCAAATGTTGTTATTTCTTCCTGCTCAACTACCTTAATTAATAAGCAAATACACACCATATAGAATTACAGGAAATGGCGGAAAATGGTACACATTTAATTATTATTATGTAAAAAGGACAAAACGCCTCCTGTGCTGGCGCCCTAAGACTAAAACTAGAAACCCTGACCGTCCACAGCTTCGGTGGAGGGACGACATTGTAAGAAACATTGGTTCGCAGTGAATGCAGGTTGCACAAGATCGGGGGACGTCTGTCCAGGAGTAGACTGATACAAGCTGAGGACTTTTGCAAATTCTTAGTAGTTTGTCTAATAAAAGATAATAGGTATATTAATCCTTTTTTGACTATATTGTACCTCACGGCGGCACGTCCGAGAAGAGTTCGTATTTGTTAGTTTATACCTATATGTATTTTTGTGAGATGGTAAATACCTATTGGGCAAGGAGACACAAGGCATTGAAATTGTTTACTGCCGCAGCGTGTGCACCCGAGTCCAGTGAGACGACCACAGCCGTGGCGGCTACACACAGCTTGTGGGCAGGCAAGGGTGCCTGCCTATATCCCTTGTGAAATGCCTCGTCTTTCCAGCCTAGTAGCATTGCTGTAATAATAATTGTGTATTTAGATTTGATTATAATGATTGTTGGTACTCACCTTAGCCAATAATAAAGGAAATACGTGTTATGTATATGGATTTGGCTGAGGTGAGGACACATTCATGTATGTACTACTATGTTGTTATCAATATGAGGCTGTATTGAATTACTATATATTGATAACATATTTCTTGTTTTGATATAAATATTGTGCATAGTGATTAAACCTTTTTGTACTTGCATTAATATTACGTATTGAGCTGTGTGTGTTCGTGAGGGTGCGCTGAGACGAAGTAGTGAGCGGAGGGTCGGGGTCACTCCTATACGTGGCCGACATACGCTAAGATCGTCGCTCGCACCGCCTGTAGCAGGGCGGCGCACGCGCTTATTGTTGTATTTATAACGACGATGTTTTGGTGAATAAATTGGTACTGTTCTGGATCTCGACGTGTTTTATTTCAACCTACCTGCTGCATCCCACTTTGACTTCTCTCGGACTCTGGCTACTCTCTTGGACCTGGCTTCTCTCATTGGACACCGTTGACTTGGGCTCATCTCACCTGGACTACGATAAGATACTACAAAGGCACTAGCCAGTGCCGTGAAACGTCTTGCTTGTTCTTAAGGCACTTGCCAGCGCCACCTTTGTTGGAGACGTTTCGCGTGAGTGCTCACACTGCCGTGTGAGTGAATCTCGCTTGTAGGTAGTATTGTAACGTTTCGTACGCACGGTGAGGGCACTTTTCAGTGCTTGATATTGGAGCAGCAACGGCAGAGCGCTCGCACATCGCCGTATGTGCGTGAGAATCGCGTCGAGGAAGCAACCACGGGAGCCGCCGCAGCCCGCAGAGATTCTACCTACCACCTACCCAGCAGCGAATCAACGTAGCCCTGATTTCGACTCCACACCACCTTGGAGTTACAGTTCATGTACGCCGGTACCGATTGGGTCGATCGGTGCGGCAGTGGCGTAACGTGGGTTTTCGCCGCCCGGGGCGGGAACCAAATTTGGCGCCCCCCCCCCCCCCCCATAATATATAATAAAAAATTGACCAAAAGTAAAAAAAAAATTCAAAATAAAATAGTAAGTTAGCACATGAAAAAGCAAAAAAAAAAATTTTTTTAAGAAAATAAATCTGCATACTGAAGGTCGTGGGTTCGAATCCTGGTGCCGACCATTTCCAATTTCATACAAGACTAAAAATTCTGATTTTGTCAATCTGATCGTGTTTAGTACAGCGCAAGCAAATTTTGCCGCCCCCCCCCCCCCCCCCCCACTAGGTACGCCACTGCTACATAAGCAACCAGGTCATTGTTTTTGAAAGAAAAATTTGAAATAGCGCTCAGTACCTACCCATATTCTAAGATTTATCGGAAGGTAGTCACGGAAGTAAAGTGAGTAATACGATACATTTTATATGACACAATACATAACATTTGATACAATATCGACAGAGTGTTATTGTATTTAAATGTTATGTATTGTGTCATATGAATTTTATATACAATCGATTTACGATTTTAAGTTTTGTGTTTATTATCAAGTTTTTTTTATTTGTCGGCTCATTTTGCCGCCCCCTGAAAAGTGCCGCCCGGGGCGGACCGCCCCCTCCGCCCCCCCCCTAGTTACGCCACTGCGGTGCGGTACAATATAATAGGTAGTCTGTAAATTTAATTTTAAAACTTCCCAAGTTTAAATTCTCAAAAACAAATTTCTTCATTTGGTTAAATGAATTATAGTTCCATGAATCCGATCTGTAACACCTTAGGTTCCGATGTATGAGAATCGGTACCTACTAAAAATATCTCCTAATAAATTAAAAATTCCTCTTTATACCTGTTATGTAGATAAGTCTATTTTCCTTCAAAGTTCAGCTTTCAATGTTAACAATAAGAGCTGGCCATTAATGAGTCAGACGACCTCTAAAAGATAGTTAAAAAATAACCTTCAACTCACTGAAGGAATACATTCACGAGAATATTTTTCAATGAAATCTGATTAGTTTCAAACTGTTGTTTCAATGTTCCATCTGGGCCCACTTATTATAATAGGTAATGTTTTATTATACTGTCAGTGAATAAATCTTGTAGATTGTTTTTAATGACTTAAGCTGCCATAAAACTTAAAAACAATAATGAATTAACTGTCAAGTATTGCACAATTTAATGTATTCCAGGAATAAATTATTTATTGTGAAAAAGGCTAGTTAGCGGATTTGTCGACCTAAGAGAATTTTCACAATCAGCCCACCATAAAGCATGTTATTGTGTTAGATAAGATAAACAGATTATTATGCATGTGCCAGGTGAAATTTCCAAAAGCGCCTCTTGAATTACTATGATAAAAGGGGGCTGTATTGAAGGACTAGATGAAATATTTTGGACAAAGGAAGCATCTGCATGAATCAAAGAAAAAATAACAAAAACGAAGTGTAATATGTAATTAATCTATTTTATTCTATAAATCAATGGTTTTATTAATTAATACAAGGTTCGTCAGAAATACTACATAACAAGACATTATTAAATTACACTTAAAATAATCATGCCACACTTTATAGTACTTACACAGAATGAAATATCCAAGATATTCAGAAATTTAACCTACAAGCAACTTAAAAACACTTAATTTGTAGAAAATATCATTAAAATATGTAAGGGAATTAATTGAAATAAAAATAGTGGGTAATTAATATAAAAAAAGTAAAGTTTGCACACAAATGTTGCAAAAAATATCGATCAAAACGTCACAGACGTCAAATGACAGTATATAAACCACTCAAGTGGTATATAACAAGTGACACACGCTTATTTATACGGTTATACGATTATTTTTTACGGCAAGTACATGGGAAGAACCTGGGTTATATAATAATTCGTTATGTCTTGATCTGTCAAATTATTTGAAGTCATTTTAGTAAAAAAAATATACGCATTTAATGGAAAAAACTAACTAAATGGTTATAAAAAAACTATTAAAAACCTTGCTTTGAATTTTTTGCGTAATCCATGAGTATAGGTAATATTGAAAAAATGTAAATCGAATTAAGTCAATAGATTATTTAATATGAAAAAATGTAGCTAATTTGAAAATATTACATTTTAAAAGTATCTACAAAATAATCATAAATTTAGGATAGATCGTAAATAATAATTTTGGAACTCTACCCCTATTCTCTAGCAAGTGTAGGGTAGTCACTTGAAAAAAGTGACTAGCACAGTAAACCGTTGCACTCTGTGAGGTGTTAATTTTGGTACGCGTGATTAGCTTATAAATTTAATTGCGTTTTTAGTAGCAGAATAATACGTCGGTTATTATGTGAGGTATTTTCGTATTGGCCCCGTGTTTTTATTTTAATTTAGTTTTTTTTTTCAACCTCGACATAAGTAACAGAATAATAAAGTATTCTTATAAGGATGAATAAGCTACATACTTAGCTGCAGATTGGTAAAAGTATCTTGACAATTCATTTTTATTTCATTTGTTTTTTGTGCATATTTGTGTTATTTTAATTTGATTGTGAGGAAATAGGTAACACGGTATTACTCTGTGAGTGGGTGGTTCCAGAGTCGGGTTGGGGGCACAAAGAGGCTCTCCAAGATAACGTCCAGCGGGAAGATGGAGCCACCATTTAATCAGTCAGCTGCGCCCATGGTTTGATAGGGCTCATGGGGAAGTTCACTTTCTAATGACCGTGTCTGATGAGCCATGGAGTTTTAGGGGAATCCCTCCATAAAATCAAAAAGGCACCAAGCATTCTGGATTTTCACCTCATACAGACAGGTTGTAATTGTTAAGCTCTGTGATTTGAATTGTAATAATTACAAGTGTGTGAAATATAGTTGTTAACTTGGAACCACTCTATTACTACCATCTTACTTTACCATTGGGAAGAATTGAGGATTCTTGGAGCAGCTGATCCCGTCTTTCAACATCATTGGTATTTTCAATGACGGAGCATGGAGTTTTTCCTGGACATCCGTACAATTTCAAAAACCTATGCAAGTCAAATATATTTCTGTTGTAAATTCCATTATTTCTTTGGTTTTGAGTAAAGCCAGTACAGATAATAGGATAATAGGTAAGAGCTGGTAGGTAATGGAAAATAGCTAGTAAACTTGAAAAATCCAATGACAATAATTAATTTCAACAGAAACAAGTAAATACGAGAATTTCGCAAGGACAACGTGAAAAAATCTAGGCCCTTGACTTTCTCCCGTGAGGCACCTGTTAAAACCAAGTTCGTACGGGGTTTTCACAAGTACGTCCGTGATTTCCAGACGGAGTAGGGATATTTTTTTACCAGACGCAATCGACCTACCTCTTAGATCTACCATTAGTTTGCTTGAGCTCGTAGATGCAAGACTTGTTTACTCATTACATAAAAGTTTATACTAAAATCATTTAATAAAATCATTTATTTTTTCAAATCATTTCTCTATATAGTCTATACAATGTGTTATCTGGATAATTATTGATCAAACGAATTGTACAAACAAAAGACAAACATTTTTTTACGTTGAAATTGCAATTGGCACTTTAAATTGAAATAGATACCTTAATTCAAACTTCGTGTTCATATTTATTTTCTCTTCAGGTTAACAACCTATTTTCTTATTAAAAAGTAGGTATACTTAACAGGATTTTTTTCAATGAATTTGGAAATTATTTTTTGGAAATAATTATTTTTTTTCTATTTTATTTTAAAGACCTTCAATTGAGATCAAGTGATTTTACTTAAAAAAAAATAATATTATCAATTTATTGCTATATTTTTTTTGTTCATAAAACTCGTTTGATCAAGTGTGGACATAAAAAAATTAAGTGCCGTATAAGGATAATAAATAAATACAAAAGACAAAATAAAATATCTATGAAATTGCGATTTTTTTTTTGGGAAATTCTTCTTTTTCTTTTATAAGTGAAATCTTAATAAAGAAGAATATTCCAAAAAAACTTCCGCAATTTCATCGATAATTTTTTATTCGTACAATTCGTTTGATCAAGTTTCGAAATTAACACATTGTAGATGTTAGGTAAACATATGTGATCCATACCTACGGAAGACAACTGAGGGATAGCCTGAGAAGACGGTGTATTCTCCCAGCTGTTTGGCGAGTTTCTTCAAGGAGACTATGCGTCACCAACTCATCAGTTTATAATTATTTAGATGAAACTTCACAAAACGAGCCGAATGTAATCTAGGGAGACGCAAAAATTTCATCAAGTCATCAATACATCCATAGTGTCTTGTTTTGATCAACTGGGAGAAAACGTATCAAGTACGAAGAAGACAAACTCAATCACCTGGATGTGTGGAATTTTGAGATCTAGGTAGGTATTGAGAGCTTAGATAGCAATGATGTAGGTATATAGGTAAGAAAGGGGTTGCTACCTGGTTGAATCAATTACAGCATTGGTTTTTCCTCGTAATGTACTAGAAAATAAAAAGTCTCTTCCTTAGGTATATCAATGAAGTAATGGATTGTACCAAGCATGGCATTGGTATTTCATCGTACTATACTAGAAAATATAAAGGATCTTACTTAGATATATAAATGAAGTAACGGGTTGTACCAAGTACGTCATTGATTTTTCCTCGTACGCTACTAGAAAATATACAGGCCCTTACTTAGATTTATCAATGATGTAACGGTTTATACCACGTACGGCATTGATTTTTTCCCGTACGTTAATAGAAAATATGAAGTCTCTTACTTAGATATATCAATGACGGCATTGCTTTTTCCAATGAACTATCATTTAAAAATTCAATGACATTGCATAGATCAATTCCTCTCCAATACCTGGTAATTTCCAGTAAACCGTACGGGAAAATACCTCGTATGAAAATTCAATGACGGAGCATTGAAAAAACCAATGCTTCACTCTGAGTCAAAAAAAACAGTTCTTACGAGAAAAAACTCAAGAAATACGAGCTTTTCCCCCTTACTTTTCTCTCAGTGTTTGTATGTTGTAATTTTTTTATTCTTTTGTTTACTGTTTTTGGATGTATATGTATAATAATTATTGTATTTTTATCTACCCGAGATAGGCTTGGCCTAAGTGGGTTGATTCAATGTAATGTATGACAAATTTTTTGCAACTTAATAAACGTAAAAATTAAAAAAAAAAAAAATTACAACAAGACAATTTACGATAAAAATCAAAAAAGATGTTGACTTGGAAGTTGGTGATGCTGTTTTTGTGGAGAATGGAAATAAACTGAATAGGAAAAAGCTGGATGAATTAAGAATAGGACCTTTCAAAATCGTGGAAAAAATATCAAACTCAAACAAATTTGTATAGGACTAATCAAAAATAGTTGGCGATTGACCGCCAAGCCGTACGGACGTGCGCGTGCACGAAACAAAAGTTTCCGAATCCGAGATTGTAAAAAATGCACGTGGTTGTTGCCGGTGTTATAAAAAATTTTTAGAGTAATATTTTGTTTTTAAACACGAATATGTCGAGCAGTGCAAAAAGTGATGATTATTAATGAATTACTTACGTTTATCCAAAATAAGATAGACATAATGGACGAAGTGGCAATTGTCCAAATATGTTCTACACAATACTCTGAGGAGGAGGTAGAGACGGTTGCAATTGCAATCCTAGCGATTGCAATCCCGCAATGCGGTATCCGCGTAATTTTAGGGCCTGCGGGATCCCGCAACAGCGCAAGTGCGGATCCGCAAGCATCGAATTGCGTAAATTCATTAAAAGAAATGAAAAACATTTAACATTGAGTTATAAAGAAGACTCTCAAAATGTTCAACTTGTAGTTGCAGACGATGTTAATGCAGAAAATAATTTATTAACTATCAAATCAACAAGTAAGGAGTCAGAAAGTGCCTTTTCGGCCGCTGGCTACATATTAGTTCCATAAGAAGTAGGTTGGTAAATAACACCGATGATGCTATTTGTTTTTTAAGATCATAATTTGAAGTGACTTTTTATTTGTTACGTAATTCTTCATTGATTAATTAGTAAGAAAAAAAATATTAGCATAGTAGGTAATATGATAAAGAAGACGTAGAGACGTAGAGTGGCAACACTGGTGTGCAAGTAGTGAAAAAATTTACTGTTTAATATTTTCGGTGATATTTTCTTATTCCGATACTTAGTGTTATATTCTTGATTTTGTTTATGATTCTGGACTGTTTTCTGTTGAGAGAAGTGTTTTTTCCGCTGAAAGAGTCGTTAAAGTCAACCATTGAGTTCAAATATTATCAGCTGACTCATCACCTGTTGTGACAGAAGTGTTTTGTCTTGCTCACACACTTCAAACTGAACCTCTTGAGAATGAGATGGACTATTTTTACGTTAAACGAAGGATTTAAAGGTTGGAAATGATCTTATATATTAATTACTAACCATTGTTTATTTACGAGCTAGAAGAAAGATTCAGTCTGAAAGAATAATCATATTCACACACACATATTATATTCAGACAGTACACTCAATACCAATTCAATACACTGGACACACGATACCTGTCAAACGTACAGCAAGTATCTAATGTCAAAGTAACATTCTGCATGTTATTTTTCAAACTCAACACTTTTGCTGATACTCCTAAAGAACTCTGTAGAAGTAAAATATATTATAACTGTAGTGGACATTCCGCAACCAAATTATTACAACTGATATCACAATTCAACCGACAATTTGTGGGGCTATCAATGAAACGCAGTATAAAGTATTCAGATATGAAAAAATAGCCCAGAATTGATACTTCCTGAAAGGGTGGAAACATTTATTTTGAATTTTGACAAATCTAGTAATTCTATGTTTCACAATTCGAACACAAAAAAAAACACTGAAGGCATCGTAACACAACGCACCTCATAACAGGTTTAATTATTGTTATATGCATGACTAGTGGCTGATGACACCTACAATTCCATAGATAATAGAATAATTATAACAAGACCACAAACAATTTAATATTCAATCCAACTCAAGAAATCATATTATTTAATTTATTTAGATTAAATATTGAATGTACCTAGATAGTTTTTAATTTAGAAAATTTAGAATATTTGTCAATATAAATAAAATGGCAAAAATTATGACAAGAAGTCAGAAAGACAAAAAAAATATCTACATCACCATGATAGACAGCTCAATGGATGAGAGTATAATTCAAGAATCAAGTCCCACTGATTCTTTAAAAATTAAAACAGAAGAAACTGAAAGGGAGAGAGATGAAGTGAGGCAACAGTTGCTGCAGTGTAAAACTGAACTCAAGTTAAAAAGCAAACAGATGGCCGTGCTAAAGAGACAAATTAAGAATTTGCAAAAGTATGAGGTGACTCTCAATAAATTTAAAAATGACTCTAAAGATTTAAAACGCATGATATCAGAGAGGGATGAAAAAATTGAGAGAATGAAACTGGAAATGGAGCAGAGCGTAGAAGAATGGGGAAAGCAGATGAGGGAATACCAGGAGAGTAACAGAAATATTACATCCAAATTAACTGAAGCACAAAACTGCAATAGAGCTCTACGAGCAAGCTATGACGACAACTACGAAAAGTTGCAGGTCTACAGGAATTATGTTGAGAATAACCTAGACCAATCAAACGGACTCCAAAGTGATGAAGGAAAAAACAAACGAACTAAATGTTATCAACCAAATAAAGGTAACCAGGATCCTTTGCTATACATAGTTGGCGATGAAAACGCGAAAGGTCTTGGAATGAAAATGGCAAACAAAAGTAAATATAGAATTAGTTGCGAGTGTAGACCAGATGAAAGATTGATTAATTATAAGGATAGTGTAATGAATATGATACAAAAATGTACCGAAAATGACGCAATGGCTTTAATAGCTGCCAACAGTGAAAACTTAAAAGACAAAGGGGCATTGAGGGAGGCTATCGAGGGAGTCATCAAAATGTCTCAACAATTGAACGTAATTCTATATATAGCGTCCATTAAATATGGAAAAAGCAAAAACATAAATGAAAAGAAATACAAATTTAATTGTGACCTCTACAAAATGATAAATGACTATAAAAATGTAAATATTATCGAAACAAACGAACGAATACCCATATCAGAACAGATACTGTTCAGAATGAAGTTTAGACAAAATGGAAAGCCTAATAATCCTGCTATTCAAGAACCAAGTGATTTTGATAAAAATAAAATCATTTCAAATATTCCGGTGATCCAATCAAACCCAAATTTAAATACAATTTTTTTATACGAAAGAAAGAAAATAAGGAACAGATGTCTAATAGAAGTAGGTTCCGACTAGCATATAAAAATGTACAGAATGAGAAAGAGTTCGGGACCAGCTGCAGCAAGTCTTTAATCGGAAGAGAACTCAATGTAGAAGATACTGATGACAAAAGTACCAAGTATAATTTTGTTGTGGCTCATCAAAATATTCAGGGACTTCGGGGTAAACTTCATGAATTGTCTACGTGGGAAAAACTCAAAACCATCGACGTGCTTTGCTTGACGGAGTCTTGGTTGGAGAGAGAAGAAATTGATAACTATAATATCGAGGGTTATGTCATGTTAAGTAGTTTCTGCAGAACTAATTCAATAAGGGGGGGATGTATTACTTTTATTAGAAATAATATTAAAGCTAAAAACAGACAGGACATTGTTAATTTGTCCGAAGAAAAAATTTGTGAAATGAGCTGTGTAGAGATAAAGAATGTGGTAATATTATGTGTATACAGATCACCGTCATGTATTTTCGAGAGGTTTATTGATTTGCTGGAGGATGTCCTAAGTAGAATTTCTTGTTGCAACTCCAAACATTTGATTATTTGTGGGGACTTTAATGTTAATTTTAATGACATGTCAAGGGAGCGTAGTAAATTTCTAGATTTAATGCAGAGCCATTTACTGACACAAACTATATTTGACTCTACCAGGGTAACCAAGACAACATCTACATGCATAGATAATATATTCACCAGCTTCAAAAACTATAAAACTCAGCTGGCTGACTTCGTTAAGTCAGATCATTCAGGTCAATTGTTAAATTTAAATATAAATGTCGATAATAAAAACGGAGGGGGAAATCAATACATATATAAGAGGCAAATAGATGAAAATGGTTTGAGTCAGTTTATCAAGGCCATGAGGGAGGTTACATATTTTTCAGAAAAAGAAAATGCTGATATTGTATTTGATAGATTTTTTAAACAACTTATTTCAAATTTAGACCAATAAAATGTTGGACAACTCCCGGTATACTTGTGTCCCGTAAGAGACTGTTCACGCTTTATGCTTTAAGAAAACACGACGACTCGCAAGAGATGAAAGCATTTGTATCTAGGTACAGCAAGGTGTTTAAACTGGTCTGTAGTGAAGCAAAGAGAATGTTCCTTAGAAATAAGATAAAACAATCCAAGAACATCATTAAAACTACCTGGAGCATTATTAAAAGCGAAACTGGTAGATCGATTTGCAAGAGTGACGATGAATGTGACTATAAAATCAATTTAGAAACTGCTAATGTTTTCAATGATTTTTATGTAAATGTTGCAGAATCTATAACTAAAGATTTGCAAGCCTCGGTAGAGAAATCTGAAAAATACCTCAAAGCTACTAATAAATGTTCCAGTTGTTTTAAGTTTAAATTTGTATCCAAATCTGACATCTTAGGTGTTTGTAAAAGAATCGAGGCAAAAGAGTCTGTTGATTTGTGGAACATATCAACAAAAACACTTAAACTTATTATTGATAGCTTAGCACCCCCCCTAACAGACATAATCAACATGTCTTTTGCTCAGGGAGTCTTCCCAAACTCCTTAAAACTTGCCAGGATCATACCTATTTATAAAAAAGGTGAAAAAACTGATCCTGGAAACTATAGACCGGTTTCAGTGCTTCCTGTGCTGAGCAAAATATTTGAAAAGATTGTTGCTGATCAGCTTGTAGACTACCTTGTCCAGAATACCATTTTGCACCCACAACAATTTGGATTTCAAAAGCTTAAAAGTACAAAAGATGGAATCAGTTATTTGGTCCAAAATATATTAGAATCATTTGAACAAAAACACGACACCTTTGGCATATTTTGTGATTTGTCAAAGGCTTTTGACTGTGTGAACCATAAAATTTTAATCCGTAAGCTAGACCACTATGGTATAAACAATAACGAGAAATATTTTTTTGAATCATACTTAAAAGGAAGGAAACAACTTATTGAACTGGGTAATGTTAAATCATCACTTGCTGATATAAATCATGGGGTACCACAGGGGTCTATTCTCGGTCCAATACTTTTTCTGATTTACGTAAATGACCTGCCTTATTCTTTAACTCAAGATGCAAACATAGTGATGTTCGCAGATGATACATCTCTTTTGATCAGAGATAATAACAATGCAATTGAAACCAAAGAAAAAACCCTCCATGCTCTGGATGAGGTGGGCGAGTGGTTCGGTAGCAATAATTTGATTTTAAATGTAAGCAAGACTGGTGCGATTCGCTTTTCCCTTAAACGGTCAACACAAGGTGACATTGTGGCTGATGCCTTAATAGAACGTGAGATACAAGTGATGGACGACTGTAAGTTCCTTGGAGTGATGATCGACAGGAAATTGCAGTGGAGTCCACACAGTGACAAGGTGGCACCCAAATTAAATTCGGCAATATTTGCAATAAAAAAAATTAAAGAATCATGTGGAGAGAGCAGGGCGAGAGCTGTTTACTTCGCCTACTTCCACTCAATCATGTCGTATGGAACACTGTTTTGGGGAAGCGGTACTGACGCATCTCGCATATTTTTGTTGCAGAAGAGAGCGATCCGAGCACTTTGTGGAATGAAGCCGCGTGACTCGTGTAAGGAAGCATTCATCAGGCAAAGAATATTAACCTTACCTAGCCTGTTCATGTTTGAGTGTATCATGTATGCATATATAAATATTAATAACACTCCTTTGAATAGCGACTTTCATGATCATAATACACGTTCTAAAGGGGTTATCAGACCAATGAAACATAGGCTTACTAAAGTAGACAAAAGCTTCGTTTGCACGTCCATTAGATTGTTCAATAAATTACCTGAAAATTTGAAATCTGACAATTTAAAGATCTTTAGGGGACAGGTGAAATCGTACCTAATAAGTAAATCATATTATACAATTGACGAAATGCTGAATGGATAACTCATGCCATATGTGAGAGAAATTTTTATTTTATTGTGTTCTTGTTTCCACTCTCAATTTAATAATATCTGCCAAAATTAGATGATGGTCTTTGAATGTCCAACACCTCATAGTTAAAATTCATTTTTTTTGTTTTTATTATCTATGACAAAATGTGATATTGGACCCTTTACATCTGGTATCACATGGCTATTATTGATGTTATTATGTACCTATTGTATTTAAAATGCTTTTTATATTTATATTTTTTTTTGCATAACAATGTGATGCTTTATGTATTGTTTTGACAAGTTTAAGTGCCCTAATTTGGGCCTAAAAACGAGAATAAAGAATAAAAGAATAAAAAAAGAATAAGACTGATCTGGATAAGAATAACTACCTTAAATAAAGATTAGAATTAATATTTTTAGTTAATTTACTAGGTGACAAAAATTGGTGTTAGGTATATGCGCTGACTTCTAACCAAGAGGTCCCGGGTTTAATTTCTGGCTGGGTATTTGTTCTATCAAATCTTTAAAATCTTTGTGTGTATCGTTTTTCACATGAAAAAAACAGGGTCGGCCTGTTTCAGATTGGACGGAACCAGTTGACTCAAGCAATATAACTACTCCACCGGCTATAATACTGACACACCTTTGTATATACAATTTATTTCAAAGAAATCACTATCAAATATTTATCAAAGAACTTAGGTACTACCAAATAATATATTCAAATTGCTATTGTTTTTGGACTTTTCATTATTAAATAAGTAAACGAGAAGTCAAGTTTTCAAATAATTATTCAATTATGTACAGTGAGGTGTTTTATAATTATTCAATTTTTGCAGTTTTTAATAAATATTCGATTATTAAATACCATATAAAAAGTTTTTTTTAATCCTGTATAACCGTGCGGGATCCCGCGGGATTGTTATCAATCCAGCAAAATTCCCGCGGGATTGAAAATGGTGCGGGATTGCAATCCCTATAATGTGCCTGACAGGCATATTGAATCTGTACAAACTGCCGCCAGTAAATTTCGACCATGTAGACGTCACTTGTCTACTGAAAGACATAGTTTTCTTAAAACAAGAAATGGGCATTGTGAGGAGCCAAATGATCAAAAGAAGTGACCTACTAGAACGTGATATGACCTAGGAAGGGGGTAATGCTAAAAATTCATTGTTTTTAATGTAACTCCAATGAAATAAGTATAGAAACGAGCTAAGCATGCTGATGGTGTGTGGTCTAGCCAATAGGTACATACATGGGAACGGAAAGACTTGATAAAAATGTTGGGTTTTAGGATACATAATTCAGGAATTATGTCAAATTTAATGGTTTTGAAATCGGATAGTCAAATTTTTTCATTATGGAATCAAAAATCGAATTTCGACCCTCATAACTCAGGCCTTAAGTAAACATAAAATTTCTGATGAAATTTAGAATGAAAGACAAAAGGGCTCTTTAGAATTTTGCGGGATCCGAGAAATGTCACGTTTAGGTTACACAGTGGCGTACTCAAGGGAACTCGGTAGCAAAGTGCTAAAAGTGTCGCTTACGAATATTCACCATCGCCGAAAATCTTACATCAGAGTTCATTTAACGGGAAATTTATACAAAGGCGGGATGGCTAAGGTCCATAATCATTCGCGGTCGCCAGAGGGTTGAAGAATTGTATTTTTTGACATGGTTAAACTGCGAAAATCGGGTTTTTCATGGGAAAAGTAAACTTCGGGCACGGATAAAGGGGAAGAGATTAATATGATAATAAATAAAAAAGAATCGAGACAAAAAAAATTTGAACGGCTGCGCGACCCTTTTTTTTAGTAATAGCAAAAATAATTGAACCGAAACGGACAGCAACACGCCACTGGCGGAATGCGGTCACTTAACGACCAAGGGCTATGGATCAATTGATTTATAGATCTTTCTGCGAATCGAGGGTGGCTATCCAGGGACGATGTTAGTCTCCAGAAAGTGAACGCGGTCCAACATTAGGGAACGAATTTAGGTAAATCCGCGAGTCAAATAAAAATTAGTTAGGGAAAAAGGGTTAAAACGTAACGATAGTTAAAGGTCGTTTCCATTATGGTGAAAGACAAATGGTTACTAGCGTAGAGTAAGAGGAAACTATAAGAGGGGATGGATTTTGGAGAAATTGAAAAGCAGATGGACTAAGGTTTAGAAGAAAAGAGGAAACGCACACATTTAGTATTCGACGAATATAAGAACAACAAATATAATTTAGACATTTTAATTTGTTTTTTTTGTTAACACTCTTCGCTACAGCGGTGTTGGGTGTGTACCTGAAGGGGACCCTGGAACGTACAAAATTGAACCAAGGGTAGGGGGGTGGATATTGATTGGTTCGAGGTCCGCGTGGACCAAGAGACTTTTCAGGAGTGGCATTTGATTGGTTTATCTGGAATTTTGAAGCGTTTTAGTGGTCAGGTTCCGAAATTCGAGGAGTCAATCTCCCATATAACGCGGTAATAGAAGGGAGGGGCGAGTGAATGGTGAGAGTGAATCTTGCGAGTGAGTCTTGCGAGGGAGTCCGTCGAATTGTTATCGGGTAATTGAACGGGCGAGTCAATTGTTATTGAACGGGAGTGAGTTTTTTTTGGAGTGAGTCTTTTGGAGAGTGATTCGGTTAAGAACTCGCGAAGCGATTGTTTTGGAGTTAGTAGTGTTGTAAGAAGCGAGTGAGTTTTTTTTCCCTCGCGCAGGAGTGATTTTTTGAGAACTGCGCGCATAACAGTTTTTTTTGTTGTTGTAAAGAACCAAGAGTGAGTTTTTGAGGAACGCGATACGGGTTCTTGTATTTCCAGGACGTAGTGCCCAGAGTGGGAAAAAACTTAGAGAGCGAAAACCCGTGTAGCCAACTAGTGAAGGCACTCGTCTGTAATTATTGTTTAATCATAAAAAAAATTACCTACTATAGTAACTGAAATTAGACTGTCTTTTTTTTCAATTTTTTCTTCTTAATCGTGAACTCTCCGAACAATAAAACCTAACAATAATTAAAGTACTAAATAAAAGTGATAGAGCCAAGATAATAGACAGACGTGGTGAATAACATTTTCTTTTTGTAAGGGGATCAATGAATAATTATTACTGTGGATCGTTCATGTGCGCAATTAATCGATCCAAGAAAACAAAGGAACCTAGGAGATCTTAGCATTGCGGGGAAAGGACCAACCAACGACCCATGTATGTAACCTTCTTTCTTTCTATAATCTACACCAAGGCCAGGGAATTCAACTCCAAAGAAATTTAGGGAAACTATAGGACTGCAATTAACCAACGATTTATTTAACTGTAAATATTTTTTTTGCTAATTACTGATTTTTTTATATGTGTATTGTTTACTGCTTGTAATGTAATATATGTCTTTTAATGTGATTGTCTTTAAGTTTTTTGTATGCATTCTTTCATATTTTCTTTATCGTTTCTTTAAATTTTTTATTTTATTTTATTATTTTTAATCCATTAAATTGAGTCATACCTTAATAAGAGTTTTTGAGTTTGAGTAGACTAGTATCCCTACCCCTTGGCTCTGTGAGGATAATTTTAAGTACCGAGACTGTTAGAGAGAGAGAGATCTAGACCTCCGAATATCGGATAGAGAATTGTAGATAACCGACCCTTGACCTCGCTGGCCAGGTAAGTGAGCTAGCCAGGGCATGAATGGTTTGAGATAGCCAGCGAGGCGAAAGGGGCGGCGTATCAAACATAGTAATGAAATGTCTCTTTTAAAAAGGTGCCACGTCGAAAAAGTGGACGAAATACGCGAAGGACATGCTGTTCAGGTAGCCAATACAACACACGATAACACAAGTCATGATGAAGGGCATGAAAATAAATATGAAAAAAAGGATACATACAAAGACGTTCTTACAAAAAAAATTTAATGTGGTCACAAGAAGAAGCTTCGTGCAAGAATGATCGGCAAGTGCATATGTAGTCGCACGTTCTCCAGTGCCCGACAAAAGCATGCAACAGAATGATTGTGAAACACGTGCAAGACACGGAAATCAAAATAAATACATCGTTAAAGATGGAGATGGCTTCGTAGAAGTCAAAAGGAGAAATAATAAAAGAAATATTATGGCAACAGGGAAGCAAGCAGATAATTGCTGAGATGAAAACAAGTCTATACATCTCAAGATTGGATACTAGTGTAAGTGTCGAAAATATAGAGAACTATATTAAAACAAAAGGTGCTTTTAAAATTGTGATAGAAAAAATAAAACAGAGTAGAGAAACAAACTTTATATCATTCAAATTAGATGTACTGCGCAAAGATATCAAAGTATTCATGAACAAAGGTTTCTGGCCTGAAGGTGTAGTGTACCGTAAATTTATAAACAGAAATAATGGAGGGAAACAAACTCAAAATAGTATCAATTAACTGTAAGGCTATGAAAAGGAATATCCATTTCATAGCTGAATTGTGCAACACTTTCGATGTCGTACTTCTGCAAGAAACTTGGCTTTTAGAAAATGATATCCCTTTGACTACGAGAATACATAAAGACTTCCACAGAATCGGTACATCAGCTGTAGATTTGTCAGGAGGCCCATTGGTTGGTAGACCCTATGGTGGCACAGCTATTCTTTGGAGAAACACAATAAAATGTGTGCCTGTTATGTGCAATGATAGTCGTATCTCTGGAATTAAGTTAACCGAAGAAAATAGGGAGCTGTATTTACTAACCGTATATATGCCCACTTGCCATGCTGATAACCTCATAGATTTCACCAATTGTTTATCTAGCCTGCATTCGATCATAAACGACAACGAAAACTCAGAAGCTCTTATAATGGGAGATTTCAACTACCACCCATCTTCCATATTTGGAACCGAGCTAGCGGCCTTCTGTGTTAATAATTATTATATATGTATAGATCAACAATCTCTCCCATTAGATTCTTACACGTATGTTAGTGACTCACACAATACCACCTCGTGGCTAGACCATTGTGTAATTTCAGAAAGTATGAAAGATAAAGTAACGAATCTGCAAATCCATTACGATGCTACTTGGACCGATCACCGTGCGATATCCTGTGAAATTGAAGTGAAAAAACTATGCCCGCTAGTTACTAAACGAAAAAATGTAGACTACGCAAGATGGAATGGCGAAAATAAAAGTAAGGTTAACCGCTATAAGGTCGTGGTTGAAGGATTATTGAACAAAGTTTCACAAAATCGATATATCAGTTTTATATGTTTGATTTAAATGTATATACTTCACTGGTGTATGTTTTGTAAATTTTATGTACTGTCTTATTTTTGTATCAATTTCACTGTTTGTATATAAATGTTAAAAATAAATAAATAAAAATAAATATATCCGTAGTCCATGTAGTTCAAATATGGGACCTTGTAAAGATCAAGAACACATTGCAGCTATAGGAATCTTATATGAAAACATCGTGGGGGCTATCAGAAACGCTGCTCGTGTAGCTTTTAAGAGAGAAAATGATACAGGAAAACAAAAATATACAAAAGATGGATGGAACAACCAAGTAGCAGAGCAATACGAACGTTCGAAATAAGCATTACGGAACTGGATTGAGGAAGGAAGATGATCAGAAGGACAGGCTGCTGACGAACGACGAAACCTCAGAAGGCAGTTTAAAAGGCGTTGAAACATTCCCAGAGAAACACCGAACAAGAAACTATGGATAATATTGTAAAGAAAGCTACAAACAAACAGTTTAAGAAATTTTGGACCAAAAGCAACGAATTGCTAAAGCCAAAGAGAAGTAATGTCGGTCGTATAGATGGATGCGAGAATGCAGAAGAAATAGCAAACAAGTTTAGGGATATCTTCTGTGACATCTCAGAACCGGATACACCAAAGCCATACACTTCACTACTGTACGAAAAGGAAGATGTTCTCGTAGAAGAAAGTGATGTGGAGTCTGCTATGAAATCAATAAAATCTGGTAAAAGTCCAGGTCATGACAATTTAAGTATAGAGCATTTTAAAAATGGAGGTGTATAGCTTAACTTATTAGCTAAACTTTTCAATTTGATAATAACACACAATTTCCTACCAGAAGATATGACGAAAACAATTATAACGCCTAGGTATAGACCCAAATCAGCCCAGCTAGGCTCCACTTCATCTGCTAACTATAGACCGATATTGTTGTCAACCATTATCGCACGTATAGTAGAAACAGTTGTCCTACAAAAGATTCAACATAAGCTTCAAACCAATGACAGTCAATTGGGTTTCAAATCCGAATTATCAACAGATCATACAATATACACAGCAAAACAGATTATTCAGAGATATCTGAAGAACAAGACAACTACATATGCATGCTTCTCAGATCTCTCTAAGGCTTTCGATAAAGTTAGTCACCAACTTCTTTGGGAAAATATTAAAGAGAGAAATGTTCCTAAGAGTATTATTAATCTTTTGAGTACATGGCACACTAAGCAAATGAATTTTGTCAAATGGAATGACGAAATATCTAAGGCATTGTACCTGAGGACCGGACTAATACAGGGTGCATGTCGCCAGTATTATTTAGTGTTTACATGGATAACCTCAGTCAGCAGCTCTCCACTTCGAGGATCGGATGCCATCTAGGAGATGTACCAGCGAATCACGTGTGTTATGCAGATGACATGGTATTACTATCTTCGTCAATCAAGGGACTGAGAAAGCTCATCAAACTCTGTGAAGCTTATGCCGGAGAACACAATATGACATACAACGCCAAAAAAACGGAGTTAATGGTTTTCCGATGGAGTGGATCAGAGGAGAAAATAATACCAGTACAACTTAACGGTACTACACTTACACAAACGCAAACAGCCTAGGACATATAATAAAAAGTGACCTGACAGACGATGACGACATTGAGAGACAAAGACGCAGTATAAGTATAATATCCAATATGCTAGCCAGAAAATTTTATAAGTGTAGAATTTTTTTTAAGTGTAGTTAGTGCTCATGTTAAAAGAATTCTATTCAATGCATTTTGCACGAACTTATACACGTCTCAAATATGGACCAACTACAGACTTGCTACCATAAACAAATTAAGAGTGCAGTACAACGACGCCTATATCATACTACATATTTGGTTACAGACGGTACAGCAGCGCATCGCAGATGTTCACCGAGGGTAGGACTAAGGACTTCCAAGCAACAATGAGGCAAAAAGTCTATGGTACTAGAGCCAAATTGATGGTACACCGCAATGCTTTAGTCCGAGCAGCCTTTGACCGAGAAACGCCGAAACTGACTGAAAGATGGAACACATATCTCATATACTAACTCAAAATAGACAATACAAACTCATGTTTCTAGTTCTTATCGTTCCAATTTTTTAAAAAAAAATAATGTTTCCCATTTTATACCTACATTTTGTCATTCCAAATTTCAACATAGATATAAGTTCTCTATAGGTACATTTTTTTTTTCATAATGTGTACATAATTATTACAATATTTCTTCTTATAAACTATTTTCTTAAAAAACGTTAAATGAATACCCTCCCTTAAAAAGAATAATACTTGTGTAAAGGGAGGGTAGCATAAAAAAAACAATCTAAAACACAAAATAGCTTTAAACTTCATAAAACATTTCAAACATTTTTTTTTATTTAAAAAAAATAATACATAATACACAATATAATACATAATACACACAAAATAAATAAATATAAAACTATAAATAGAGAACAACAATTGCAGCAAGTGAAATAGGCCCCATGCATTAAGCCATTTAAACGGCTTGTCAATAGATCATCAAAATAATAATAATGAACTGCATTTATTTATGAATGTAGGTACCTATCTATACAATATCACCTGTAAGCGGTGTTTGTCCACTGAATAATAATAATAGTAATACCACAATATCCACAGTATTTTCATAAGGATTATGGTACAACGATTTGATATAAGCCGTCATGAGAAATTATCCAATATATTGGAATATTTTTGAAAAATAATCTAACAAGACAGAGCTTTGGTAAGAATTTTAATTGGAAAATGATTTTTAGTGTTTTCTGAAAAATCTGAGAAAATTTGCGAAAAATGTAAAATGTTCACCACTATCTTTATCTCTAAACACTATAAACCTGTTTGTTCCGGTTAGATATACGAGGTCTTCACATTTTCCACAGTGGTTTACTTCGGAGTTGAGGCAGCTTATTTTGAGTAAGAAGTTAGCCCACAGACGCTATAAGGAAACGATGGCTCATAACGACTACCTGCATTTCTCGGATTTAAGACAGAAATTTATTTATTACATTCAACGCAACAATGTTGCTTTTACAATACAATAATACTAAAATGTACAATTATTACAAACATCCCTACCAGTAGACCACACACACACACATACACATGTAACGCACCACTCATCAATCATTATTCACGCCACACTCCACGCGCATTCACACTCACACACCTAAGATAATACAAATATACTTGACATACACAGCATAGAGACAGCGGGCGTGTCATGGCATGCGCCAGTAAGTAGGCACCACAGCGATGCAATTCGGACATAACAAATACAGGGAGTATGATACATCACTGAACTCTTTCTTTTAACAGTTTTTTAAATAGATATGTCGACAATGAAAATATGTCCAGATCCTGTAACAGTGCGTTCCCCTCTCTCATTAATCTTTGTACAGGTGAGTTGAAATGGTAATTCGTACTGCACGTGATCAGTCTAAATGTATCGTTAGCACGAGTGTTCCTATTTGGGACACGCAGACAAATTTTGCTCAACAGCCCAGGAGAATCAATATTTCCATTAATTAATTTGTGCAGAAAAAGCATATTGGACATGCTTCGTCTTGCAGACAACGTCTGCAGTCCAAGTTCTCCACGGAGCCATGCATAATCTATTTCACGCACCGGAATGCCCAATCTAAATTTTACAAAACGCAAAAATCGTTTTTGCACTCTTTCTAAGCTATTCCTGTGCACCTCATAATGAGGAGACCACAACACGGAGTTGTATTCTAGTATCGGCCTCACCAGGCTTGTAAACAAGATGACAAAAGTCTCGATATTAATAAAATGTTCACACAGTCGCAAAGTGAATCCCAGTGTACGTAGCGCTCTCTCCACGATGGCGTCAATCTGAGGAACAAATGATAAACCTGTGTCCATCAACACCCCTAAGTCCCGTATCTGGGAAACAGACATTAATTGAGTACCATTCATTGTGTATGAATGAAATATAGGCGTTTTAATTTTGAAGAAGCGCATTATCTGGCATTTATCCATATTTAGACTGAGCCTGTTTTTGGAGCACCATCTAACGAGCGAATCGATATTACTCTGAAGTACCTCACAATCCCGAATATCTTCTATCTCCCTATATAGTTTCAAATCGTCTGCAAATACGACAAAACCAACCCCGTCAAATTCACAGAGAAGGTCATTAATGAAAATATTAAATAAGATAGGCCCCAGGTGAGAACCTTGCGGAACTCCACTACTTGCCACAAACGGAGGAGAAAATATACCCGACAAGGAAACTGTTTGTGTTCTACCCTCCAAATAACTTCGGAACCATGACAAGAGTGACCCATCCACCCCCAGCGATCGAAGCTTGGCTAGTAAAATAGGGTGAGAGACACGGTCGAAAGCCTTAGAATAGTCTGTATATATACAGTCTAATTGCCTCTTACGAACCAGGGAATCCATTATATCTGAGTGAAACTCCAATAGGTTAGTCAAGGTGGATCTTCCAGGTAAAAAACCGTGCTGATGAAGTGATATAACAATAGCCAAGTCAGCTTTAATTCTATTAAGAAGAATGCTTTCAAATAATTTAGGGATACAGGACTGTATACAAATAGGACGATAGTTTGAGACGTCTGATTTGTCCCCTTTTTAAAAAACTGGAATTATATAGCTGGTTTTCCATAATGTGGGAAATAATCCAGATTCGACAGAAGCATTAAACATTTTCATCAGGACCTTGCTCAGAATAGACTTACATTTCTTGATCAATAATGGGGGCAGCCGATCAGGGCCGGCCCCCTTACTATCATCCAGCAAATCAATGCCTTGTTCTATATCGGATTCTGAAAAAACAACGCGTGGGATATGAACAATGTCTCTCTGAGGGAACACAGGGATTTCGCCATCATCATGAACCTCATTATAGGTTGACATAAAAAAATCTCTAAACAAATCAGCTATTCTCTCCTCGCAAAAACTTCACTGTCAGGTCCTCCGCGCCTTCCACTTTTCTGTCATCGACTTCTTTCCACATAGCCTTGAGTTGTTCTCTCTGCTTCAGAGTCATGTCCGCCCTAGCTCGCACACCGTCCCCCAGCAGTCTGTTGTTACGCAGCACCGCTCTGGCCTCTGTGGTCTCACTGAAAACAACCTTCACTGGTCTCATCCTGTCAGCCGTCTCTTTGCCTATCCTAGACACCACTATTTTATCAGTCCCGATCGTCTCGAACTTTTTCAAGGCAGCTGTTACACACTCCCTATCTTCCTTCAGTTTTTGAGATTGGGTCGATGCTTTACTTTCAGGGATATTTAATAGTAAAACATTCCTTGATTTATCTCTCCGTTCCTCCAGTTCAGATACAGCTTCCATCACTGAGTCATGTCCTGAAGGGTCTGTGCGTCCCACAGGAATGGATCTAAGAACCTTCAACTCGCCCTCCATCTTCCCAGTCACCACTCCTATCTGCGAGACCGTCCTGGATAAATTCGTCGTCATCGGCAATAACCTTGCGGCAAGTTCTCTGACCGTCTTGACCGGAGAGCTATTAGCATCGACTAGTGCCAACTGCACAACACTCAGCAGGTTAGAAGCTTCCACTATCATCTGCACCACATTGGGATCCATAATTAATATTTTTTCTGTTTAGACACTTGTAAGAATCGGCACGTCCTCCCGCAGCTGTAGTAAGAACTAGCGGGAACCAGGCTTATGAATGAACTCCAAACAGACGGTCTACCCCCATCAACCGACAACAATACAACGTTGGAGATGTTTTAATGAATAATCAGCAGATTTAATTGTTTATATTCACCAGAAATATATTCACAGAATGAAGCACGAAATTACTATCAAACTGATATACAAGTTTAATATACTTGTCACAGATACACAGCATAAAAATAAATTAATACACAGAGCAGATAAAAATACGTGTGTCACTATTAGGGTTGCCAGGTTATTTATGCTCCATAATATCTAAAAAATGCTATCGTACCTACATAGATTATATCGAGGCAGATATGCCGAGTAACGCTAATAGTTTGTGGAAATACAGAAAAGCCATTGGCGACGAAAAGTGTGCATTTCCACATGAGATGTTTTACGGTAATGAATCGGCTGATTGCTTGCGCGAGATTTCTGATCTCTTTGCTCGATTTTTCGGTAGCGTATATGTCGACACAGTGGGCCTGGCTAACGGTTTTGATTTTCAGGCGATTGCTGAAGTCGATCTGCCAAGCATTCATATTCTGGACGAGGACGTGCGGCGTGCTATTCGTGATTTGAAGGGATCATCTTCTTTTGGGCCGGATGGTGTCCCCAATGTCTTCTTGAAGGGTTGCATGGATGTGCTTTCACCTGTTCTGGCTTGCCTGTTTGAGGAATCGCTGTCCTCCGGATGTTTTCCGTCTTTATGGAAGGAGTGTTTCTTGACTCCTGTGTTCAAAAAGGGTGATAAATCTTTATAAATAAAATAATTTAAAAACAGTTTCTAAGTCACCTGTGACCATGCAGGACCTGTTCCTGCGAAACTAGTCAGGTAAATAAATATAGTGGAATAACAAATCAATTGTTTCATTTAAATTATTTTATTTAAATAATTCCACCAAGAATGCACGTTCAATTCGTTAATTTTATGATAAATCTTTAGTCACAAACTACAGACCAATTTTTTTATTTATTTATTTATTTATTCATGTGTATACGGCACCACTGTGCCTTTAATAGGTTATAAATAATCAATAAAAACAATTTAAAAATTACAAAAACGATAAGTTCAAATAAATAGACATAGAAAATTAATAATTAAGAATCAATACTATGTTTATACATGACAATATATAAGCAAGAAAATGCTGATAAAAAAAAATATAAATGAAAGGCAGTAGATATATCACAATTGAAAAGTAACAGCACACAAAATTACAACAATCACAAAGCATGGCAATCGTGAAAAAATGGATAAAACAATAATAACAATATTGATAATAACTAAAAAAGAATAAAAAAAAAAAAAAACATAGAAAAAATAGATAAATTTAAATGAACGCTAATTGAGCCGACATTTATCAAAGCCAATTAGAAGAGAAAACCAACACAAAAAAGAGAAAATCAAAAAGGGAAAAAAATATACAATATCAATATCAGTTACAAAAATTACATAAATAATTAAAAACCTGAGCACGCATTGAATGAAATTAGTGTAAAGTCAAGACATCCAAGACAGCTCCGAAGACAAAATTAAAACACAATTCGAAACAAATAAAGTAGATTACAGAAATAAATATATCAAAAGAATCATATAATAAAAAGTTATGTGTATTTAAAAACAGAGTAAAAAAAGATTAATATATAACTTGACGCCAAAATCATATAAAAACAATAAATAATAAAATATTTCAACAATAATAAGACCGATCGTACACAAAATATTTTCGACAACAACAAGATAATAGTATGAGAATCGATAAGAACAGCGACAAGCTGATAAGAAGGGGTCTGATATAAGCCCAAAATAAAAATAATAAAAATACAAAATAACATAATAAAAATAATACGAACACAAAAAATCTGTCAAAATGGGGCAATAATTCAAGGCAAAGCGGGCAGTCGGTGCAATTTGGAACATACAGGCAGACAGACAACAAAATTATCGCGATGAGCCACAAACCGCACTCCTCACCAGCGTCATACACTGTGACAATTCAAAACCGAAAATATCAATAGATCCCAGATACTGGTTTCCCAAGAGATGCAAACGGGGCACAACCATATTACGCAAATAATTAGTCTGATGAACATCAACGTGGAATAAATCTGAGCTGCGGGTTATCCGAGTGGGCACTCTAAACTTTATCTCATTCAAGAGTTCTGGGCAGTCGTACTTGCAGTTTATTATCTTGTACAACAGCATTAAGTCGAAATATATTCGTCGATTCTCTAATGGGGTAAGACCTGTTTGGGCGAATAGGAAACCATAGTCCAGTTGCTCTCTCGGTATACCCAAAAGGAAGTTAATATGGCGCAGGAACTTTCTTTGTACCCTTTCTAACCTATCGATATGAACTGCGTAGCATGGAGACCATATAGGGGAGGCATACTCTAACACGCTCCGCACCAATGATGTATAAAGGAGTGTCAACGTGTCGACACTTCGAAATCCCTGAGTAGTGCGCAGGACAAACCCCAAAGCCTGCATTGCCCTACTCGCCACATCTGTGACGTGCGCAGTGAAAGCTAGCTTATCATCGAAAGTAACTCCTAGGTCACGAATCTCATTCACCCTTTCAAGCGCCACTTCGTTTATCCGATATTGATAATCTACAATGTTTTTACTTCTCGAGAACCGCATGAATTGGCACTTTCCAATATTTAGGTGCAGTGAATTATCGACACACCACTCATACAACTGGTTTAGGGAATTTTGAACAACTTCACAATCGCTCACACTTGTTATTCCTTTGAAAATTTTCATGTCGTCTGCAAAAAGCAGAACGCGCACATCAGTGAGTCTACTTGTAATATCGTTGATAAAAATTAAAAAAAGCAAGGGACCAAGATGGCTACCCTGCGGCAGACCACTCGTAGCAACGAACGCCTCCGACACAACATCCCGCACCTTCACAGTCAACGTACGCCCATGGAGATAACTTTTACCCCGTTAGCACACCTCCGCTGCGGATTAGCCGAAGCGACGACGGTCACATCTGTCAGTTTCTGCGCGCCATGTTGAGAGTGAGACAGCATGCTCAATCCCGTACTGTTTTCTATACATTCATCTCTCTCTTGCGGTGTTTCGCCATAGATTACTTCAAATTGTATTCACATCTCCGCCTGATATTTCGCGGATCCGTGTGTTTCGCATTCCGCCCGCTTTTGAAGTTGTCAAAATCGACAGAATTTTGGAGCGAAATTGAAGCGAACGTCATGTTTTCCATAGAAATCAAAGATGGAAACGTTAATTGCGTTTTGTTATGGGATGGTTTGCAGAAGTTGGATGTGCATATTTTCTAAATTGTAAGTAAAAACGTTGTTGATGTTGTAATATTTAAAAATATATATGAAATGTGAAATAATATTGTGGTTTTAATTATTTATATTTCCCAACAAAACATAACCATAGAATACTTACTTATGTGTATTTTTCTCTTTCGCTACTCGTTTACCCGCTAGTGTACTAACACTACCTGCGATTTCGCTTTCTGCAGTTTCGTGTTCCGTGATTCGCGGCGGAGGTGTGCTAACAGCCTTAAACCATTCAAGAATACTGCCGTGGAAGCCTAGAGCTTTCATTTTCGCTAATAGATGATTGTGTGATACCTTGTCAAAAGCTTTACGAAAGTCGGTGTAAACGCTGTCCACTTGCAGGCCACTCGAGAGAGCCTCCGCGATATATGTCTCATAAGACGCCAGGCTTGTCACAATTGTCCTTCCCGGTACAAACCCGTGCTGCTCAGGAATTATTAACTGCTGGATTTCAGGAGCAATTTTATTAAGAACCAAATGCTCGAACAGTTTGGCAACCGTAGACTGTATGCAAATTGGTCTATAATTGGCTATGTCACACTTATCGCCCTTTTTAAAAATAGGAGTAATATTACCCCGCTTCCATAGACCAGGAAATACTCCCAAGGACAGAGACTTGTTAAAAATGACAGTGAGAGGAACCAGCAGTGCATCAGCACAACCTCTGAGAAAAATTGCTGGGATCCCATCTGGTCCCGCGGATTTATTGACATCTAGGTGTAATAGTCCGCTCATCACCTGTTCATAGCTCAAAATGCAATCAGAGATGTTGGTCGATACGCTGTAATTATAAGAAACCTGACTCAAGTCCCTCTCCCTGTCGTATACCGTTTTAAAAAATTGAGCAAACATGTTAACGACGTCCTGTTTGTTACTAACAACAGTAACAACCGATCGATAAAAATACATAGACACAGGATATTCAGAATTGCCTTTAGAGAGTGAATTTTTGAATTTCCAAAGTTGTTTGGAATCATTGACATATTCTTGAGCATTAAGCAAGTATTTATCGTAACAAGATTTCCGTAGTTTATTACACACATTTCTAAGGTCGGAAAATCTATTATAATCAGACTGCTTCAAAGTTGTCTTGTATTTGATATGAGCATTTTTCTTTTCATAAATTTTCATAAATTTTGCGCTTTAATTCCGAAGAGAACCACACAGGGAAGGAAGACTCAATGAACCGCTGGTAAGGAGTGTACAGATTCACCGCCTCGAAAACAATCTCATAGAGCCTAGCAATAATGACATCAATATCATCGCACCTAAGAAATGTCCAATCTGAATTAAACAAGTATTCTATAGTGCTGGTGAAGTTACATTTTTTAAAGTTGTAGAAGTAAGCCGGATCACTAGGAGGCCGAACAACTGCCGAAACAAAGCCAATACTAAGTGGCGGGTGGTGTTCGTCAATCGGCAGAAGTTCATCCTCAGATCGAACAACCTTCACCTCATCATGGTTAGAAAGAATCAGATCCAATATTCTATCCCTGGAATTAGGGATAGAGTTTAATTGTTTGAGGTCAAGAAAAGCTAATGTAGTCAGAAGCTCCTCCGCCGGCTCGCCAATGTTGCCGCCCTCCGTGTTGCTGTTCGAAGACTTCCAAGACAGTTTTGGCAGATTGTAGTCACCCATAAACAAAAGTCTAGCAGTACGGTGCTTTGCACTTAAATTCTCGAGCGTCTCATAGTGTTCTCTGTAAACTCTCATGTCAGACAATGGAGGAATGTAAACGGAGCCCATAATAATCTTTTGGGAAGGTGTTTGGATCATTACGTAAACCTGTTCCACACTATCTAGCCTTACTTTTATCTGCGAAACTGGAAAACATTTTTTTATTGCTACCAGAACGCCTCCTCCTCGTGCTTTGTTGCTGGACCGTGCGTTCCTGTCACAACGAAACACATTGTGATTTATGAAGCCAAGTTCGGAGTCCTTTATTGAACTATCAAGCCAGGTCTCAGTCAGAACGAAGACGTCATGGTCAAATGTTGGGAGGTTCTGTCTCAGGCTCCGGAGTTTGGTCCTAAGTCCACGTACGTTCTGGTAGTACACGCAGATTTTACTAATTAGTTTTTTTTATGAATAGGTACAATTTTTGGTGAGGAGTTGACAAACCTCACTGTTAAGTTGGTCTCCCCGTTTTGCTTTCTGTGTTCAACTTCTTCCCACAATTCCCTAAGCTGCGATCTTTGCCTCTCGGTGAGATCTTGTTTGACCTTTACGCTTTTCGGAAGCCGGAACCTACCGAAAAATATTGAGTTCGCAACATCAGCATTAGCAAATACCACTTTTATTGGTCTACACCTTTCATCATTTCTTATACCAAGTCGGCGAATCCCAACCAAATCACTCGTGTTTTCGACATCTGCTTCTCTTAGAAGATCTAATATTTGCTTTTTGTCGGCAAGAGGCCCCTCACCCGGGGGCAATGACGGGTTCACCTCTGGAACATTGAGGAATATAAGATTGGACGATCTGGCAGTTCTGTCTGCCAACTCGGACAGTGCATCGCAAATTGTTGCTGATCGATCGGCAAGCTCGTGATCCGACTTCTTTTCGGGTTGACTTCGCAGAGCCCTAATCTCACCCTCTTGAACCCCAACGTGAACTGCCATCTCACCAAGTAAACTCATCATGCCATCATGAAGTGGAGACAATTTTCTTACGCTGTCCTTAGTGAATTTGCTATTCTCGCAGTTCAACATTTCGTTTATTGATCGCATTATTTCATTAGCGCGTCGCATGAAATTTTGAGCAATGCTCGCGCTGTTTTCCATTGTGATCAAATATTGTGTTTCTGTTATTGCTTAAAGATCAGTAAAATGATAAAAATGTGCAGTCTTACAGTCAACAAAGGTTAAAACCAACACCAGAAGCTTTGCATATACGCTTGCAGAATTCAGGCGTAGCGAGTAGTATAAATTGCCTACGATCAGGAGCACGATTTTGTTAGTTCATTAGTTCGCCCAATCAACACCAGGTGGCATAGGTTACACCATAGATTTTATATATTATTATTAGGGTGTGTATGTATGTGTTGAATTGTTTCTGACGTTGACAGTTGCAACAATCCGATTCTTTCAATAACAATACATTAAGTACTCACGCATCGACTGATGTTGCAAATATATCAGATTAGAAACAGCAATCTTGAATATATATTGATGATTCGAACTTTCTATGTTAACTTTTAATTCACAACTATTTCAATTAAATGTACGAGCAAAAAAAAATCAAGAACTTTGACATTGACAACACTTTGACAGATGTTTTTTTGTATATTGTCTTCAATTGAAATTTGTATATTGTCTTCAATCCCTAAGATGTTCGAATCTATTTTGGTTTCGAAAATCGGTGGTTTTTTCTGTAGAGTCATTAGCTCCCTCCTGCATGGTTTTATGCCCTCTCGATCAACCCAGACAAATTTGACGATTTACAGCAACTATTTGGTCGAGGCAGTTTCACGGGGAATTCAGGTGGACTCGGTTTATACCGACTTCTCCAAAGCATTTGCCCGAGTCCCTCGTGATATTTTGTTATTGAAATTGTTTGGATACGGCATACGCGGCTCTTTATTGAGATGGTTTGAGGAGTACCTAACGGATAGATCCCTGAGAGTGCGAATTGGTTGTCATATGTCTAATGAAATTCTTGCTTCGAGTGGTGTCTGTTACGTTGTCTTGCTTCGCAAGAACAGCGCAGACCAGTGAATTTAGAAATGTTATGAAATATAGTTAATAGAAATAGCCAAAGGAAATCTCTGATAATCTTTTCTTTCAAAGCTCGTGTGGCGTCTAGGGGTAGACATCTGAAAACGAAATTAAGGTTTTGGTGGATTCAAAGCCAAGATTAGTAGTAACAATGTAACATAAATTTATTGCTGAAGAATTGTATGGCAAGTTATTACAGAAAAATCAAGACAAAACATTAAGCATGTAATTCAAATTGCCGTATAAATATGGCGTTATCAAATTTATCTAAATAGGTTAGTTCGGACCTCAGGCCCATACATGTAGCATATAATACAATCCGATCAGAAAAACTTTAGTTTTGAAGAGTGAACATTTTAAGGGGATATTTATGATTCTCTGTTTATCTCTATACAAATATAAAGTTTAGTGGGACATTGTTAACAAGGCAAAGAGATACCATATCAAAAAAAGGTATGGTGGATTTGTCTGCTTATAAGTTAACGATGACAAAGTATTGATAGGGAAAAGGTGAATGGATAGTCTCTTGAGTTATAAATGTCGAGACGCCTTTGTGACGATCAAACGGTAGTAATCAGGAAGTAGGTACATAAATTAATAATGTAAATTACAACAAAAAATGGTACATAGCTGTCTATCTGGAGCAGGGAACCTTGTTGACATTGCTGGTGGCTGAAGAATGTTTTATCGGGTTGAACCCACCTTCCTGCAGGGAAGGCTATACGGCGAAGCGTTTACAGATGTTGAAGTTCGATCTCGGAAAGTTGTCGGAGGCTTTTTTGTACTCAGGACAGGGACAAGATTCGACTTGTCCAGAGAACACGGGAACAGCTGGTGCCATGTATCTTGAGTCGAGGGCGACACAAGGAAGTCAGCCAAGGGTCGACTACCATCATATGATTACGGTGAATAAGTCTATGAACCGAATCACAAAGTTCTTTATGGAAGCGGGCAAACAGGTTTATGCACAATCACTTCAACCGTTAATTTTGAATTCTCGGCGGCGGTAGCGAGGGTTGAATTGCACCGGAGAAAGATTGAAATGTTCCCCTTTTAGGATCTAAAATAGGATAACGAGGCATTGAGAGAAAATAAACACGAAAGTACACAGCACTATCTTGAGAATCGTAAGATGATCAGATCATAGATCGTCTCTACAGCGTGAGTCGGTGCGACGCCCACGGTTCACCTCCGAAATCCCCGCTAAAAACTGACTCTGCCCGCCAGACGGCCCGACCAAAAAAAAGCCGCCGCTATGCCCCCACTCTGGGCAGCGCGTGAGTTCTTAATCGTAATCAAAACGATACTGGCAACGCCATCTATGCAAGGGGTTCGTAAACTCCACGCATTACAAAGATGCGAACCAGTGTAGTCAGCCCTCAGCCAGACATGAGATAATAAATGTGTAACATTCTTCCCTCCGGTCCCACTTTGAAGATTTGGAGACAAATCTTCAAGTAGCCGGCGAACACACTCAACAAAGTATCAACAATAGCATCCCGTCCAAAATTCTTAAAACTAAACATCAACAATAGAAAAAATACACAATTGAACAATAGCCTACAGCCCAAGAAAAGTTTTATTTTGTATATTCACTCGCGAAACAGGCCATACTAGAACATAAGCGCACTGTCAGTTTCTTCTAGCATAATAGTCACTGCACTTAAGTATCACTCTTTTTTCTTTCTTTTTTTTTTTTTATACATAGAGGGGCTCCTACAAACACATGCTCATCTATTTCAAAGTTACAATATTTTCTTATTTACTACAGCACTAGCCTATAAAGTATTCAGAACATTTACTTAATTAATAACACAGGTGTAAGTGTTTCAAGGGAATTAGTTGAAAAAACGTTATTACATCGCGCCGTCACGACGGAGAGCGTCACATCACACACATACAAGGGTTCGCACTAAGAATAGTGTAGATACCGACGGGTGATTTATTTACATACAACAAATTCGTAAATACATAGGAATACAACAATAGAGATATTTCGTTATGTCGTTTTAACCCATACGACCAGAAACACTCATAGCCTCGGAGATGCCTTGTCAAGTCGTATTAGCCCATATGATTAGAGACACTTACTATACATAGACACTGAGTACCCCGTACCAAAAGATGTTCGTAGCAGGATCTCGCAGAAAGACATAATGATATCAACAATAACAAATCATAGCCTAAGCAAATTGATAATCTCCACTCTTCAGGATGTCTTTAATGTGAAATTTTCCACTTATACTTCCGTCCATAGACTCTAAAACATAAACATTATCAGACAACTTAGTCCTGATACGGTTTTTCACAAAACGAGGGGCTAGTTTGGACATGAATTCCGCAGCGGCGTTGGATTTCGCGAAATTTCGGCGATAAACTACGTCCCCCGGACGATAATCGATACGCTTACGCCGCAGATTGTAACGAGAAGCAGACTTCTTATAGGATTCCAGCAAAATGTCCGTAACTTCATTGTACACATCATACAATACCTCCAGTTTCCGGCCGTAAGAGTCCTTCAGGTTGCCCGAATGGGCGGTATCTACTTCAGGACTCAAACTCTTGAAAAATGAGGCATGCTGTACACTCTCGAACCCATGCATCAAGATGTGGGGCGAATAAGTGGTCGCAAAGGATACGCTGTTATTCAAACTAGCTTGCACCAGAGGAAGCTTCTTACTCCACACCTTTTGGTTATTATTTACCAAAATAGAAAGAGCGGTAACGAGGGTTTGATTGTACCTTTCTACGGAGTTCGATTGAGGGGCATAGTAGGCTGAGTACAAGACCTTTTCTATTCCATAGGATTCTAAAAAAGATTTAAATTGGCGGGAACAAAAATATGTGGCATTATCAAGCAAGATGCATTTCGGTACGGAATAAGGCAAAAAAATTATTTCCTCGAGACATTTCTGTATAATGGCGGATGTACACTTTCGTAAAGGGAAAATCCAAGAAAATTTGGAAAAAACGCACACAGCGGATAATATATAGGCGTATCCTTCAACGCTCCTAACAAAAGGCCCAACTATATCTATGGAAAGGGTCTGCAGGGGCATAGAGACCAGCTTAGGCCTTTCCATTATTCCCCGTGGCCCAGTGGTAGCAATCTTGTGTATTTTACATACTTCACAGCCCTCCACAAACTCAGCAACGGAACGATGCATGTTTGGCCAATAAAAATAACGTCGAAGGTGTTTATAAGTCTTGTACGTGCCGACGTGGCAGGCGTCATTACCACTATGATAGTCTTTGATAGCCTTCAAGGCATCGAGCTTAGGTAGGACCAACTTCCATTCATGAGGAGATAGCAGGGTGTTCGAGGACTTGGTGAAGCGATATAATTTCCCATCGATGATTTGGTAATTAGGGTAAGCCTGTGGGTGGTCTTCGCATCCCTCCTTTAGTTTATTATAGACCTCATCGGTGGTATCGGTGATCTCCGTGGGTAAGGTTAGAGATCCAATTTCCACGCGACTAAGACAATCGGGCACGACGTTTAACCTACCCGGACGATGGGTTATATCGAAATCGAAGGCGCTCAGCCGGGTAGACCAGCGGGCTAACCTTCCGGTAGGGTTCTGTAACTTATGCAACCATAGCAACGACGAGTTATCCGTTATGAGATGAAAGTGGACACCATCTAAATAATTACGAAAGTGAGTAATAGAGCAAAGGGCAGCCAGTAGCTCCTTTTCACAGATGGAATAGTTTTTTTCTGGACCAGTGAGTTTACGAGAAAAATACGCTATAGGGTGCTCTCCATCATCCATATGTTGCATTAAAATACCAGACATGGCAAGATCGGAACAATCCGTATGCAAATAAAATTCTCTACCATAATCGGGCTGGATAAGAACCGGGGCGGATTGTAAGGCTAGTTTTAAACTGTCAAAAGCAACCTCACACTCAGTACTCCAAACAAAACCCTTATTTTTTTGTTAGATGTCAATGCACTCAAGGGAGCAGCGATGTGAGCGAAATTATGTATAAATTTGCGATAATACGAACACATCCCTAAGAAAGATTTTACCAACATGGTTATTCCTGACGCTTTCTTAAGTATTCCTTGATACTAAAGTTGCTACTTTTCAGCAATTGGTATTTTTGAAATTAAGAAGTGGCGCTATTTCGATGCGGATACTTTTGGAAGCTTTTCGTGACTAAAAAATCCGTTAATAAATCTAGATTGATACTAAATTGGTATTCCTGACACATTCTTAAGTACGCCAAAAAAGGCGGGTACTTACGATTTGACATTTTATAATAAGATAGCAAAAGTGTTGTCTTATTTGATTGACACAACACTTTTCCTAGCTTATTTGAATAATATTTCGGGATTAAATATTAAAACATCTAAGTATTATTAAAAAAAAAGAATTTTTTACATTTTTAAACATCAAAATATAATTTATAAGTAATGTGGTATATTATATACGGTGATCCAAAATGTTTCGATATTATCTAATTAAAAAACTTTATCTGAACATTTTAAATATAATAATGAAATGGAAAAGTGAATATTTCAAGTGCGCCACACAAATAATTATTGGCGGGACAACGGACAACACTCAACAACTGGTTTATGATATGATTTATGTTTTGTTGTACTATATGTCTTTGTAATAACTGTTTGTTTGTTTAAATAAATAAAATAAAAAAAAAAAAAAAAAAAAAAAAAAAACACTGTGCTTGGCGCGTAAATTCTAACCTCAAAAAATCGTGACGAACACAGGTGACGAATGTCAGTTTGCGCGCAGTTATCTCAACAGTCGGCTTTGTGTTATATTGAAATTTAATGTTTTAAATACATTAAAATAAAAACAAATCAATGCTTTGGTGTACCCTGAAGACATGAGGGATATTATGTTGCAGTTAGCAGTTTACAAAATTGTTATTTATTAACGAAAATGTAAGTCATACTATTCTTGTATAATTTGACATTACGTAGTTCATTTCGATTATATTATTTTGTGAAAACTACATTCAAATGGCAATTTGATTACGCTCTATGGCTTAAAGAATACTTTTATTTATTTTAGCAATGGATGAGCTCACCAGATTGTGTAGACATTTAAGAATACCTATAAACAAAGTTGTAATTCAGGAATTTGAGACTGGCCAAGAACACCATTAGGTCAAGAAAAGGAGAAAAAAGTGTATGTATACCTTTATTCATTTAACCAAGTGTTATGCATTAACTTGTGGTTTGTTTAAATAACAATTTATGAAGTTTTATACTACTGAAAGTTTTCAAAGATAAGGGCTGCATGTACAATATTTATCAGTACCTAGAAGTGGATACAAAGAATTCAATCAAAAATTCTTGATGAGTACTCTTTTAAGCTTGTATAATATTGATAATAACTTTACAGATATATACTTTTATTCGGCAATTGAGTTATGGCATCTTCGAGAGAGAAGAAACGCTATACAATTTAAATTAATATTTTATTAATGTTTCTGTTCATACATATTTGCAGATATTGTATATAGTAAAGCTATTTCAACAACTTTTTTGTTCTTTCAAATGTATATACAAAAACATCTGGGAGTAATAAGTGTTTTGTTTTGTTTTTAGGTTAATATTTATTTATCGGCTTTGAGATACGAGCCCACAACCTCAATACGGCTATAGGGAAATCAGTGACCAAGATGCTATGCTACATGCGAGCATGCATACTCTGTTCCTCGACTCCTGCTTGTCACCGGCCAGCCTCTACAAATCTTCTGGAAGGTGCTGCAGTGTATGTCGCCGATCACCTGGTCAATATAATTATCTCTGGAGCGGCCTCTATGATTTTGAATTTGGATACAAGTTTATTTATGTGACTAGTGTTTGAATATTCATAAATCATATGATGATTGTTGCATACTTTCAACAAAATTGTGGTTCGGTTTGAAGTTTTAAGATGTCCCAATCAATTTATGCTTTACAATTTTTTTTATGTTTTTTTTATTACATAGAGAAAGTATGTATTGGTTTTAGATAGAGTTTTATTTGATTAATATAATATATATTATTGCAAATTACAACCTATTCAAATTTTGGATATAGGCATTTAATTTCAATTTATTTTAGGGTAGTCTTTGACAAAAGAAAACGTTTTTAAATTTTGATGATTAAAATTAAACACAGTTGCACTTTCACAAATTTTTTATGAATCTCGAGCGCTTTCGTCCGACTCACGCAGACATTGTCAAGAGACTAAAATAAAAATTATAAACTCAAAGAAAAGTATGGTACAATGATGGCGGGAGAGGATACTATAACTAACTGATGACAAGATATTATTATTATTGTATACATATTTTTTAGGCTAGATCTTAAGAAATTAACTAGTAGGTATCAATGGTTAACCGAAATTATGAATAGGTGATAAAGTGATACATTAATTTAAAATAAATACAACTAATTACTTATTCATAATACAATACATATCTATAATAAAGGAGATGGTGCAGGGACTTGAATGTTAACAATAGAATCGCGATTTTTATGTATCTCGAGCGTTTCAAGGCCTAATCTACGATACTTGTGATCTTCTGAGTGCAATACCCTCACATTGTTCATACTAAAAGAATGGTTATGTTCAATGCAGTGGTCCGCCATCTCAGAGTAACCAGATAGACCTCTAAACGCTCTATGATGTTCCTTTATTCTAGTAGTAATGGATCTGCCTGTTTCTCCAACGTATTTTGCTGAGCAGTCACTGCACCATAGCATGTATACACCGCTTTCATCCATGCTGTCTTTTTTATCTTTATTATTGAATAGTAATTTATTAAGGTTATTACGCGTATAAAAAGCACTTTTATAATGTTTCTTAGTGAAGTTGCTTACTGTGTCAGAGACTTTCCCGGTGTACAAGATTTTTCTCCATGGTACATCTTTATTATTCTGTTGTGGGACATATGGGTATATATATTGTGCAGTTATCATTTTCAGCTGTTTAGTTTGGAGTATATTATCAACTGTTTCATCATTATAACCGTTATTTCTAGCAATAGTTTTTATTATTTTAAGTTCTTTATCAAATTCGTTTTTGTCTAATGGGATGTGCAATAAGCGATGTATCATGGAGTGGAAGAATGCGAGTTTATGTGAACGCGGACTATTTGAAGAAGCGTGGATGATTGCGTCTGTGTATGATGCTTTTCTATAAATGCTAAATTTAAATTTTGAGTCTATGATGCTGATACAAAGGTCTAAGAAGTTTAATTGTTTATTCGTTTCTATTTCTAGGGTGAATTGAATGTTTTGTTTGATTGAATTCATAAAGTTAAGGAACAAATCTAATTGTCTCTTCGTACCATTCCATACGCAGAATATATCATCTACGTATCGATAATACTGTAGTTGGAGCTAAATAGGATATTTTCAAAGTCATTCATATATATTTCGGCCAATAGGGGAGATAGTCGGTTGCCCATGGGCAGTGCGTCTAAAATTTTGTAAAAACAATAGATATGTATTGTATTATGAATAAGTAATTAGTTGTATTTATTTTAAATTAATGTATCACTTTATCACCTATTCATAATTTCGGTTAACCATTGATACCTACTAGTTAATTTCTTAAGATCTAGCCTAAAAAATATGTATACAATAATAATAATATCTTGTCATCAGTTAGTTATAGTATCCTCTCCCGCCATCATTGTACCATACTTTTCTTTGAGTTTATAATTTTTATTTTAGTCTCTTGACAATGTCTGCGTGAGTCGGACGAAAGCGCTCGAGATTCATAAAAAATTTGTGAAAGTGCAACTGTGTTTAATTTTAATCATCAAAATGAACTTTCACTATGTGAATACACAAACCTTACAAAAAGTTTTTAAATTTTATTTATTTATTGTAGAAGTAAGTATATTTGTATTTAGTTTTTTTTTTTAAATTATAAGGTGGTTGATTATTACTGTGTATGGTGTTGTGCTGATAGATAATATTTTGAAACTAACAAACTTTAACGAACTTACAAAAATTATTTCACGACTCTCATTCAAATAAAATCTTACATTGTGAATCTGTTTTTTCTTTATCATATTCCCTTCTTTTTTGGGATAACATACTTTCTTAAGTCCCTCATCATCATCAACACATAAAGATGGCTAGAATAATTGTTTTTTAAGGAAAAATAATTTAGGGTGAGTATAATGAGTTGAAGGTAAGATATCATAATTGCAAACAGCATTCATGAAAAAAGATTTTTTCTTCTGTTAAATACAGTTTACTTAACCTTGAAACTTTTATTTGCTTACTATAATATAGATAGTAGAAGTTGGTTGCTTAGTGGTGAATTAGCTGACTTTACATTCTTAAGGTACTTGAGTTCGATCCCTGGCACCTGCCTTATGTTTATAGTTAGAGTATGCCCGTCATTCAGTTGTAATAGTAAAGCAGGGTGCTTTTGTTGAATCATTTCTGAATGTAATGCAAACGGATGGTCCTATATAAATCAATCGATTCTCCCTTTTACACTCTTCTCAGGAGCATAGGGAGGCAACAAAAGCTCTCCACATAACAACTCAAACGGGGCATAGATTTTTATGTAGATATAACTACCTAAATGAATTGGAGAACTATATTTTTCAAAGCAAAAAGAGAAGCCTCATTGACCTGCAATTTTAACAGTTTGGTAAGCAAATCGGATTGTAAAATTAGATTTAAACTTTCACAAAGAAACGTAAACATTACCAATTGCACTTATTTTAAAGTAAAAATTAAGATTTAAAGCAAAACATGAGAAACAAACATAGGTATCACACACTGCGTATTTTTGGAATCAAGCTGTCAAAATTGCAATATTTTGGCTTCACTTTTGAATGCGAGTCGGGATTTAAAATTCGGGATTCTTCTAGAGAAGAGAATTGTGAAATATTAGAGAATTATGTTTTTTTTGTCACGCATCAGAACGGATAATTCATGAATTAATGACGCTTAATTTCTAGGTTAGGGAAAGCTTGTTTATAGTCCTGACAGTTATCAATAACAATAATCAGTATGGCCAACTTTGAAATATCAAATTTTCTTTAAAAGATGATTTAAATTGAAATTATTTTACTAATAATTAAATAAATGTAGTAATTAATTGATATTTTTAATATTTTAAGTATTTGTTTTAAAATATTTCGTTAAAATTAAATATTTATCGCAATAATTGCGGTTACAACGCCGGCTTTCGTACTGCGGACGTCGTAGTTCGATCCCAGGTGCCGACCATCTTCCTCTTTCACGACACAAGCTTTAAGTAGCTTACTGTGAAAGAGTAAAGGAGTGTATTTGTGTTCACTTTGAGTGAGCACAGATTCATTTTTTTATATAAAAAAAAAAAATTAATAATATAAAAATAAGCTGAAACCATAGACAATACGATAAAAAATACAATTATTGTTAACGGGCCGTTAAATTTAGTATCCGACAAGATTCAAATCACAAAAAAGAATCGGATTAAGAAAGCGTCAGGAATACCAAATTTAGTCACGGACTTTTTAGTCGCGATCTTTAGTCTAGTATTAGTCTCGAATAAGAAAGCGTCAGGAATACCCCTGCTGTTTAGGCGTGGTGGGGGTGGGAAATTTTTTCATAGCTTCTATTTTGAGTTCGTCGGTCCGTAGTCCAGAACCGTCCACAATATAACCCAAATATCGAAGAGAAGATTTACAAAATTCTGATTTAGTCATATTTATGGTGAGCCCACTTTCCTTCAGGATGGATTGCACGAGTCTTAGATCCTCGCAGTGTTGCTCGAATGTTTCACTCACAATCAGAATATCGTCAAGATAGCAATGTACACAACCAGGAAAACGGTGACTAAAAAGCTGGTCGGCGATCATCTGCATGTGACTAGGAATGTTGCGTAGACCGAAAGGACAAACAGTGAACTGGAAAGATCCTCGTCCATCGACGAAGAAAGCCGTCTTGTCCTTGGAATCTGGGTGAAGTGGTAATTGCCAAAAGGCCTTGGAAAGATCCAAGGCAGTAAGGAATTTAGCATTGCGCAGGCTATCTAATATTCGGTCGATCCAGGGCAAACAATAAGAATTAGGTTTCGTTACCTTGTTTAAGCCTCGGCTGTCGAGACAGAAGCGGGGTTCCCCATTTTTCTTATTCACTATCAAAGCAGGTGATTGCCAAGACGAAGAAGCAAGCTCTATCACTCCAAGCTGTAGCATCTTATCGATTTCTCTGTTCATTATTTCTTTCTTCGCATGCGGAACAGGGTAATGTCTCTGCCTAACAGGATCTCCAATGGTTTCTATCTTATGGTAAATTCCTTTTATGCGTCCGAGCCCTTTCTTTTCATAAGAGACATCCTCATATGTTTGCTTGATAGTGTGGATGATGGCAACTTGTTCTGGAGTTAAGATTGACTGTCCGGTCAATCCAGGATTGTTGGACCGAGGACAGGGTGGGGGTTTGTTTATAGGGGCCGTTTCCGTCAGCGAAGTAAGTTGTAATATCTGCGGAAGCGAGCCGACAGTAGCTGGGAATAACTCAGGACATATGCCGAAGGCTCTCCAAAAATCTACTCCTAAGAGATACGGGGTAGTTATAGATGGCACTATTAAAAATGTAATATTTCTCCTTAATCGTTTGTATTCGACCGGTAAACAGATTGTTCCCACGACCGTTTGGTGACGGCCATCTGCAGTAAGAACCTGAGTAGAACAACCGTTTATTTCAAAACCCAAAGAAACAAACCTCGAGTGAGTGTCGCAACCCAAAACTGACACAACAGCTCCGCTGTCCAGCAAAGCTCTACACGAATTACCGCAAATCACGATCTCTATAAACGGTCGTGGGTCTACTACTCCCCGCCAGTTATAACCGTTGGTCACATCGGAAGCCCCGACTTGCCGCAGGTGATGAGACTACTCTACTGACGAGGAGGGTTCGCGTTTTTTGAAAAAAGAGGAGGGGGTCTTGAGGTGTCCACCACTGGAAGCGATCGTTCATGTACGTTACGTTCCCGGTTACGAGGGAAACGACGGACGAAAACTCTCGAACCTCTGTTCTTACAACTCCTAGAGAAGTGGCCTGGCTTCCCACAAGAGTAGCACACTTTGGGAGAACGTTGGAACGAAACTTCGGCCACCCCATTCGATGGGTATTTTTCTCGCGAGGTTTTTTTTGTTAAATTTTCGTAGTCGGTTACCACACGTTCCAATTCAGCGACCGAAGATATGTTTCTTCCGGCAAGAACGGCTGCGTATCTCACATTTAGCCCTTTCCGGAAGACTTCCACCAGTTCCGTCTCCGCCAAGGGGTCATCCAAGGTGTTATTCATTTCTGTAATTCGCGATACGAAATCGATTGCAGTCTCATGATTCATCTGTTCTGCCGACCAGATCTGAAGTTTTCTTTCTAACAAAAATCCAGGGGCCTCAAACCTTTTCAAGAAATTAGATTTAAGTTCATTCCATAACAAGTTTTCTTTAAAAATTATTCTATAGTGAGTCAAAGCCCTATCTTTTAAGAATTCAGGTAACACGAGTGTAAGTTGTTCTGTGTCGAATCTTCTAGAACGAGCAATTTCTTCCAACCTGGTAAAAAAATCTCTGGCATTGGCATCTCCGTCGTATTGTTTGACCGGCCACGATCCGAAGTGAATATTCAATGGCTGGACCACATTCTGTGTTGGGGCTTGTGTAGGTAGATATCTCATCATTGGTCCGTTCGTGTCATTTACGGAGGGTTCTGAACCATTAGATTGTACCCCCATGTCCAACGTCGTCTGAGCATTAGCACGAACCAGAGTGGCAACCGGGCCGACCCTTCCGATTGCCTCCTCGTTATACTTCCTCGCCTGTTCTCTTAATTTTTGTAATGCATTTCCTTCTGGAATCAGACCTCTGACGGTCAATGCTTTTCTGAGGGTCGCGGTGTTAGCCCTCTCCACATTTCGTATTGGAACTTCATCTCGTAGTAGTTCCTTGTTGGACATTGTGATTATGAAGGATTACGATTTTTGATAAAGTATCGGAAGTAGAGAAAATTTCTTTATGTAAGAAAATGTTTGACGGAGTTGTTTACGAGATTTGTTTTATCAATATGCGTACACGTTGAAAACAAAAGGTCGCGAAGCGAAAGAGGAAAATATGAGAAGCGACACTTCCTTACCTAGCAATACTTATAACTTCTGCATGAACACGTAATTTCCGCAATGCAAACAATAGCAGTTCCAACGGTCAGTCATAAAATATGAGGAAATTTTATAGTAAACAAGAATCAAGACAAGATTTAATCATGCAAAATCAGCAAAATAATATTACGAATAATTTTCATTTCTGAACCGGTTCAATTACAGTAAGATGTTCGACTCACCGCGCTAGCCGGAAACAGTAGTTGCGCGGATGTATGTATATGTGTGTACGCGCTCCTTCGCGAACTGCGCATTTAAATTTCTAACGGAAATAAATTCATAACAGCAAATATGTTGCGTACATTTAATCATTTGTTTCCACCAATCTCTTTGTTTGAATCCAAGTATTATTAACAAAAATCCCGGATATGAGCCCCCAATTGTTACGTTGTCTTGCTTCGCAAGAACAGCGCAGACCAGTGAATTTAGAAATGTTATGAAATATAGTTAATAGAAATAGCCAAAGGAAATCTCTGATAATCTTTTCTTTCAAAGCTCGTGTGGCGTCTAGGGGTAGACATCTGAAAACGAAATTTAGGTTTTGGTGGATTCAAAGCCAAGATTAGTAGTAACAATGTAACATAAATTTATTGCTGAAGAATTGTATGGCAAGTTATTACAGAAAAATCAAGACAAAACATTAAGCATGTAATTCAAATTGCCGTATAAATATGGCGTTATCAAATTTATCTAAATAGGTTAGTTCGGACCTCAGGCCCATACATGTAGCATATAATACAATCCGATCAGAAAAACTTTAGTTTTGAAGAGTGAACATTTTAAGGGGATATTTATGATTCTCTGTTTATCTCTATACAAATATAAAGTTTAGTGGGTTGTCTGCTTATAAGTTAACGATGACAAAGTATTGATAGGGAAAAGGTGAATGGATAGTCTCTTGAGTTATAAATGTCGAGACGCCTTTGTGACGATCAAACGGTAGTAATCAGGAAGTAGGTACATAAATTAATAATGTAAATTACAACAAAAAATGGTACATAGCTGTCTATCTGGAGCAGGGAACCTTGTTGACATTGCTGGTGGCTGAAGAATGTTTTATCGGGTTGAACCCACCTTCCTGCAGGGAAGGCTATACGGGGAAGCGTTTACAGATGTTGAAGTTCGATCTCGGAAAGTTGTCGGAGGCTTTTTTGTACTCAGGACAGGGACAAGATTCGACTTGTCCAGAGAACACGGGAACAGCTGGTGCCATGTATCTTGAGTCGAGGGCGACACAAGGAAGTCAGCCAAGGGTCGACTACCATCATATGATTACGGTGAATAAGTCTATGAACCGAATCACAAAGTTCTTTATGGAAGCGGGCAAACAGGTTTATGCACAATCACTTCAACCGTTAATTTTGAATTCTCGGCGGCGGTAGCGAGGGTTGAATTGCACCGGAGAAAGATTGAAATGTTCCCCTTTTAGGATCTAAAATACGGATAACGAGGCATTGAGAGAAAATAAACACGAAAGTACACAGCACTATCTTGAGAATCGTAAGATGATCAGATCATAGATCGTCTCTACAGCGTGAGTCGGTGCGACGCCCACGGTTCACCTCCGAAATCCCCGCTAAAAACTGACTCTGCCCGCCAGACGGCCCGACCAAAAAAAAGTCGCCGCTATGCCCCCACTCTGGGCAGCGCGTGAGTTCTTAATCGTAATCAAAACGATACTGGCAACGCCATCTATGCAAGGGGTTCGTAAACTCCACGCATTACAAAGATGCGAACCAGTGTAGTCAGCCCTCAGCCAGACATGAGATAATAAATGTGTAACATGTCCCTCAGGGTTCTCACCTGGGACCCTTGCTTTTCAACCTGTTCGTAAATGATATAGTATTGTCGATCAATGAGGCTGTTAATGTATTGATGTTCGCTGACGACATGAAGTTGTTTAGGGAGATTGTTTGCCAGCATGACTGCGAGCTTATTCAGTCTTCTCTTGATTGCCTATCTCGATCGTGTGTGAGGAATGGTCTTGATCTCAATGCATCCAAGTGTCAGGTTGTGCGGTTCGGGAGATCTAGGACAAAAACTGTTTTTGATTACCGGTTGAATGATTCATCCCTTGAATCCGTCACGAGTATTCGTGATCTTGGGATTACATTCAGCGAAGATCTGTTTTTCATTGATCATACAGTCGGTTAGCTGATGTTGCTGCTAGAACGCTTGGTTTTGTGTTGCGCCTCTCTCGTGATTTGTCTAGTCTATGGTCTTTTAGAACCCTATATGTATCACTTGTGCGCCCTCTGCTAGAGTACAACACGCCTATGTATTTGGTCACCTCACTATGCCGTGCATATTAAAATGCTTGAAGGTATTCAACGTAAATTCTTGAGGTTCGTCAACTTTAAAATGGGTATTTCGCTGGCTGATATTGACTAAGATAGGCTCATGGGTGAGCTGGGTCTTCAGACCTTGGAACATCGCCGTTTGGTTAACGATCTCATGTTGCTTTACAAAATGGTTCATTCTTTGATGGATTGTCCAGAGCTCGTTCATCTCGTACAGCTCCGTGTTCCTCAAAGGCTCACAAGAACTAATTCGGTGTTTTCTGAGGTTTATTCAAGAACTAACTATCTGCACAATTCTACGGTGCGGCGTCTTCACAGGGTGGGTAATGAGCTCGGTCATGTTGTGGATATTTTCCAGGCGGGTATAGATAGTTTTAAAAGAGAACTCTTGTTACATTTTTCATATTAACGAATTCCCAATAATTGATCAGTCTATTGGGTGCTAATCATGTCTTGTCGTCTTGTATCCTTTGATTTTTTGTTTGTACACTGTCATTGCCTTCTTTGTTGTTATTAATCCAGGGTTTGTTGACGTTCGTTATTGTTTCGGTCTGATGGAGATTATTGTATTTTGGTTTATTTTCCGATTTTTATTTTTTGTTTTATCCTTAATATTTTTATACACGCAGATAATGTTATCATTTTGCTTTTGTTTTAAATTAAATAAAATTAAAATTGAATCGTGCTTTTTTATCATAAATTTTATTTTTTTATTATTGTTTTAACTATATTGTATGATTGTATTCGATTTGTGTGATATTGTTGGTATTTTTGTTTGTTCACTTTCTTAATTTAATGACATGTAAAAGGCGTTAACGCCGTGAATGATTTAATAAATAAATAAATAAACGTATTTTATCCAAGTCTTACACTTCTCGAGATATACGTCAAAAAGTGTTTGAGAAGACTTCGACAAAACCTCAAATAACGTGTAAAGCATGCTTTATATGGAAAATCGGTCTCGAACATATATAGTAAAAAGGTTTGATCTACATATATACATAATCAAAATTTCCATATTTATGAATATAGAGTCGGAATTCAGCGGAGAAAACAGTGAAAAACGGCTATTTTAGGAGTAAGGCCCCAATCTATCAATCTATCAAATTTTTAACAAAAAAAATCAAGTTTGTTTAAATGTTTTAATATTTACTTAAATATCTGATATTTAAATAAATAATAAAATAAGTCGTTTAAAATTTGTTCTGGGTTGGCTGGAAGAGATCCTGCGGGATAAGTCCGCCCTTTGACTCAATCAATGTTTCTATGAATAATTGTTTTTTATTTCACAATAAAGTTATATTTATTTATTTATTTATTTATTAATACGAATATAGGTACCTACGGCAGATGGTTTTTAAATATTGAATCATGTAAGTTTATCAGATGTGTTATAGTGTGATGAATTGAGTACCTACTTATAATTATTTTAAACACATACATAATTTATTATCCTTGGAAAATCTAAAAACCTTTCAAAATAATATATTTCTGAGATGATAATAATTATTATCTTCACATAGCTATTTACCTAGATAAGTTCGGCGAAAGATTAACCACCCAATCTAAATACCTACTTAGCATGTTACATAAAATACTATGAAAACTATCAGTTACGCCACTGTTATAAGAAACAAAATACACATTTCCCATTATTCCTTTACAATATGATGTCTTAGAACTGCACAGGTTTGGGCACCTTGTATTTCTTCTTTTCATATTCATATTAAAAAAAAGTTATTCTTATAAATGAAAAGAACTTTCTACTAATATGTCTATATTAGTTTGACCAGAGAAAGACACAAATAAATACCGACTAAATATATAGGTACCTACCTATTGTTATGCCTACATCATAATAATAAAATTTGTGCAAACCATTATTTTTCTATTGAATAACAGCTCTCCTAAAATATCTGTTCAGATGGTTACATTTGGTTTGTACAGAATAAACGGCACTCGACTATTTGAAAAGGATAGAAATACCCACCATCTACCTTATAGTTTAAAACATATGTAGGCCTTTTTGAATTGACCAAATAAAAATAACATATCTATAATACCTAATAGGTACATTATTATAATATACTCAGAAGCCGACTTCTAAGAAAACCCCGACAATGATTCGCGTTCAGGCACTGGTCTTAGGATTCGAGTCACTTCAAATTTTGGGAGCAATCATTACCAGAGTCTTGATCATCCGGGTCTCGAAGATGGTTTTTCACCACTATGTGTTCGCATATGTATCTTTAAATCTCCTGATATAGTGAACTTTTTGCGGCATATATCACACTCGTATGGTTTTTCACCACTATGTGTTCGCATATGTATCTTTAAAGATCCAGATTGATTGAACTTTTTGCGGCATATATCACACTCGTATGGTTTTTCACCACTATGTGTTCGCATATGTATCTTTAAAGATCCTGATATAGTGAACTTTTTGCGGCATATATCACACTCGTATGGTTTTTCACCACTATGTGTTCGCATATGTGTCATTAAATGTCCTGATCGATTGAACTTTTTGCGGCATATATCACACTAGTATGGTTTTTCACCACAATGTGTTCGCATATGTATCTTTAAATCTCCTGATATAGTAAACTTTTTGCGGCATATATCACACTCGTATGGTTTTTCATCACTATGTGTTCGCAAATGTGTCATTAAATGTCCTGACCGATTGAACTTTTTGCGGCATATATCACACTCGTATGGTTTTTCACCACTATGTGTTCGCAAATGTGTCATTAAATTTCCTGACCGATTGAACTTTTTGCGGCAAATATCACACTCGTATGGTTTTTCACCACTATGTGTTCGCATATGTATCTTTAAAGATCCAGATTGATTGAACTTTTTGCGGCATATATCACACTCGTATGGTTTTTCACCACTATGTGTTCGCATATGTATCTTTAAAGATCCAGATTGATTGAACTTTTTGCGGCATATATCACACTCGTATGGTTTTTCACCACTATGTGTTCGCATATGTATTGTCATCTGTTATACGTCTTATGTCTTCAGATACGTCTTCTTCTCTCTCTTACACCTTTCTTCCCATCCTTACCTAGCATCCTGTCTTGCTGGAGGAAGATCCTTTGATGAATACTGAAGATGACGGCCTCTAACTGGCAGCATGGATTCTCACCACGACACAACGTTACCCTGGCTAGCATTAGGGTGATCCACCAAGATTTTATCTTACTGTTTAAAGTCTTAGAGCATGAGTCTTTAGTTGAATAATTATCTCAGGGTCTTGAGAAGTCCGAGAGCAAGTATTGTTCTTAAAAGGTAAAACAAGTGAGATTCATGAATGTAAACGCACTGTAATCATTTTATCATTTATTTAAGTTCACCAAAAACACATTGTACAATAGTTCAACATTTAGATCTTTAGTTCAAAGCAAGGAGTATCAAATGAGTTGCAAAAATAACCAAACATTGTCACTTATTTAAATTATAGTTACATTAAAATGTTTTCTTTAAAATTATTATAATGTTTTAACACCAGTTCAAAATTATTCACAGATTCACCTTAGTTTATTACATAATAACGTTTTCTTATAAAACTCAATAGTTTAACACCAGTTCAAAGTTATTTGTCGTTCAATAGTAACCAATAATATAATATTTGGCACCATACGAAAATTACAAAAAAACTAGATTTTATTTTAGAGAATTATTTCGAACACGTATTCAATTCGATTTATATTTTAACGCGTAATATATTATTTCTTTTGGAGGAGAGCTTGTGTTCGGGTGTGGCTCGCAAGCAGGCACACACCCGACTGACTCGCAAGTTTACGAACAGAGCCGAGCCAGTCGGCGAGTACATCGACTTCCTATGGCGGAGTCTGTCGTCTAACTAAGTTCATAGAAAAATCATTATTCTGATAAAATGTTGAGAGGGTTTGAATACTACATAGGAATTTTGATATTAACTGTAATGACGCGCTTTGACCGTTACAAATTTAAACTTTATAATTAATTTATTTCTTTCTATAATTTTAATATTATTTCTCTTATAATTCTCAAACAGTATTTCACAATACGACATTCCCCTCTAAGTTATCCAAAACAGAAAAAAAATCAGTAAAAAAAAAGAAGCGCTTAAGCAGTATTTTGATTTTAACCTTTACAATGATCTGACAGACAAACAATTCAACAAAACTTCCACATATACAATACAACCTCGGGTGGCAAAACTAGTATGGGTTTCTATAGGACATAATGGTTACAAAAGTTACAAAAAAAAAAAAAAACTTAAAGAATTTTTCAATACTTTAGTCGGACCCCACAGCTAGTATTTTTACTATAAATACAATCGAACCTCTATTTGCGCTAATCGGAACAAGCATGTCTTAACAAAATTTTTCCTTTAATTTCTTTAAATTCATTATCATTATACAATACAAGGTATGTCTGCAATTCCTTTATGTTATTTTACCTGGTAGGTCCTTAAGGGAGTCAGGTGTCTATACAATCTACCAACAGCATGTATTCAAGACTGAGTTCACACTTTTATTTCTTTATACAATTTAAACCTGTGGTGCCGACAAGGTAATCGTTAGAAGAAATGTGGAATATAGAGATTCTCACAACACAAACAGTGAGACAAATCTCGAGAATCTTCAGAGTAAATTACAAGTTTAATATTATTTTGGAATAGTCAAACGAATAAAGAATGTGTCCTCAGCATAATAAAAAAAATTGCAAACAAAACAATTACATATCAGGAGATTTGGAGTTCCACATACATATTCTCTAAAGCTTTTTTGTACATTCATCATTGTTCATTTCCTTCTTTCATACAACAAAATTGGTACCAAAAGTTTAAATTAACTCATTCATTCATCTTGTACTCCAAACTCTACGACAACAATAATTTTACTAAACAACGTTATGAAATTTATATCAGGGAAAAATTCGTAGATGGTATGCTGAAAACACATTAACATACAAGAGTATTTGGTGAACATATGAAACTTAGATTAACATTAGGTACATAATATACATTTATTTATCAAATTCTTACAACTAATGGACCCTATTTCTGTGTCGGTAATTTATTTTAAGTTTGGATTTTAAATTGGCCATCCCAGAATACCAAATGTAAACTGGTTATTCACTAAGAATCACTTTATAACATTGTTCACTAATTTCTTTCTTTAAGACACAGCCTAATATGAGTTATTCAACTCCAAATTTTTTTTTTTTTTTGTTAGCTAATTTAAACCTTGACAAGTAATTGACTTATGTGCAACCAACGGAGTCCACTAATTTTTATCTATTAATCTTAACTAATTCTCTGTCTGCCCAAGTATAACAGAGTATCGAGGATGTTTTCTCGTGCTAGCCGAATCCAAAGATATACGTGGATTCAATTGCTCAAGGACGCCACGTAATTTAATAATTATAGACAAAATTACGAAAATTCTATAAAAGATAGTCTAAGAACTACTCACTATTAATATTATAATTTTCTTATGATATGCAGAAAAGGCGTCCCTAATTCTGTCACGTGCAATTATACTAAGTGTACATACTTAAACTACTTATTTTTAAATATAAGATATATCTAAATATATAGATTATGACATATAAATATACACTCTGCATTCGGAGACAGGTATCAAACGCGAGATAACTATCGTAATACAAAGAACGAGGTATATGACTAATAATTACGATAAATTAACATTATATACACGACAGACTTACGTAGTTATACACACACTGGTGTACAACAATTTATTCGTCTGCAAAACAATGATACAAGGTGATCTTCTTTAAGTCGATCTGACTCTAGCGGGGTTATTTTTAGTATATTACTCAAGTAACAACGCTAATTATTTTCAAAAGAAAATAATTCTTTGACTCCACCATTCACACGGGGAAGTCAGTATCCAAAAAAAAAATAACAACGCTAATCATTTTTCAAAAATGATTCTTCGACTCCACCATTCACACGGGGAAGTCAGTATCTCAACAAATAAATAACATAACAAAAGGGGATGAGTCTGTATTCGATGACTCACATCATTACACGAAATTGTTCGTATAATCTTTCCGAACTTATGGTCACAAGAATCGGAGTATCCATTTGTACCTGTTGGCTGGAGAGAGATTACCAAACGTACCTCGATCACTAAACAGTACACAATTTAAATAAGCGAAAGAATAAAACAAAAGGTACGATATACAACGTACCACAAACGGATTAACAGGATTCGACGCTTTTGCGGAGAATAACTTGTTTGTTTGTCCATCTTAACTAAGAAGGGGAGTCTATTATAAGCCGATCCTGGCTCTAGCGTACAACCCTCTGAATTCTTGATTCAGCAAGTATACACCAATTTAGTAATTAACCAAAAGGTCTTCCTTGAAGTGTGATCAATACTTCCAAGGGTAAACAACTGATAACTCTAGTTCCAGCCTTCATCACGGATGACTGAACCTATAGAGAATATCCTAAAACTAAATTATGATTTTATTTCTAAAATCCATAATTCTTTCCTTAATACGCACCACACCCTCGCATATAAGGAGAAAACTCAAAACATCCTAAACCTAAATTATGATCTCGTATCTGAGATCCATAATTCTTCCCTCATATATTTGCAAGAAAAATACAAGGAGTAACCCATAACATATTGAATGACCTGGCAGGATCACTCAATACTCTCTCCGTTCTATTATCAGGGGACACCCTATGGCGCCACCATTTTCAGTCAGAAGACGACAACAATAAATAAAATAACAATTAGGTGTCTTTAACTAGACACATCCTTAGGTATATAGAATAATGGCAATACGCTTATAACAGGCGGATTACAACAACTTACTATATGAAGTATTATACTAATGTCTACTATCCTATTTTAGATATCCAATTTGTACAACACCTAAGACAGAACGCTTCATGACGTTATGCATTTTAAATAAACAAAACAAAAAAAACTCTTATACTAACTATGGTACAAGACATCCTAGTCTTAACAACTACAAGTGACACGTCTGGCTACTACAACCCATTCACACTCTTCATCCTTTCATACTGGAACATCATCGTAACAAAATTTGCTGTGATTTGATACCCCACAAGCCATACTTCCGAATTGGTTTGAGAACCACTGGTATGATATCAAAATGTTACGCTTTCAATGTCGGAACAACTACAGCCACAAAATTTCCTGAAGTTTGATACAACTGAAAGTATATACGCAGATAGTTTGAGAAACACTGGAATTCAGTACTAATATGAGGCTTTCTAATAACGGAACGAGCACTGCTATAGAATTTCATTAAATTTGACACCCATGAAACCATATCTCAGAATTGGTTTGAGAACCACTGGAATACTAATAATATGTGACGTTTCTGATAACGGAACTATCATCGCTATAAAATTTCCTCTGAATTGATATCACAGAAGGTATATATCAGAAATGGTTTGAGAACCACTGTAACACTAATCAAATGTGACGTGTTTGACAACGGAACCAACATCCTTATAAAATTTCCCTTGAATTGATGAACCTATGTCTCAAAAAAACGGTTTGAGAATCACTGTACTAATAACAAAAATTGACGTATTTGATAAGGGAACCAATACCGCTACGAAATTTCCTTTAATTTGACATCCATGAACCTATATCTCTGAAATGTTTTGGGAACCACTGTATTAATAACAAAATATGACGTTTTTGATAAAGGAACCAATACTGCTATGAAATTTCCCTTAATTTGACATCCATGAACCTATGTCTCAAAAACGGTTTGGGAACCACTGTATTAATAACAAAATATGACGTATTTGACAAAGGAACAATTACTGTAACAATTCTTGCTGAAATTAAACACTCCAGATGCTATACCTCTAAAATGGATTGAGAACCACTGTACACGGATGGTCAAATCATTGAACAAACAAAACCACTATTAAAAAAAAAGAACGCATCTATCTGAATTCCATCAAGCAGGAATTTGTTTACTATTGGGAATCGAAGTTTTCTTACTAAAGAATTTACACTCAAAAGGATATAGCTCCTTTTATCGGTCTTACGAACTCATTTACCTAAAAAAAATGGCTCACGAAAGTAAATGGAGCGAAATTAAATTCAAAGAAAGAATATCAGTTCAGTGCATGATAATATTATGATACCTAGCTATTTCCGCTGACTTCTACGGCAAGAATATTCGCTTTATTATTTTTGTGAATTCAACAACTGTAGGTCAGAGACCTTGGGACTCTACACGTGTTCTCGAGGTCAACGATATCCGTCGCGCGAAATATAACATTCTCCAAACTTAATTAACCCTCAAGCGCTCACATACAATCAGACTTCTCTATTAAAATTTTAATTACGTTTATTAAGTTTTCTGGAAATACTGTTATTTCAATCTATGGATCCTGATTACTCGCAGTACAATGGATGACAGATTCATTAGGGATTTCTAACCCTCACTATGGCAAAACTACACATATACCTGTTGTGTTTCTTTTTCCTTTTTACTTCCCCAGTAAGCCAGGTCTCCGAGCAACATATACTTCATGAAACGGGTCATGCCTTTCATCCATAGTAATTACAATAAAATATTAATCACGCTGAATTCAGTCACTTACCGGACCACTAAATACGCTAACACGAATAAGATAACAAACCTGAAAATGGAAATCGTAATCTCGCCTATCCTCGCATCTACAGGGGAAGGCACGCAACAAGGGTACATCCAGGAAATCCAAAATTATTTTACTTTATGGTATACTTTCAAAGGAAGAAGAAGAACTCTAATAATTTACAATTAAGAAGGACTGGTATATTAAGGATGAACGAAATCTCATACAAGGAACGAAACTGTGGTATTATTTAACCCATTCAATACAATAAGTCACGAAGAAGAAGAAAATAAATCTTTCTATCACGTCGGTTTACTACTGTGTACTGGCTAATAACTCGTATGGAGGTAGGTATCATCGATTTGATACAACAACAAAAATTAAAAGGCTGCAACAGATCACATATCCAAAGTACCTAATGAGGAGAATGCAATTTGAATCAATACGTCTAGAATATTCTAGATCTCGAAAGTACATACAGCGGGTACGTAACTGCGCAATAAATTATTCCAAAATAGGTAGGTTCGTTCTAATATTTCTACATAATTCCGGGATTTTTGATCGTCGGTAATATCTTGCACACAAAAGATAGGCTCCGCGCCGAAGTGTTTGCATATTGCGTCACATCTTAACGAATTCGTAGCATAGAGGCGACATTCAGTGCACACATAAAAACGGTTTTGGTATGTAAGAATTTGTATTCTGCGCAACGCCTTAATGAACTAGTCCCCAGAGGCGATTTATCGTGCACACAGAAAACAAACCAAGGAATGAAACGGTTGATAATTATTATTATTGCGTCAGGGGTCCGCTGACCTTCGATATTTCCTGTCGAAACCTGTTTAGAGCGGCACGCTCTCCCTCCCCACACACACCTTACCTTCGTACCCCTCGCCTCAAGGCACACTCTCTACACTCACACACGCAAATCAAATCACATAGAATAACAATCCATTGGTGTACAATATATCGCGCGATATTTCTTCACTGACTAACGCTGAATCCTTTAAACCTCTGAGAAAACAACCATGAAACTCCTACCCACAAACAAACTGTTTCTCCTCCGATCACTGGGTTTAGTAATTACAATCTTTAATTTTAACTAAATTTTTCAAGATTAAGACAATAAGAAAATTTCTTTTCATAAAAAAAAAAAAACAGAATACAAAAAAAAAAAACTTTAGTCAAAGATAACAATTATTTTTCTAGCATTTATCAACTCTACGAATAAGAGAGAAGACAAGAAAATGTGCGAGAATGTACCATTCCAGAATATCTCTACAGAGCATATTAATTTTAGGAAGGACAACCAACACTTCCCAATTACCACTCTCCTATGCAAAATTTATTTTACAGGACAAAAGCTAAAATGTGGACAAGCCGAATGAGTAATCTTTATACAATTTTTACAAATAAAACAAAAACAACTTCGAGACGCCTCGCAGTCGTTTGACCATAGGGGTCATGAGAGAATAGAAAAAGAAGAAAATTACTTGAGCGCTGAAGAAAGCAAGCCATTCTGAAGTGATTTGATCAGAAGAGCATAACAAAATTTTTCGGAATAATTCCGTGATCGTTGACGGGTTTTCTCATCGCGGAACTATACTAGGTAGGTACTGTTTTACGTCATCTCTCGCCTGGCGTCGTTCTAACGGATTTAGAAAGCTCTGTCAGGAGCGTCTGACAAAATAACAGATTTAGGCGGGCAAATTTTTCGAACAAAGAAATGCACAGTACAATTTATGATTCTAGAAACAAATGAATTGGACTTGGTTTGCACAATGTTACAATTCTCTTGAAAGCAAATACAACAATAAAAATAGTCAGATTATCTTGTCAATTGGTTGAATTATACAAAAAGGGTTTGATTTAAAGTTTAGATTTTAAAATGCACAATTAATGTTCATGATCTTACTTGACTCCTGTTGCCTCCCTCATTATTTGCTCTATGTGGCCCCGCGTTGATTAGGCGCCAATGTCATCTGTTAAACGTCTTATGTCTTCAGATACGTCTTCTTCTCTCTCTTACACCTTTCTTCCCATCCTTACCTAGCATCCTGTCTTGCTGGAGGAAGATCCTTTGATGAATACTGAAGATGACGGCCTCTAACTGGCAGCATGGATTCTCACCACGACACAACGTTACCCTGGCTAGCATTAGGGTGATCCACCAAGATTTTATCTTACTGTTTAAAGTCTTAGAGCATGAGTCTTTAGTTGAATAATTATCTCAGGGTCTTGAGAAGTCCGAGAGCAAGTATTGTTCTTAAAAGGTAAAACAAGTGAGATTCATGAATGTAAACGCACTGTAATCATTTTATCATTTATTTAAGTTCACCAAAAACACATTGTACAATAGTTCAACATTTAGATCTTTAGTTCAAAGCAAGGAGTATCAAATGAGTTGCAAAAATAACCAAACATTGTCACTTATTTAAATTATAGTTACATTAAAATGTTTTCTTTAAAATTATTATAATGTTTTAACACCAGTTCAAAATTATTCACAGATTCACCTTAGTTTATTACATAATAACGTTTTCTTATAAAACTCAATAGTTTAACACCAGTTCAAAGTTATTTGTCGTTCAATAGTAACCAATAATATAATATTTGGCACCATACGAAAATTACAAAAAAACTAGATTTTATTTTAGAGAATTATTTCGAACACGTATTCAATTCGATTTATATTTTAACGCGTAATATATTATTTCTTTTGGAGGAGAGCTTGTGTTCGGGTGTGGCTCGCAAGCAGGCACACACCCGACTGACTCGCAAGTTTACGAACAGAGCCGAGCCAGTCGGCGAGTACATCGACTTCCTATGGCGGAGTCTGTCGTCTAACTAAGTTCATAGAAAAATCATTATTCTGATAAAATGTTGAGAGGGTTTGAATACTACATAGGAATTTTGATATTAACTGTAATGACGCGCTTTGACCGTTACAAATTTAAACTTTATAATTAATTTATTTCTTTCTATAATTTTAATATTATTTCTCTTATAATTCTCAAACAGTATTTCACAATACGACAGTATCTTTAAAGATCTTGATATAGTGAACTTTTTGCGGCATATATCACACTCGTATGGTTTTTCACCACTATGTGTTCGCATATGTGTCATTAAATGTCCTGATATAGTGAACTTTTTGCGGCATATATCACACTCGTATGGTTTTTCACCACTATGTGTTCGCATATGTATCTTTAAAGATCCTGATATAGTGAACTTTTTGCGGCATATATCACACTCGTATGGTTTTTCACCACTATGTGTTCGCATATGTGTCATTAAATGTCCTGATCGATTGAACTTTTTGCGGCATATATCACACTAGTATGGTTATTCACCACAATGCGTTCGCATATGTATCTTTAAATCTCCTGATATAGTAAACTTTTTGCGGCATATATCACACTCGTATGGTTTTTCATCACTATGTGTTCGCAAATGTGTCATTAAATGTCCTGACCGATTGAACGTTTTGCGGCATATATCACACTCGTATGGTTTTTCACCACTATGTGTTCGCAAATGTGTCATTAAATTTCCTGACCGATTGAACTTTTTGCGGCATATATCACACTCGTATGGTTTTTCACCACTATGTGTTCGCATATGTATCTTTAAAGATCCAGATTGATTGAACTTTTTGCGGCATATATCACACTCGTATGGTTTTTCACCACTATGTGTCGCATATGTGTCATTAAATGTCCTGATATAGCGAACTTTTTGCGGCATATATCACACTCGTATGGTTTTTCACCACTATGTGTTCGCATATGTATCTTTAAAGATCTTGATATAGTGAACTTTTTGCGGCATATATCACACTCGTATGGTTTTTCACCACTATGTGTTCGCATATGTGTCATTAAATGTCCTGATATAGTGAACTTTTTGCGGCATATATCACACTCGTATGGTTTTTCACCACTATGTGTTCGCATATGTATCTTTAAAGATCCTGATATAGTGAACTTTTTGCGGCATATATCACACTCGTATGGTTTTTCACCACTATGTGTTGGCATATGTGTCATTAAATGTCCTGATCGATTGAACTTTTTGCGGCATATATCACACTAGTATGGTTTTTCACCACAATGCGTTCGCATATGTATCTTTAAATCTCCTGATATAGTAAACTTTTTGCGGCATATATCACACTCGTATGGTTTTTCATCACTATGTGTTCGCAAATGTGTCATTAAATGTCCTGACCGATTGAACTTTTTGCGGCATATATCAGACTAGTATGGTTATTCACCACAATGCGTTCGCATATGTATCTTTAAATCTCCTGATATAGTAAACTTTTTGCGGCATATATCACACTCGTATGGTTTTTCATCACTATGTGTTCGCAAATGTGTCATTAAATGTCCTGACCGATTGAACTTTTTGCGGCATATATCACACTCGTATGGTTTTTCACCACTATGTGTTCGCATATGTATCTTTAAAGATCTTGATATAGTGAACTTTTTGCGGCATATATCACACTCGTATGGTTTTTCACCACTATGTGTTCGCATATGTATCTTTAAATGTCCTGATATAGTGAACTTTTTGCGGCATATATCACACTCGTATGGTTTGTCACCACTATGTGTTCGCATATGTATCTTTAAAGATCCTGATATAGTGAACTTTTTGCGGCATATATCACACTCGTATGGTTTTTCACCACTATGTGTTCGCATATGTGTCATTAAATGTCCTGATCGATTGAACTTTTTGCGGCATATATCACACTAGTATGGTTTTTCATCACTATGTGTTCGCAAATGTGTCATTAAATGTCCTGACCGATTGAACTTTTTGCGGCATATATCACACTCGTATGGTTTTTCACCACTATGTGTTCGCAAATGTGTCATTAAATTTCCTGACCGATTGAACTTTTTGCGGCATATATCACACTCGTATGGTTTTTCACCACTATGTGTTCGCATATGTGTCATAAAATGTCCTGATCGATTGAACTTTTTGCGGCATATATCACACTAGTATGGTTATTCACCACAATGCGTTCGCATATGTATCTTTAAATCTCCTGATATAGTAAACTTTTTGCGGCATATATCACACTCGTATGGTTTTTCACCACAATGCGTTCGCATATGTATCTTTAAATCTCCTGATATAGTAAACTTTTTGCGGCATATATCACACTAGTATGGTTATTCACCACAATGCGTTCGCATATGTATCTTTAAATCTCCTGATATAGTAAACTTTTTGCGGCATATATCACACTCGTATGGTTTTTCATCACTATGTGTTCGCAAATGTGTCATTAAATGTCCTGACCGATTGAACTTTTTGCGGCATATATCACACTCGTATGGTTTTTCACCACTATGTGTTCGCAAATGTGTCATTAAATTTCCTGACCGATTGAACTTTTTGCGGCATATATCACACTCGTATGGTTTTTCACCACTATGTGTTCGCATATGTATCTTTAAAGATCCAGATTGATTGAACTTTTTGCGGCATATATCACACTCGTATGGTTTTTCACCACTATGTGTTCGCAAATGTGTCATTAAATGTCCTGACCGATTGAACGTTTTGCGGCATATATCACACTCGTATGGTTTTTCACCACTATGTGTTCGCAAATGTGTCATTAAATTTCCTGACCGATTGAACTTTTTGCGGCATATATCACACTCGTATGGTTTTTCACCACTATGTGTTCGCATATGTATCTTTAAAGATCCAGATTGATTGAACTTTTTGCGGCATATATCACACTCGTATGGTTTTTCACCACTATGTGTTCGCATATGTGTCATTAAATGTCCTGATATAGCGAACTTTTTGCGGCATATATCACACTCTTATGGTTTTTCATCACTATGTGTCGCATATGTGTCATTAAATGTCCTGATATAGCGAACTTTTTGCGGCATATATCACACTCGTATGGTTTTTCACCACTATGTGTTCGCATATGTGTCATTAAATGTCCTGATCGATTGAACTTTTTGCGGCATATATCACACTAGTATGGTTTTTCACCACAATGCGTTCGCATATGTATCTTTAAATCTCCTGATATAGTAAACTTTTTGCGGCATATATCACACTCGTATGGTTTTTCATCACTATGTGTTCGCAAATGTGTCATTAAATGTCCTGACCGATTGAACTTTTTGCGGCATATATCAGACTAGTATGGTTATTCACCACAATGCGTTCGCATATGTATCTTTAAATCTCCTGATATAGTAAACTTTTTGCGGCATATATCACACTCGTATGGTTTTTCATCACTATGTGTTCGCAAATGTGTCATTAAATGTCCTGACCGATTGAACTTTTTGCGGCATATATCACACTCGTATGGTTTTTCACCACTATGTGTTCGCATATGTATCTTTAAAGATCTTGATATAGTGAACTTTTTGCGGCATATATCACACTCGTATGGTTTTTCACCACTATGTGTTCGCATATGTATCTTTAAATGTCCTGATATAGTGAACTTTTTGCGGCATATATCACACTCGTATGGTTTGTCACCACTATGTGTTCGCATATGTATCTTTAAAGATCCTGATATAGTGAACTTTTTGCGGCATATATCACACTCGTATGGTTTTTCACCACTATGTGTTCGCATATGTGTCATTAAATGTCCTGATCGATTGAACTTTTTGCGGCATATATCACACTAGTATGGTTTTTCATCACTATGTGTTCGCAAATGTGTCATTAAATGTCCTGACCGATTGAACTTTTTGCGGCATATATCACACTCGTATGGTTTTTCACCACTATGTGTTCGCAAATGTGTCATTAAATTTCCTGACCGATTGAACTTTTTGCGGCATATATCACACTCGTATGGTTTTTCACCACTATGTGTTCGCATATGTGTCATAAAATGTCCTGATCGATTGAACTTTTTGCGGCATATATCACACTAGTATGGTTATTCACCACAATGCGTTCGCATATGTATCTTTAAATCTCCTGATATAGTAAACTTTTTGCGGCATATATCACACTCGTATGGTTTTTCACCACAATGCGTTCGCATATGTATCTTTAAATCTCCTGATATAGTAAACTTTTTGCGGCATATATCACACTAGTATGGTTATTCACCACAATGCGTTCGCATATGTATCTTTAAATCTCCTGATATAGTAAACTTTTTGCGGCATATATCACACTCGTATGGTTTTTCATCACTATGTGTTCGCAAATGTGTCATTAAATGTCCTGACCGATTGAACTTTTTGCGGCATATATCACACTCGTATGGTTTTTCACCACTATGTGTTCGCAAATGTGTCATTAAATTTCCTGACCGATTGAACTTTTTGCGGCATATATCACACTCGTATGGTTTTTCACCACTATGTGTTCGCATATGTATCTTTAAAGATCCAGATTGATTGAACTTTTTGCGGCATATATCACACTCGTATGGTTTTTCACCACTATGTGTTCGCAAATGTGTCATTAAATGTCCTGACCGATTGAACGTTTTGCGGCATATATCACACTCGTATGGTTTTTCACCACTATGTGTTCGCAAATGTGTCATTAAATTTCCTGACCGATTGAACTTTTTGCGGCATATATCACACTCGTATGGTTTTTCACCACTATGTGTCGCATATGTGTCATTAAATGTCCTGATATAGCGAACTTTTTGCGGCATATATCACACTCGTATGGTTTTTCACCACTATGTGTTCGCATATGTATCTTTAAAGATCTTGATATAGTGAACTTTTTGCGGCATATATCACACTCGTATGGTTTTTCACCACTATGTGTTCGCATATGTGTCATTAAATGTCCTGATATAGTGAACTTTTTGCGGCATATATCACACTCGTATGGTTTTTCACCACTATGTGTTCGCATATGTATCTTTAAAGATCCTGATATAGTGAACTTTTTGCGGCATATATCACACTCGTATGGTTTTTCACCACTATGTGTTGGCATATGTATCTTTAAAGATCCAGATTGATTGAACTTTTTGCGGCATATATCACACTCGTATGGTTTTTCACCACTATGTGTTCGCATATGTGTCATTAAATGTCCTGATATAGCGAACTTTTTGCGGCATATATCACACTCTTATGGTTTTTCATCACTATGTGTCGCATATGTGTCATTAAATGTCCTGATATAGCGAACTTTTTGCGGCATATATCACACTCGTATGGTTTTTCACCACTATGTGTTCGCATATGTATCTTTAAAGATCTTGATATAGTGAACTTTTTGCGGCATATATCACACTCGTATGGTTTTTCACCACTATGTGTTCGCATATGTCTCATTAAATGTCCTGATATAGTGAACTTTTTGCAGCATATATCACACTCGTATGGTTTTTCACCACTATGTGTTCGCATATGTATCTTTAAAGATCCTGATATAGTGAACTTTTTGCGGCATATATCACACTCGTATGGTTTTTCACCACTATGTGTTCGCATATGTGTCATTAAATGTCCTGATATAGTGAACTTTTTGCGGCATATATCACACTCGTATGGTTTTTCACCACTATGTGTTCGCATATGTATCTTTAAAGATCCTGATATAGTGAACTTTTTGCGGCATATATCACACTCGTATGGTTTTTCACCACTATGTGTTCGCATATGTATCTTTAAATGTCCTGATCGATTGAACTTTTTGCGGCATATATCACACTCGTATGGTTTTTCACCACAATGTGTTCGCATATGTATCTTTAAATCTCCTGATATAGTAAACTTTTTGCGGCATATATCACACTCGTATGGTTTTTCATCACTATGTGTTCGCAAATGTGTCATTAAATGTCCTGACCGATTGAACTTTTTGCGGCATATATCACACTCGTATGGTTTTTCACCACTATGTGTTCGCAAATGTGTCATTACATTTCCTGACCGATTGAACTTTTTGCGGCATATATCACACTCGTATGGTTTTTCACCACTATGTGTTCGCATATGTGTCATTAAATGTCCTGATCGATTGAACTTTTTGCGGCATATATCAGACTAGTATGGTTATTCACCACAATGCGTTCGCATATGTATCTTTAAATCTCCTGATATAGTAAACTTTTTGCGGCATATATCACACTCGTATGGTTTTTCATCACTATGTGTTCGCAAATGTGTCATTAAATGTCCTGACCGATTGAACTTTTTGCGGCATATATCACACTCGTATGGTTTTTCACCACTATGTGTTCGCATATGTATCTTTAAAGATCTTGATATAGTGAACTTTTTGCGGCATATATCACACTCGTATGGTTTTTCACCACTATGTGTTCGCATATGTATCTTTAAAGATCTTGATATAGTGAACTTTTTGCGGCATATATCACACTCGTATGGTTTTTCACCACTATGTGTTCGCATATGTGTCATTAAATGTCCTGATATAGTGAACTTTTTGCGGCATATATCACACTCGTATGGTTTTTCACCACTATGTGTTCGCATATGTATCTTTAAAGATCCTGATATAGTGAACTTTTTGCGGCATATATCACACTCGTATGGTTTTTCACCACTATGTGTTCGCATATGTATCTTTAAATGTCCTGATCGATTGAAATTTTTGCGGCATATATCACACTCGTATGGTTTTTCACCACAATGTGTTCGCATATGTATCTTTAAATCTCCTGATATAGTGAACTTTTTGCGGCATATATCACACTCGTATGGTTTTTCACCACTATGTGTTCGCATATGTGTCATTAAATGTCCTGATATAGTGAACTTTTTGCGGCATATATCACACTCGTATGGTTTTTCACCACTATGTGTTCGCATATGTATCTTTAAAGATCCTGATATAGTGAACTTTTTGCGGCATATATCACACTCGTATGGTTTTTCACCACTATGTGTTCGCATATGTATCTTTAAATGTCCTGATCGATTGAACTTTTTGCGGCATATATCACACTCGTATGGTTTTTCACCACAATGTGTTCGCATATGTATCTTTAAATCTCCTGATATAGTAATCTTTTTGCGGCATATATCACACTCGTATGGTTTTTCATCACTATGTGTTCGCAAATGTGTCATTAAATGTCCTGACCGATTGAACTTTTTGCGGCATATATCACACTCGTATGGTTTTTCACCACTATGTGTTCGCAAATGTGTCATTAAATTTCCTGACCGATTGAACTTTTTGCGGCATATATCACACTCGTATGGTTTTTCACCACTATGTGTTCGCATATGTGTCACTAAATGTCCTGATATAGCGAACTTTTTGCGGCATATTATTATATCACACTCGTATGGTTTTTCACCACTATGTGTTCGCATATGTATCTTTAAATGTCCTGATCGATTGAACTTTTTGCGGCATATATCACACTAGTATGGTTTTTCACCACAATGTGTTCGCATATGTATCTTTAAATCTCCTGATATAGTAAACTTTTTGCGGCATATATCACACTCGTATGGTTTTTCACCACTATGTGTTCGCAAATGTGTCATTAAATTTCCTGACCGATTGAACTTTTTGCGGCATATATCACACTCGTATGGTTTTTCACCACTATGTGTTCGCATATGTATCTTTAAATCTCCTGATATAGTAAACTTTTTGCGGCATATATCACACTCGTATGGTTTTTCACCACTATGTGTTCGCATATGTATCTTTAAAGATCCAGATTGATTGAACTTTTTGCGGCATATATCACACTCGTATGGTTTTTCACCACTATGTGTTCGCATATGTGTCATTAAAACTCCTGATATAGTAAACTTTTTGCGGCATATATCACACTCGTATGGTTTTTCACCACTATGTGTTCGCAAATGTGTCATTAAATGTCCTGACCGATTGAACTTTTTGCGGCATATATCACACTCGTATGGTTTTTCACCACTATGTGTTCGCAAATGTGTCATTAAATTTCCTGACCGATTGAACTTTTTGCGGCATATATCACACTCGTATGGTTTTTCACCACTATGTGTTCGCATATGTATCTTTAAAGATCCAGATTGATTGAACTTTTTGCGGCATATATCACACTCGTATGGTTTTTCACCACTATGTGTTCGCATATGTATCTTTAAAGATCTTGATATAGTGAACTTTTTGCGGCATATATCACACTCGTATGGTTTTTCACCACTATGTGTTCGCATATGTCTCATTAAATGTCCTGATATAGTGAACTTTTTGCAGCATATATCACACTCGTATGGTTTTTCACCACTATGTGTTCGCATATGTATCTTTAAAGATCCTGATATAGTGAACTTTTTGCGGCATATATCACACTCGTATGGTTTTTCACCACTATGTGTTCGCATATGTGTCATTAAATCTCCTGACCGATTGAACTTTTTGCGGCATATATCACACTCGTATGGTTTTTCACCACTATGTGTTCGCATATGTATCTTTAAATCTCCTGACCGATTGAACTTTTTGCGGCATATATCACACTCGTATGGTTTTTCACCACTATGTTTTCGCATATGTATCTTTAAATATCCTGATATAGTGAACTTTTTGCGGCATATATCACACTCGTATGGTTTTTCACCACTATGTGTTCGCAAATGTGTCATTAAATTTCCTGACCGATTGAACTTTTTGCGGCATATATCACACTCGTATGGTTTTTCACCACTATGTGTTCGCATATGTATCTTTAAAGATCCAGATTGATTGAACTTTTTGCGGCATATATCACACTCGTATGGTTTTTCACCACTATGTGTTCGCATATGTATCTTTAAATCTCCTGATATAGTGAACTTTTTGCGACATATATCACACTCGTATGGTTTTTCACCACTATGTGTTCGCATATGTATCTTTAAAGATCCAGATTGATTGAACTTTTTGCGGCATATATCACACTCGTATGGTTTTTCTCCACTATGTGTCCGCATATGTATCTTTAAATTACCTGATATAGTGAACTTTTTGCGGCATATATCACACTCGTTTGGTTTTTCACCACTATGTCGTGTTCGCAAATGTGTCATTAAATGTCCTTTTTTATCACCAATAATAGTTCCTTTCGCATTGTTACTATCGTGTGGCTTTGAAGGGGCTACGTTGACATTTATTAAAAAATGTTCAATTTCATTTTCCTCTAATTTATAAATGAGTATATTATCACTATCATATAAGTCATTATCGTTTATAGATTTAGTATCCATTGTGTCAGATATTGGAAAAGCTTTTTTGCAAGTATACAATAAGGCAAACAGTATTGTGCCAGAATGAACGCGGTTCCAAGAAAATACTTTTATTAATATATTTGAGGAATACCTTCAGCGAATTATCTACTGTCGAGTGATCGCTCGGGCACGTCAGTGCGAAACTTAACCAAAACCCACCAGAGAAATCTCGTGCGATTAACGCACTGATGTTGATTTTTCCTCTTGGACGCACTTCTTCACCCCGTTAGCACACCTCCGCTGCGGATTAGCCGACGCGACGACTGTCACATCTGTCAGTTTCTGGGCGCCATGTTGAGAGTGAGATAGCATGCTCAAACTCGTACTGTTTTCTATACATTCATCTCTCTCTTGCGGTGTTTCGCCATAGATTACTTCAAAATTGTATTCACACCTCCGCCTGATATTTCGCGGATCCGTGTGTTTCGCAAGGCTGTTAGCACACCTCGCGAATCGCGGCACACGGAACTGCAGAAAGCGAAATCGCAGGTAGTGTTAGTACACTAGCGGGTAAACGAGTAGCGAAAGAGAAAAATGCACATAGTAAGTATTCTATGGTTATGTTTTGTTGGGAAATATAAATAATTAAAACCACAATATTATTTCACATTTCATATATATTTTTAAATATTACAACATTAACGACGTTTTTACTTACAATTTAGAAAATATGCACATCCAACTTCTGCAAACCTTCCCACAACAAAACGCAGTTAAGGGGCCTTACTCCCAAAATAGCCGTTTTTAACTGTTTTCTCCGCTGAATCCAGACTCTATTTTCATAAATAAGGAAATTTTGAATATGTGTATACGTAGATCAAACCTTTTTACTATATATGTTCGAGGCCGATTTTCCATAAAAAGCATGCTTTACACGTTATTTGAGCTTTTGTCGAAGTCTTCTCAAACACTTTTTGACGCATATCTCGAGAACTGTATGACTTGGATAAAATACGTTTAGAGATAAAGATAGTGGTGAAAATTTTACAATATATGTTCGAGAGGATTTTTCGCAAATTTCCTCAGATTTTTCAGAAAACACTAAAAATCATTTTCCAATTAAAATTCTTACCAAAGCTCTGTCTTGTTAGATTATTTTTCTAAAATATTCCAATACATTGGATAATTTCTCATGACGGCTCATATCAAAGCGTTGAACCATAATGGTCCATATGACCATTCTATTTGTATGAAGTTGCGATAGAGATTCCTTTGCAAAGAATTGAGGGAGTTTAAGTAAAATACGGCGTTAGACTCTCTCTGAAGGAAGATTTAGATATCCATGATTTTTCTAATATCCAACCAACAAAAATAATAATAAGGTAGGGAAGTTAGGCCAAACATGAAGTAAACACAAACGTTTTATGTATTGTAAGTTTATAATAGGTAGGTATAAGTACCTTATGACGTTGCGAATTGGAAGAATAATATTGGCAGTGCATATCTACCTATGTAGGTACATATTACAAGAAATCTATCAGACATCAGAATTCAGATGAAGATTAATTATTTTATTTTATTAGAAAGTCTATAATTATAGAAGGTTTATACAAGTGGTTGGTTGACCAGTAGTATCAGTCGGCGGCTTTCGTACTAATGGTCGTGGGTTCGAGTCCCGGTGCCGACCATTTCTACTTTCACAACAAAACCTTTGCTTTATGTAAAGTATGTCGAAATTGTATTTCTGTTCACTTTGAGTGAGCCCAGATTCATTTAAAAATGCGTGTTTGGATAATATATTTTTTAAAATGAATCTGATCTCACCTAATACATAATTATTATACCTACACGTTTTTGCACATGTTGTGAGACACGATGGAACAATGTACAACATTTTTATGTTTTTTTTTTGTTATTTTGAAGGTTTCAACACCCGGCGAAAGTAACAACAGTGTTTTTATGTTTTATTGTGGTTCCTATACAATAAGAGAAAAAAAAGATTATTGTCACATCTATAAAAACATACTTCAAGTAGGTATATTTTAGCCATCGCATCATCTGGAGTACAAGAAAGACTTCAAAGTATAATATTAGGATACACAGACCTAGTGAATGTCTGTATAAACGTGTTTTAGTACCTAATACACGCACCATGTGATTCTCAAATCGACACATTACTGTGAAACATCTTCATGTTTTTTAAATTCATAACTAGCAGCAAAACCTTTCGGACGACAGGCATAGAAAAGAGTCGTTAATTCTTTGAATACCCATATTGGAACCTCATACCATTTTATCCTAGACTAACATTTTCTACATCACCACACCATTCTCGCGCGCCAAATAAAATGATGCAGTAGTTATAGGAAAAATGTTTACCGCCAGCATTTGATTGAGTGCAGAGACGTATTGAGTGTATAAACCAGCGACTAACCGATGAAATTAAAAGTATGAAAATATTTCCTGTAGCTGGATTAGTGTATTGGTGTATATTGTTATATGATAAATATGGAGTTACGGACGAACTTTACAATTGTAATATATTGGAATTGTTTATTTTTACCAAAAATGTCGATGGGTTCCATTGGATGGTAAGCACAAAAAAAATATTTTTTTGGGATAGATGGTAAGTATGAAAAGATAAAAACATATGGTTGCAAGTGAATGAAAGATCACTTCACCCATCAATGGCTGTCCTGTAAGTCATATTATTATTTTTACTATAGTCCCTCACGAAATCCGTAGGTACCTAAAAAAGACGGACACTTGTTACCAGATGGTTGATATAATATTGGACCTTCTCAAATGCACAATTTCAGTGTTTATATAGAAGCCTAGACTTACCTACATACTTATAACTCACTCGATTGGTTAGGTCCGTATGAACAGATTTAGTTGAGAGAGATGTAGGTAAAAACCGTTCAATATTGATCTATGTCAGTAAAAAAAATCAAAACATATTATGTTTTGCACCACATCATTATAAACAATGAAAGGCTCATAAATTATTTCATATATTTTCAGTTTCAATGGTACGCGGATAGGTAGGTAAGTACTTATGACTTACCTACATATTTTGATGTCTTTATTATAACATGTAAAAATGACAATATATGAGTATCCACTCTTCATAAATCTGAAATCGAGAATAGATGGGGTAAGGGCGTATGGATCCTGAGCAGCTTCAATGACTTCTCTTCTCACTCCACAAGCTCTGCTGCGAAGGAACGAAACACATTGTGAGATGCCTTCCCACTCCCCAGTCTTCGAGACCCGGATGTTCAAGACTCTGGTAATGATTGCTCCCGAAATTTGAATTTATTCCTTTCAGAGACCTGGTGATCATCTATGGTTATCGATAAATGTTTACCCGAGCTGGCGTGAATCGAATCCCAATAATCATTGCCGGGGTTTGCTCAGAAGTCGGCACCTAAGCAACTAGGCTATCGTAGTCGATATCAATTATACTGTAATAAAGAATACCTACTAGATTTTATGTTATTTTTATTTGGTCAATTCAAAAAGGCCTACATGTGTTTTTTTACACTATTAGGTAGAAGGTATTTCTATATTTATTTTTCAAAGAGCAGAGTGTCGTTTATTCTGTACAAACCAAATGAAACCTCATTCGAAACTGACCTTTATCACAAAAAAATGAACACATCTTTTAGCTGTTATTCATTACAAAAAAATGGTTTGTACAAATTATTACGATGTAGGTATAATAATAGGTAGGTACCTATATATTTAGTCATGGTGCATTTATTTGTGTCTTTCTCTGGTCCTAACTACATACAAAATAATATAGGCGTTTTAGTAAAAAGTTCATTTCATTTATAGGAATATTATTTATGAATAAGAATATGAAAAGAAAAAAATACAAGGTGCCCAAACTTGTGCAGTTCTGACGTCACATTGTCAGAAATAAAGGGAAATGTATGTTTTGTTTCTTTAACAGTGGCGTAACTGATAGTTTTTATAGTATTTTATGTAACATGTTTGAGTAGGTATTTAGATTGGGTGATTAAACTTTCGTGGAACTTATGTAGGTAAATAGCTATGTGAAGATAATATCAACGCAGAGATATATTATTTTGAAAGGTTTTTATTATGTGTTTAAAAAAATATTATAAATAGGTAATCAATTCATCACAATATAACACATCTGATAACCTTGCAAGTTCAATATTTAAAAACCATTGATCGTATATTGTTATAAATAAATAAACAAATTAAAAATGGTTTAATGGTTTATATAATATATTTAAGTAAATAAACAATAAAACATTTAAACAACCTTGATTTTTTTTTGTTGAAAATATTAAAACCAAAATATTGATAGAATAAAGAAATGTTTCTTATTCCACAAAAATATTTCACAAGTATGTATATTGCTACACCACTGCGCACAAAAAAAAAAATGAACAAGAGGATACAAATGAAATGGCGATATATTATGTTCGTTATGATAGTTGAGATGGATAGATACAATTTTAACTAAATATTTTCACAGTTTTTTTAAAAAATTTATCCCCTCAAGTAGTTTTTGTATCCATGATTTTGGGGGGTCCAATTGGAACTAGGAGCGTAATCAGAATCTATATTCCAATTCAGACACGAAAAATATCTGGCGTTACATAGCCCCTTGAGAGAGATAAAAGAGTATCTGGTTGAACAAAGCTATTATTCTATTGATGAGATGTTAAATCAAACTTAGCCTTATTTGTATTATTACAGGGTTTAACTACACTACTTGTTTGCGACTGGGCTTGCCCTTGAACTTTCCGTTTATCCATTGGTCCACATTGAATTCTCGTTGGGATGGCCCCTTGGTAGAGTGCTCTCATTTGTTGTCAGTCAACCAACCTTTTTAATCTCGGTGACTCTCCACGCTATTATGGTGTATATGTGTGTGTATGTATGTATGTGTGTGTATGTGTATGTATGTATATTTGTATGTATGGGTGTATATGTGTGTGTGTGTGTGTATGTATATGTGTGTATTTTTTTTTGTTGATTGTATATATATTTTTTACGACATTTACTGACAGGAGACTGAAAGGCTCTTTACACCTTTTCAGCCTCGCCCACTTATGTATTTTTCTATTTATATGCATTTTTATGTATTATAGAATATCACCCTTTTAAGATTTTTGTGACTTTCAAGATGTTTGCATAATATACCTATTTATTTTTATATACCTAACTACACTTGCTGACAGGAGGCTGTGAGGGCCATTTAAACACCTTTTCAGCCTCGCCTACGTATCCATTTGTCTATTTCGTTGTGTACTTTTGAAGATTGATTCATGTGCGATTCTTGTTTTTTTACTATTATTTTGTATCAACTTTGTTTGAATTCATTAATGTAATGTTTTGTATCTTTTTGACGACTCCAAGTGCCTGAAAAGGCCTAGGGATGAGAATGATAAATAAAAAATAAAAATAAAGCAAAGCTTGTGTTGTGAAAGTACGGAAATAGTCGGCACCGGGATTTGAACCCACGACCTTCAATACGATGTACGTCCGAAAACCGCCTAATATTTTTACCTAATTATAATTTTCAAAAGATAACACTCGGAAATGAATTTTATTACTAGCATTTTTATTGATAACCAAAAACATTAAATTTCTAAAATAAATTATTTTCAAAATAATTCCATATTCTTATGCGCTGCCAAATTATTCTAATCCTCTGATTCGCAACGTAATAAGGTACTTAGGTACCTATTATAAACTTACAACATATAAAACGTTTTTGTTTACTTCATGTTTGGCCTAACATCTCTATCCTATTATTATTTTTAGTTTGTTGGAATCAGAAAAATCATGGATATCTAAATCTTCCTTCAGAGAGAGTCTAACGCCGTATTTATCTTAGACTCCCTCAAAAATATTGCAAAAGAATCTCTATCGCAACTTCATACAAATAGAATGGTCATAAGGACCATTATGGTACAACGGTTTGATATGAGCTGTCATGAGAAATTATCCAATATATTGGAATATTTTTGAAAAATAATCTAACAAGACAGAGCTTTGGTAAGAATTTAAATTGGAAAATGATTTTTAGTGTTTTCTGAAAAATCTGAGAAAATTAGCGAAAAATCCTCTCGAACGCATTATATTATAAAATGTTCACCACTATCTTTATCTCTAAACGTATTTTATCCAAGTCTTACACTTCTCGAGATATACGTCAAAAAGTGTTTGAGAAGACTTCGACAAAACCTCAAATAACGTGTAAAGCATGCTTTTTATGGAAAATCGGCCTCGAACATATATAGTAAAAAGGTTTGATCTACATAATATACACATAATCAAAATTTCCTTATTTATGAATATAGAGTCGGAATTCAGCGGAGAAAACAGTGAAAAACGGCTATTTTAGGAGTAAGGCCCCTTAAGCCTTTTTCAGTCGATTTCTATGCTCTATAACCGCAGATACAGTCCACTTAATCCTCGCTCAAACAGCACGAGCTCTGCTCGATTTTGGGGGTAAAATGTATATTAAATATATTATGTATAAGTTTGTTTATTGTAGGTACCTATATGCAATGTGTTTTTTTTTTATTTATCAATAAAATATTTGATTTTTCAAACACATTATTTGTAACACTTATCTATATGTTATACTAACACTGCAAAATTTGTTTAATTTATAAATAGGTAAAATACCTATGTGAATTTGAATTATAATTAAAATTCATTATGGTCGAATTTCGACCACTGGGCGACCACTAGTATTAATTATTACGTCTGTCCATCCATAAGGAGCAAGTGAGATAGATAGAAAATTATTTCCAACCGAAGTTATTTCAGAAAAATAATAATAATAATAATAAGGACAATTTATATCGCGCCGTTTTGTGGTATTCCTACCACCTCAAGGGCGCTTAAAATTAAATTAAAATAAAAAGCATCGGATAATATCCGTAATAATAATGGATTAATACCACAAATAAATAATATTATTATATAGTGTTGATATACCTATTATATTTTTAATTATATTACATAGGTAACATTCTTTATTAATTTTTAATATACCTACTCACCCCTATTATTGTGTTTGTGTGTTTACAGTGTAGATACTATCGTTTGAATACTATTTGAAACAATACAATACAATTCTCCCTTTTTACACCCCACCAGGGGCATAGGGAGGCAACAAGAGCCCTCCATTGCGCTCGATCTTGCGCAATGTTTATGACCTCCTCCCACACCATGTCCAAATCCCTCAGCTCTGCTTCGAAGGAGCGGAACACAGTGTGATAGGGTCTTCCTGGTCTTCGGGACCCTGATGGGACAAGATCATGAAAAATTCCAAGGAGGTACCTACTTCTTATTGATTTAAATAAACTGATGTAAAATACAAAAGTTTATGGAGTTAGTCTTCCTTGTACTCGGAATGGACTGGCAGATCGGGTAATAAACCAATACAAAAGACATAATCGACTGGTATTGTTTACATCAATTGAAAAGGGATTAGGATCTCTAATTTTTTATGGCCCCGCCTGCCAGTTCATTACGGGGATGCTGTACCATCAGTGTTGCCAGGTGTTCGGTATTTTACCGAACTGTTCGGTATTTTTGCACCGTGTTCGGTATGAAAAAAATACCGGACTATAGATGGCTCGGTATTATTTGCTCCCCCCTAAAAAAGCAGAACCAAATTTTGGGAATGACTTTTTTTCTTTTTTTTTTTAATAAATTTATAACATTCTGGATACAAAATTTTGAGAATGACCTTTTTTGGTGAATTTCCAACATTGCGGATACCAAATTTTGAGAATGACGTTTTTGTGTGGCAACCAGGGCCCCCACATGCCCGGTGCTACCGATGCTACGGCAACGGGGCCCGTGGGCCAAGGAGGCCCGCAAGGACGGGGGAATAAATTAAAAAGTAGAATATTTTTAATAAATCATAGAAATAAAACCAAAATAAAATCAATAGGACCAGTGGCGTTCCGTGGGTTATTGGCGCCCGGGGCGCCCCCACATAACTTTTCCTAAAAAAAAGGTCATTTCTAAAATTTGGTATCTGGAATAAAAAAAAAAGGTCATTTCTATAATTTTTGCCGCCCTGCTAATAGAGGCGCCCGGGGCGGTCCGCCCCTCCGCCCCCCCCTCGGTACGCCACTGAATAGGACTAGATTTATGTGTATCAATGATTCAATGAAATATTACATAAATTGGTTCATTGGATTTGCAGTGCGTTGCGTACAAAACGTGTCTGAATGTACAATAGCTGTGAGTAACAAAACCACCACCAGGGTTATTCACGAAGAGTAGGTATGAAAAACTGTAAATGAAAAACTTATCTGTGTGAATAATCAAGCAAACAAAAATATTTAAGATTTTATTTGTTCAATTATTTTTTTACCAGTATTTAAAATAAATTTACGATGTGTTTTAAATTTGTGTTTAATTTGATGAAAACTAATTGTAATATGTATATTGTAAAAAAGGGTCAAAAATCTTTTTTTGGTAGTGAGAGGGGGGCCCATCATGTCTTTTAGCAACTGGGCCCAGGAAATAATGTGGGGGGCCTGGTGGAAACCCTGCTTCCTACAGTAGTGTATGATTTGAATTTCGGATTAGGGATCTCCATACCTAAAAACGGTTTTAGAAACATTTCTCATCAGGCCGAATAAACAGAAAATTTTAATAAATTATATCAAAAGAAATATTTCATTTGAAATACATACTGTAACAGAAAATATCGAATTTCAAGTGTTTGAAATCGTTAACGATAATAATTTTGATGGAAATGGAATACGAAAATCAAAATGTCAAAAGTTCATAAATAATCATAATATTTAAAAAATTCGATGTAGTCATCCATAAACATCACTTTCGTTTTTACCCGCAGTAAAGATAATAATAAGTGCGAAAGAGAGAGGGAGTCGGAACTGTTTTATTATTGGAACTGTCTGGCTAAATAAATTAGACTTTAGTGAAAACGCTCGTTAAATATGACCGTAGAAATTATAAATCACTAATACACATTGCATGACTTTATATTATATCTCATGTAATAACAACATGAATGACGATTTTTAGTTTTTTTAATACCTTCACATTCAGTTTGGAAAAGTGTCCCGTTTGATTCGTAAATTCCAGTTTGACTTGTAAAAAGTAAAATTTGTTTGTTAAATCCAATTAGAAATTTAAAAAAACTGCAAAGAATCCGATTCATAAGTAGTATAATATTATTATAATGATTGAATGTTGTGTTTCTTGAACGCTAGGTGGCGCTAGTGACACCCCCTCCCATAAAGGATTTCATGAAGCGGTCATTCTGTTCCTGTTTATATTGTTCTCTCTGTGTATGCTATGCTCATTGCTCTGTGCTCAGTTGTCAATTTGAAATCGCGGTGGTTGGTCGTACCGAATTAAGCGGATTGAAGATTTTTGTTATTTATTTTGTTTTGACGCCTGAAAGTTTTGTTTATAAGTTCTCCATTCGAGTTTAGTGCTCTAAACGGGTGGTGCATAAATGAAAAAAAGTTTAGTGCTGTGCGTGATATTTTTTATTCTTCATTCTTTTTTAAAGACAAACGTTTTTTTTAACTTTTTGATTAAGTAGTGTGAAAAAAAATGAATTCACAATCCGATTATCGTTATTATAATCAAAATGATTATTACTATCAATACCGTCCTTTGGAAACAAACGTATATAATAATAATTACAACAATTTATCGCAAAATGATCGTAGTGTTGTGAATCTTTCAAAATACAATAGTGTTCAAAATAACAAGTGCGCAGAAACGACTCCGAGGCAAAATTATACGCAACAGAATTTCAGTTACTTTCCGTATCAACCAAATCCGACGCATTTCAACAATTCAGCTTCATGGAGTCAATATCCTGATGTCAACAATCGTGGCATTCAACAAAATGACAGCATACAGAATTATTTTCAATACGGACAAAGCGGTCAGAATGTTTATACGAAGACCAATAATAGTGCTACGGTCCACTGGCACAATTTGCAAAATTTCAAACCTCAAACATGTGAACCTAAGAAGAGTTGGCATCAAATATGCACGACCGCCACTGGTTACCTTCCTTCGAATGAGTTCACAGCACCTCTTCCTACCACTGCCAATCTTGCAAATATACTTGTCCATTCTGGAGGGCAGGTTATTCATAACAAAACTATAGTTGCCGACGCGAAGATTATCAACGACGACGAGGTTTTTATACCGAAGAAAGCATCCGTGAAGCGAACAAGAAAGACTGCCAATGATATCCCTATAACAGTTGCCACTTACACATCTGAATCTCAATTGTTGGATCGTAAAACCAAGGCGGCTGTCAAAAGAAAGACCGTTGGAAAAATCAACACAAACAAAAGGAAAAAGTCAAATTCATCGATCACAAACGATAAAGGGGATGAATTTATCGATATATTGGATCCATTCCCATTTTCTACGGGCTCGTTTGACATTACTGAAGAAATTATCATTCCTGAACCCGTTGATCTTTTGAAAAACAACAAACCGATATGTGAAGAGAAAGATCAACCTTTATCGCAGCTTCTGGACTCCGTGTATTAATATATGTACGTAATGATCCATCTTCATTAATTATTACATTTTTTTCCGTAACCTCAGCGAATTGATTATAAAATTAAATCAACAATACAAGAAATCGGTAATTTAAAATACAATTTGTTTAATTTTTAAACAAAAAAATCAATCAAAAGTAATTAACCGTGTTTTCACAAATCTCTCAATTATTGTGAGTGGAATTGCAGAAAAAAAACTTTCGTTTCTAGTCCCATTCCATTGTTTCTTTTTTCTTTTTTAATTTGAATGTAGAAGGATTCACATTGTTAAAGGTACAATCAATTTTTTTGATCCATTTTCCCATTAATCTGACTATCAAAATGTTTCTTAAAAAATAATTTCAATAATATACTGTTACTTTTGTTTATTTTTGCATATTTAATTATATTTATTAAATATGAAAAGGATCATTTTTTAATATCTTCTCTCTCATTTTTTAATATCAATCAATTTTTTCATTCATTTTCCCATTAAATAATTGACTTATCAAAATTTGTTTCAAAATGATATTTTAATTTTATAAATACTGTTACTTTTGTTTATTTTTGCACATTTATTAAATATGAAAAGGATCATTTTTAATATCTACAATATTGATTAAATTTAACCTTTGTTCTCTTATTATGTTGCATGTGTTTTTTTATTGGTTAATTATTGGTAATAATTATTGTGATTCTATGTTGAAAATGGAAACAAAATTGAAACTACACTTTATTAAATTTTCGTCGATGCATACATTGTCAAACTTTTTTTTAAAGTTGTATAGTTACCTACGTAAGGTTCCAAAAAAATTAAAATCACTGACCATCGTTTACGTTTTCTATTATTATTTGTGCAGAAAACTGATAAAGTGATCGATTATTATTATTTTTTTCATTTAAATAAATACCTTGGAGAAGCTTGTATCTTTCTGTTTACTTGTGTATATTTATTTATTTAATAAAAGTTTAATTAAAAAAAAAAAAAAAAATAATAAAAAATTTAAATTAACTCGTTGACTGCCTTTACATTTTAGGTATCTGCATCCGAGTGGCCAACATATAAAATTTGTTTATTTTAGTAGTAAAAAAAAAAAACATTTTGAAAAACCACTTCAATATAATATATTTTTTGAGCTCAAGCACCATGCCACTATACACACAAAACTCCAATCTGAACGCCAGAGGAATATTGACAAATACAAAATGTATTGTACTCGAATCCCCTATCGGGGTTTGTGGCGCTCCGATTGAGCAGCCGCACAACCCCGATAGGGGTTTTCGGCAGTCAACGAGTTTTAAAGCTATTACCCATTTTATCGGTATTATTATAAATGGTGCCTTTAACAAAATGACCGAAGTTTGGAAAGCGTCGCATTTTACCGTCGAGACGAAACTTTATAATGTTATTATTGTTTGTGTTACCCACTCTTTTTGATGTCAAACCTTGCCAAAGACGAAAACCCAAAAGTAACTGTTCTGAAACAAAATCATCTATTTACTATACCCATTTGTTATTACATAGGTATCTAAATGTAGATTCTCCATTATTTCGTATAAATATAAATAAATAATTAGTTGTGTTATTTTTAGATGAAAAGATTTAAAATAAAAATGTGATTTAATAAACCGAGCTTTTTCCCAAAAATTATATTTAAAATTGTACATAGCTATGAATAATAATAATGTGTGTTATTTCTTTATAAAACTTGTACATAATATTGATAATCTATTGTATGTTGTTCATTTTATATAAATAAATCTTATGTTTATTATTAAAAAAAAGTATTTTTTACATCACTTATTTCCTCTTATTTCCACTTATAAATATGAAATTAATAAACATTGGTAGGAACAATTGTTTCCTATATAAAGGGTCATCGATGGAACTTATTGCCGTAGGCAATTTTTATTGTCAAATTGTCCCGTTAAATCTTTGATCAGGCTAATGCCGGGTAGATATTATTTCATGTGAAAAACATCGAGGACCGAACCCGTAATAGTTGTAATATTGAATCTGGCTTCTGAGGCAACTTGGCTACCGATTTTGATATAAGGGAGCGTTCAAGTACTACGTAACGCAATATGGGGGGAGGGGGGGTTAGTCTTGTAAAACGTTACTATTGTATTACCGGCGCCGCAACAAAGGTATTTAGTGACTTTCCAGTAATAATTATGATTTGAGGCATACTTGGTTGTATTATGTGAGTTAGGCAACGTTTAGTTAGAGAATGGGAAGAGGGGTAACAAAGAGCGTTACGATGTATCTCGGGAGGGGGGGGGGGGTCAATAATGTTAAAAAAATGCGTTACGTAATACTTGAACGGTCCCTTAATCAATCATAAATTTTTCAAAATAAAACAGAAGATATAATAATAATGTATCTTGTGCCATACTTTTACAAGGTACAGGGTGTTTGGTAGAAAATTAGACATGCTTGTATAGAAAATAGAGGAGATCATTTTGGGCCATATTATTATTGACTTATTTCAAAACAAACACCACTCATCATAACAGCGACATGCCTTTGCAATGAGTGATGACAATAATTATAAAAAAAATAACAGTTGACTTTATCAAGTCGCGTAGAATCATGATCTGTCTCGTAAATACAGTGTACGACACAAAAGATATCGATGCGATCCGCCATGTCTATTTACCGGAGAGTTGCGGATTATATTGTGGCTACTCAAAATTAACATAGGCTGCTCACCTTTTTTAGGGATTTTTTTAAGATGAGGTCTATAACTTTTTATTTCAAATTTACACAAGGGTAAGATAAAATAAATAGCAATTCCAGAAAATGGCGTAAAAAATGGTTAGGGTAAGTACGTCAAAGTCCAAACAACCGTTTTCGAAATTTGAAAAGAGTCAACATTACATTACAGATACCAAATTTTCGGAACAATCTTTATTTAGGTTTGTGAAATCTAAAAAGGTTTGAGCCTACGACGCCAACTATATATGACAAATTCTAGCAACAAAATGATTGTTTACAACCTGACAACCATTGACATTAAATTATATTGATTCGCAGATTTTGATGGAATTGTTTTCGAGCTCTCAGAAATATTTTTTTTACATTCAAACATATTTTTGCATAAACTTCAAATTTGAAATCAATATTCATAGTAAAAACTACAGGACGTCGGGAAAGCTAAAATAAGTAGAAAAAATAACAACTAATGACTCTAATAATTCATTACTAATGTTCGATTTTAAAAAATGGAACAAACCACGACGGGCTTACTTCCGTCTTCTACTGTTATTTCGAAGGCTGGCTTAGTGTGATCACTTTACGTTAACAACGTTCGCCATTAGGTGGTAATGTTTAAGTCTTCGAAACTCCTAATCATGAGAATTCTCGACATGTTCAACATGTCGAGAATATAGTCCATCCTTTTTACATTTCATTACATTTTACAAGTATAATCTTATCTACGCATTTTCATATTATACATCTACTTATTCAATAACATAATATTATTTTTTCTTTTTACTAAAAATCTTATAGTTTCATTTTGGCATTCAAATAACAAGATAGTATTTACATTTTTGCAATTTGTATTAAATTAAGAAAAGTTGGGTATAGTTCCCATACATAAATATTCAATTTAACTATTAAGCTTTATCCATTTTAAAAGTAATAAAGTCTCATTGTGTTATATTATAATCTTTTTGGTACACTACTTACTACTGGTTAACTTTATAATGTATGTCTATTGTGTTTTGCCAACTATTTTGTTTGTGACTATATTGTAATTGTAAAAAGGCCTCGGCCGTATATTAATTGAAAATAAATGTCGAGAATTCTCATGTATGCAACAAGTAGATAATTGATAATCAATGAAATATAGAGATAAAAGTTGGAAATTATTGAGAACAAGAGAGCAACCAAATTTAAAGACTGCGACTGCTGTCATGTATTTGGCGCCAGGATATGACTATATCCATTTTTGTTATGTCTCATATTTATTGGTTTTGTTGGTGCACAACGTTCTAATTCTTTCTTTGTTCTAACTCTTTTGCTGTTTTGTAAAAGGCACTTGTGCCGTATGATTATGAAAAAAAATAAAAATAATAATAATTAGGTCTAGATTTTTGTGACCCTTTTTCAGGACTAGATCTTAAAGAAAAAATAACAACTAATGACTCTAATAATTCATTACTAATGTTCAATTTTTAAATGGAACAAACCACTACGGGCTTACGACCGTCTTCTACTGTTATTTCAAATAACTATAGTTGTTATTAAAGTACGAAGCCCTAACTCACTGAACAAAGCCTGTGTTGTGCAAAATATAACTGTTGTCGCCTTTACGTCGGCGTCAACAATAAATTATTTTCAAAAACTTGTTTTATCCCTTCCTTTTGTTCACATTTTTTCGTAAAGATTTCCTTTCATTCACATGGGTACTTTGTTTTCAAAATACATAACTACAAAACCCGTTGGCCTTAAAATAATGGTGAGTTAATTATTATTATTTTTTACTATCGTTTTGTTTAAAAGGGACCACCATTTTTTATAAGTTAGGACACTGATGTTGCTTGCAGATTGGATGATATTTTTATGTAAGTATAAGACACAACATGTTTCGCAGATGTTATCCTTCATATTGAATTTGATCGTCACATCTTCACACCTACTTCATATTTTCTTCTTCCTCTTTGGTCGCTAAAATTTATATTGTTCGTAAATGTGTGTATAATAAATTACATCCTGTTACCCGCTTGTAGTGCAACAAGTCCGATTTTTATTCGGGTGCTCTGATGGCAATACGTTTTGTATGGAACTGTTCACAATTACTGATTGTTTGTTCACAATTATTACTGATTGTTTGTTCGCAATTACCGATTGTTTGTTGCCGGCTAAGTGTGAACAGTCCCATACAAAAAATGTTCTGCCACCAGAGCACCTGAATAACATTTGGACCCGACAAGCGGGTAAAAGGCTGTATGTTGAAAAATTGTAAATTTCCTAAAAATCACAAACATTCCATGACCATATTGAAAGAATTGAACGTCAAAAAGAATAACATGTATCTAGCAGCAAAACCTATCGGATGACAGGCATAGAAAAAGCTCATGAATTGTTTGATTGTGCTATAAATCAGTCATATCATCTCATAGGGTAAGAACGCGCCGACCGGCGCAAATAAAGTTACTATGCATTTGAATGGAAAATAAAAACACCCACAGAAAAAGCAGGAACCCGCTTTCCGGCATGCCCATTTAAATGCATTAAAACCATAGACAACAATCTTTGAGCTGATCGGAATCGGCTTTCTACGTGTTCTACCTTATGATAAAGTATCAACCTCCATCTACCTATAATATAAAAGATAGTCGGGTTAGTGCGAACACTGATAACTCGAGATCGGCTCAACAGATTTTTATGATGCTTGGTTTATCGGATTCTTCTCCGCACCGGATAACAGAATAACTAATCGAAAGAGGGATATAAAAATAATAATATAACATAAAATAGGTATGGAACGGATTTACTGACAACAACGTCATCTGTGAAAAATTCAATAACAACACAATTTTTATTTACAACCATTGTAAATCACTTTCACAGGATCGTAATATAGTGGACTGGATATGACAACATGAAGATACAACTTTCTGTCCTCTCTCCCTACCCCTGAATGGATGTAGGTATATTATGTGACATTTTATGGTTTTACGAAGTGACCTAATGCACTATATTTAAATAACGAAGCAGGTAGCATTATCGTTCTATTGATTACCATAGAAACAATCAGTATCAAAAAACAAGTGAAAATCATCTCTATGCCAACGGATCAACAAGAGACTCATTGGAAAAGTCTAGAAAATCTTTACTTTACGTTGGCATTTGTTCCAAACAAATGCTTTATTTTATTAATATTGTCACCTAAAAATGCATTTTGTTTTATGTTCGAACAAATTGACTTTTAAATTTCTAAATTTGAACACATTATATTTTTAAAATCAAATTAAGCAGTTTAGTTTTTTATCAACCGATTTAAAGTGTGTAGTTTTTTTGTGTGTTTATTTATATTTTTTTAATAATGTTTTTTATTGACATTTAATACCTATTAATTCTGGTGAGTATCTATTCATTCATATTTTTATTTTTAAATTTCACGTAACACACACGTAGTTTTTTATTCGAGTATCATAATATGTCCTATTTTTATCAAAATTCAAAAACGTCCTTACTCCGGAAATGCGACGTATGTGGTATGTACCGTGTTGATTAACGCCTCTGTATGCGTCAAAAGAAAATCGATACAATATTAATTATTATCTATTAGTGATAAACAAAGACAATATGTAATAAACTGTTGGTTCAAAATGGGTTATGTCCAAAAATGCGGAATGTTTTTTTAGCGATTTCATCATTTTTGCTGCCACAAAAGTCAGGATTAAATTATTTTAGTGTACGCAAAATAAGGTTTAAATGCATCTTTTGATAAAATTCTGACGCAAACCTCCGAGATGACTCATATTTTGATTGCCAACATCCATAAGTAAGTAAAATAGGGCTTAGGTATGTCATCTTTTTACAATAATTTATTGATATCTAAAATACATATGAACCTTTTCTTACCTGTAGGAATGTGGTGGATGTAAGTGTTGTGTCAATAAGTTGAGATGATTTGGGCATGTGGAAAGAATGGATGCAAGCAGAGTGATAAAGACTATTTATAAGACTGAAAGGTGGCGTGGCCAACAGAGAATGGCGTAGATCGAACACATCGATTCTGTCCTTAAGGAAAGACAGGTAAGAAGTAAGAGAAATAGGAGAGGGTTTATGAGAAATGTTATGTCGGTGGAAGAAGCGAAAGACGCATGGATAGAAAAGAGTGGAGGTCCGTTCTCTCTGCCTACCCCTTATGGGACATGGCGTGATGTGTAAAATAAAATAAAAATATAGATTTAGTCAGATGCAAAAGAAATAGGAGACGATGTATTAGAAATAGTAAGTCGGTGAAAAAATGTGTCTGGATAGAAAAGAGCGAGGGTCCGTTCTCTCTGCCTACCTCTTAAGGGACACGCCGTGAGGGATTTTAAAATAAATAAATATGTAGATAAGAAGTGTTTTTAGTTTGTACCAAAAAATAATTATATAACAAGAGTATGATAATATTAAATTTGTCAATACCTGTCGCAGGTAAAAGACAGAGATGGTAAAAAATCCTTTCTAACTATAGACAATAACCTAAGCAACCTCTCCCCAATATCGGGACAAAACCCAACCCTTTATCATTTCCTAGAAATATGAAAAATCTGGTAAAAATCGAAGCTGGGATTTTCAGTTTGGAAAGTTTACTATGCATGGGTTTATTTTAAGCGTATGTCCCAAAAAAAATATTTTAAAGTGGCATTATTTGAATTTGACAATTACCTATTATATTAGAATGGAATGTGGAGGGAATGTTAGCGTAGTGACGAGAATGAAAGTGAATTAGTTTAGGTGGTACAGGCATGTTGAGAGATTGAATAAGATAAGACGAGGAAAGAATGGCAAAAAAATGATGTATAAATCTGAAAGAATGTGTGCAGTGTGCACGGAGACGTGGCCGTCCTAGATTGACGCGGGTTGATCATATCGGTACCTTCTTAAAGGAGGCTCAAGTCAGGAGTAAAAGGAATAGGAAACGATGTATGCAAGGGCGTCACCAGCCCGAGGCCTAGGGGGGGGGGGGGCGGGGGGCAATTGAACCCAGTCATAGGCTATTTTCCGTATATCCTATATTATGGAGGATGAGAAATATATGAATTTTAAGTATAGTCGAGAGTATGAAGATTTTTTTAGAATTTAACGGCAAATCACGGTCTTAGAACTTTGGTTGCTCTGCAGTTGCCTACATTTTTTAATCTCAAGGGGGGGGGACAGCTGCCCCCCCTTGGCGACGCCCTTGGATGTATGCGAAACGTTAACATTCTTGAATGAATGAAAGAGACTTGTTTCGATAGGAACTAATAAAGTCCGTACTCTCTGCCTACCCCCTTCGAGATAAAAAAAGTATCCGAAGATAAAATAATAGTATATAGAAATATAACATTTATAATACAAGTTCCATAGATATGTTATGTTGGTGGAAGAAGCGAAAACAGTGCGAAACAAGATGCCCCCCGAAGTTTACTTTATAAAATTTCTTCAGAAAAACTAAAATTTCAGAACAATTCATAATAGTACCGATCCTACACCTAATTAAAAAAAAATCGCAGAAAAAACATCAAGTATCACCTCAGCACGGGCTCTTGCCTAGTGGGGTGATAAATTCCAATAATTTTATTCTCATTCTCATGTAATTCATATTTATTTGTATTATTTTTTTGGAAATAAAATTAAATAAAAAAAAATTAAAAAATAATCAAAATTGGAAATCATCCAAAATGTGAACAATGATGGTACATTATTAACAGATTCAGAAGGCATCCGATATAGAGAAGCGAACGAAAGAAAACCATCCACAAAAAGATCACTGCCCATGAGGGGGCGTTCAAGTATTACGTAACGCGATTTTTGAAGATTTTTTACCCTCCCTCCCCCCCATGTAACGCGCCGTAACGTTTTTCTGTACCCCCCCCCCCCCTAAATGTTACGTAACACCCAAGAGACTATTTTTTACTGAACTCTCGTACAATGCAATTAAATGGATATGCCGGAAAGCAGGTTTCTGCTTTTGCTGTGCGTATCCCCATTCAAATGCATAGAAACATTATTTGCGCCGGTCGGCGCGGCTGGGAATCGGCTTTTTACGTGTTTCCACCAAAAGCTTTAACTTCGGAGAACAAAATAAAAATGACGTTCGTTACAATCGAGGGACTTCCCGTAAAACATGTCGAAAAGGGTTTGCTAACTTCGGAGAAAAAAATGATGTACGGTACTCCCGTAAAACATAAACGAAAAGGGTGTCCAAGATGGGAGAAAAAAAAATTACCTACCTACAGTACAATCGAGGGATTCCCCGCAAAACATAAACGAAAAGGGTTGCCCAACTTGGAAGATTTATTTCCCAATTTTTTTTTTATTTAAGAAAAAAAAGTCGTTACGTAACGCTTTGTTCGAACCCCCCCTCCCGCCCCTGTAACACACAGTAACGTTTTGCAAGACCCCCTCCCCCAAATTGCGTTACGTAATACTTGAACGCCCCCTGACTTGGTCTGGAATCCATCCAGCCTGGCGCGCCCAAATTCAGATTATTGCTGCCTAGAGTCTAGACTCTAGCTAGACCATAAAAAAATTAAGAAATTTCCAAGATTAAACATCAAAGAAAGTAAACGGGCAAAATCCTTTGTGTGTTTTACAGCTTCCGTAATAGTTAAAATTATTTTGACTGTTATTTTTTTCGATTTTTACGACCCTAAACATTTTGTTTAGTTTTAAACAAAAGAACGAGGAATATCCTTCGGAGACGAAATGCGATAACATTGAAACAAACTAAGTAGTTCTACGAATTGTCTGCACGAAGCGCCGCCGGTAGGCAGAATTCTCAGAATCAGACATTTTTAGCAAGAAACTTAGGGTGTATCAGCTATAAATTATTACAGTTTCTTTTCAAATCCTAAAACAATAAAACCAATATTTTTTAGGAATATACCTGGATTTAGTTTTGTTATCCACTCTACATCTCTTTAAGGGTGGACAATTTGAATAGTGAGACTCTCGAAAGAATTTTAAATAAATTTCATTTCTCGTCACAACCATCCTTATTTCTTGTGTTCAAATCGTGACATTCCTAAAGTAACATTATGGAGTCATTTGAGTGGATCATTTAGAAAAAGAGAGACCCTTTGCACACAGTTTTTATCGTATCAATTTATTGGTTTTTTTTTTCTCTCTTTTTTTACTCTAATCTGTTAGTATTAGCGTTAGGCGTCAATGATTTTGCCACGCTACTTAATCTACCTTTATATTATCTACATAATAATTCAGAAATGTTTGTTTGACTTTTACCGTATATGTGAGCATCACGCTCAAAATACAAATGCTACGTCAGATATGAATCTGCGCAGAGCCGTGCAAACTGCTTGAAAAGGTTCTTAAATACAATTTGCTGCATTGCATATATTTAGAGCTATTAAAAAAACTCAATTTTTTTAGGATCTTCATACAAATTTCTCAAAAAGACAGTAAGTCATCTTTTGAAAACAAAACTACTCATGTAAACGTTGAATGGAATCTTGGTATTACGGTATGAAAATGTAATAAAATAATTGTAGATTGATTTGTTACACATATAAATGTTATTCATATCTTATTATTCTCAATAAATAAAGATTTAATGAAAAAATTTGAAAAATGATTCCTCCATTTTGAAGTTGGACAGATAGCACAAATCACCCGCTATGTGTGGAATGCCTAATTAATTATCACACATTAGAGGGTGTAGGGAATGTAGCTAAGATTCAAACCACAGAGCTCTCTCTATGAAAACTTGAAAATTATGTCGGTAGGTTCGTATAATATTATGAGGTCGGTAAAACAAAAATTGTAAAAGTGTCATTCTTCTTTTTCTGTGCTTATGTCAGTTATAGAGGTCTGTTAAGCAATGGGAAGCTAGACTAGAACCTGTTTAATTACCTACCGATCAAGCCTGACAATCGGAATCAAAAACGTAAAGCAAGACGGGTATAAGCTAGTGTATAATATTCTGTAGCCTTAGTATAAGTTTTCGATGATCGAATATCGAAACGATCATCGAAAGAGTTTCGAAAAATTTCCATACAAAAATGATCGAATGATTCGAGCGTTTGATTTTAGAACACTATTTGCACGCTTATTAGCGTGCAATTGGCTTTCGATAAAACTTGTACTAGTCCCACTGTTTCTTCAATTAACGAAAATTGTGTGGAGCGAGTGAGATATGTATGAAAAAAGCTATGAATATATGATTGTAACGAACTTCAGCATTGTGACAATTTTTACAAACAAACTTACAAACTGGCGAACAAAAAGGCAATGGCCAAGAAATGGCAGACACCGCTAAAGCTGCCAAACAAACTACCAAAGTCGCACAAGCAAAGGCATCATCAGGTAGAAACATTTATGATGATGTTAAAACAGAAAGAAATATGAAAGAAAAAGACATATTATAGAACGTAAAGTACCTTAAAGATGACAAATGGCCAAATTCAGTACTTACCAGAAACCAAGACAAGCATACACCAGAGATAGAAACAATACCGCAAGCATTTACTGAATGCGACCTATTAATTCACATAGCCAAATTGACGAACTAAAACCAATCCAGAAGATCATCAAAAGAGGAGGATACTAGGTGCGATTGTCGCCGAATTGTGCAAACACTGGACAAATATGGAATTACTTTTCTTGCTGAAATCTTTAATCACATAATGGAAAATTTATCCCATACATCTGTAGACAGCTTTTTTGTGTCATTTTACAAGGGCAAAGGAGATGCATGACTGTGCTAAACCCATAGAGCTATTTAAATCATGCCGAATACAAATAAGCCGAAAAGGTTTATGTTTGAACGCTCAGGAACCATCCATCAGATTTTAAAAAATCTTTTGCATTTTGATCTCTTCTTATTTCTTGCAGAAGGCTTTATGTTATTTAAAATCACGCTACGACTCTTAGAGACATTATTTGTAAATTCACTATGAAGAAAAAAAACACGACGCGCAATTTCATATTAAGTCAACCCGTTTGATCCTTTAATAAAGATTTGGTCGCATCTCATGAGCAATTCTGTCATGGCAAATAATTTGTGATTTTTTTTTTCTTTTACAGCTATAAACTCGAACTAAAAATGATTATAACGAAAAGGAAGAAGATAAATATATTCAAGTATCTGAATGCTATAGTTTTGATAATATGATGAATAGTTGAAGGTGTCAGGGGTTAAAATCATAGGTCCGCGGGCGTGAGATGGGATGTAAACAATGCAAAGGAAACGACGCTGCCAAAGCGGAGACCTCGGTGCTGGACAGAGTCATCAGTCAGTCTTCTAACGAGGACCAGTGTTTGCTCTACAAGTTGGCCAACTACAAAAAAGGTAAACTATTCCTTCGGAGGGATTTTGGTGATCCCTCCAATATTTACATTTAATAAATCAATGTCTTCCTTCTAGGTAAAATCCTATTAGTTCGCCCCATGGGGCGAACTAATAGGATTTGACGCATGACAACTTCATTTCTCCATTCCTCTCTGTCCCTCGCCAGCCTCTTCAATTCCTGTTAGAAGCTGCAGCGCCTGTCCTCGATTACCTGGTCTTAATAATAATATATTATCTATATAATATGTAGTCATCTATGGGGCGGCATCTGTGGTTTTTGCCATCAATAATTCCTTTGACGATGGTAAATGGCAGACTCGGATGCCTAATGTTATGGCCTATTTATTTAGCACGTTTTTGGGTACTTCTTTTAGCAGTTGCTTTGTTTATCTATAATGTGTCTGTATCACCACAAGTTGTTCCATCCGCACTCGCTCTGGCTAAAAGTTCATTTTTGCTGCCATAAAACAGTCGTAATCAAATTCTTGCTCACATTTATATCAATATTTGGGAATTCAAATATGTTTGATATTTTATTGAAGGCGACTCTATTCGTTATTATGATGCCCAAATATACAAATTCCTTCACCTGCCGGATAGAGAAATCATCCAGGAACACATTTTCTGAAACCTCTTCCCTTCTAGCAACCATTGTAGACACCATTGTCAACCACTATAGACAGTGAAAAAATATCGGACGTGTTGGACCCTAAAGACATAAGTATATTTTCTGCGATTAAATAACGGTTTCCAATTCTTGGAATACTTGAGTGGGGTAGGGTTTTATTGACTTCAGACGGGCCGCTTTTCAGGTATAAAAAGAAATACAACTGTTAACATCTACAAAAAGAGATGTGAACATATTTATAAGTCACCATCAGTATTGTACATATTATTGTCGATTTTCGTCCCGCAACAATACCTACCATTTCATTCCTAGAAGGTCCACATCTATAGGTCGACAACTATAATAATACCACTCCTAACACTAAAATCTGTAGGTGCGGAATCAGGGGGACGAAGTAAGGGTAGCCGGAGACGGGCTAAAAAGTCGCTACTGATGCAGGTATACGGCATTTATACATTTTAGCTGGAATACTCGTAATACTTAAAGTGTACTTACAGTTACAGGTAAATTCTAAGAAAGTTTATTATGCTCGTCTCAATTAGACACCATTTTAACGAGTTAATTTAAAAAAAAAAATATTACCTACGTTTGTAAAATTTCTAATGGGTTGAAGGTTGGCTCTAAGAAATTGTATGTTGGCTACTCCTCCGTTTGTCATATTCTTCGTAATAGGTATGTTTTCTTTTAATTTGTTATTATGATGCTGTGATATAAAAATATATAAGGTTGATAACTGTTGATAGAACATTTAAAGAATTCGTTTTTTAGGTTGGTACCTACTTAATATGTTTTCTGAATTGGTCTTTTAGAATCTTCTCCATTTATCAATTTCTTTTTATGCTTTGTGTTTATTATAACATATATTTTATCATGTCAGAGTAGAGAAAAAATAATTAAATCTGTTATATCTACCTAATATTAAAGGGAAGGATCGAAATCGTAGGTATTTATTTTGAAATGTAGATTTACCCGCTGCTACTTTTTGTTTGAGCTACTTTATATTACCTAATATATTGCATAACATGTAAAACGATTAAATTTGCACTAATAATTAATCGTTTGAAGTCGGTACTCATTTTGCTTGTTTGCAGACACCTTTATAAAATTTATAAGCCCCAGCTCAGATGTCCTTCCCGTTGCGAAGGCGGCGGGAAACTGAAATACCCGCACGTGATTCGTCCTAGCGCTGTCCGCTACCCCCTGTTACCACCAGTCCCCAATGCATTTTTAGTGCATGGAATGGTATTTTTATAGTTGTCGACCTATAGTAACCTGGCCATAAATATGAAACATTCGTAGCCGAAGGGTGTACGTGTACCAAAGGTTCTTAGGTGCATAGTGTTTATACCGATTATTGCAAAGCCTTCGATAAGGCAGCCAAATACCATGATCTTCAAAGGTTCAGACAGTTTCTATGCAAATAATGGAGTACCCCAAGGCAGCCAATTTGGCCAAAATATTTTATTGTCTTTTTTAGTGATATTGTATACCTAGTTGTTCTTGCAGGTGATTGTTTTTTTTTAATTTATTTTATTTTATACTTCTCTATACAAAAGTGTCAGTATTGACGGCGGTACTTATTTCCTGAGGCAATATCTTCCAATCAATCTTGTTTCCACCCTGTTCAAAAAAATTTCAAAAGTAAGCTTCCGTTTCATCGAAGCTTCTGATTCGCTGTATGGCCTATCTAAATCTACTTTAGGGAAGCTATTTTGTGGAACACATTGATTAATACCTAGTAATTTAGCTGTCATCTATTTTTCGAGAACCTTTCATATATTTACTATTATTTCATTCATTCATATTAATTTGTTGTAAATGGTAATATGACCGACAATCAAAATGCATGTTGAAGAAGCAATGCTGACTTTTATCAGGAGGAGAACTGATAGACGCTTACAATGTCGGCGGGCAGGCAGAAGTGGAGAAGCTGATCAGAGAACAGTTTGGTGTTTTGATGTACAACGAAGGCAAGGGACAGATCATCAATAGGGCAGAATATCTACGTTGGAAATTCAGGGATCATAAACACGTAAGATTGTGTATCATAGAATAAATTTTAGCGCATTCAAATATTGCTATTTTCTTTATTGCTTAAAATCTTTATAATATGAGGCTGTCACATCATAACACCAATTCTCGAAAACGTGTACCTACTTGCGAAATTCATCTTTGAAAGGGTGCATCAAGGAGTGTAGCCTTCTCACGGGTAATATGCAACGCCTGAGAGATCCGATACGGCACCAACATAATGTCTTTTTCCAAGAAGAACTCATGACATAATAAATTATGTTACTGAAGCAGACAAGGTGGTTCAAATATAATATTTCTAAGTAAATTATTTATATGATGATCTCGCCATTCTAATGATTTGGGATTTAGACGACCAGAATCAGGTCTCGGCGGGTTATATTCACAGTCGAGTCATATTGGACGGAATCTTGATTGCGAAAAAATTAAAAATTAGGGACATAAATTGATGATGATCTTGACCTTCAATAATCCACATTTTCTTGTTAAAAACGCTACAAATATATAAAAGAAAAAAAAAGTGAATTGATTAGTTTACTTACGAACGCCCGCAGTGTGGAGCATGTGGACGCCACGAAATTGCTCCACCTATATCTTATGAACGAGATGGAGGGAGAAATAATGATCATCGGCGTCCCAAGAACCAGGCTGATTCCAGAAAAAAAACAGATCCTGGATCTACATAAAGAGGAAGAATAAGATCTCTATCTTGTGCCATACTTGCATAGCTATGTCCCAACTTAGGCCAACAACTTGCAAGACCGCAGTGTTTGGCTGTTCTGGCGCGTACGGCCTCATTTGAAACATGGTGGCACCACCTTATACCGAAAATATGTCGCAAGAATCTATTCTTAGGTTAAGAACACGTAGAAAGCCGATACCGACACGCGCCGACCGGCTCAAAGAATGTTACTATGCATTTGAATGGGGATGCGCACAGAAAAAGCTTTCCCGCTTTCCGGCATGCCCATTCAAAATTCAAATGCATTGAAACCATAGACAACAATCTTTGAGCCGGTCGGCGGGGTCGGAATTATTGTCGAAGGGTAAGAACACGTAGAAAGCGGATTCCGACCCGCGCCGACCGGCTCATAGATTGTTGTCTATGGTTTCAATGCATTTAAATGGGCATGCCGGAAAGCGGGTTCCTGCTTTTTCTGTGGGTATCGGTATCCCCATTCAAATGCATAGTAACAATCTTTGCGCTGGTCGGCGCATGTCGGAATCGGCTTTCTACGTGTTCTTAGGCGAAGTTTCCTTTGCTGTGTCATCATCAGGTTCCAGGATTCACAACCGTATAATAAGACTGGCAGAATGCACATATTGATTAATTTTGTTATCCATAAATTCCAGGTAGTTCTGCCGATAGAGGCTTCACTGTCCAGATATGACCCATTAGCGCGCTGGTCAGATCATCCCGCTTGCTGGCAAATGCGTCATCGCGGTGCTCTCGGAGAAACTCTTCTTCATGTCCTCATCATCTGCGATACCAGAGTACACACACGTCTAGCGAGAACTCTCATCAAATGTTTTCCAAATCTAGCCTTGGACGTCGTTGAGGGGGAAGAATATCTTGGTGAGAATTTTAAGATTGTTTATTATTACAATATCCAATCAAATCAAAACTCCCTTTGAACCCCACTCAGAACCATAGGGAGGCAACAATAAGAGCTTGATCTTGCGCGATGTTTATGACCTCCTCCCACACCATGTCCAGATCCCCAAGCTCTGCTGCGAAGGGCAGAACGAATACGGTATGAGAGGGTTTTTCTCGTCTTCGGGACCCTGATGGGGCTAAGAACAGCGCTCTCCTCGGCCAACTGTCATTCGGCATCCTTAACACATGTCCCAGTAAAGTCCATCTCCTCTCCATAATTGTAGAAGTGATGGGCCTACGCTGGGTGCGCTGGCGTATAGCGTCGCTCGTGATGCGGTTGTACCATCTTATACCCAAAATTCTCCTGAGACACTTCGTTTCGAAAGCGGAGACTTTGTGCCTGGACTTTGGTCAGGTGCCAGGACTCACACCCATACAGGAGAATGGGCAACACACACGCATCAAACAGTTTACATTTCGTCTCGACGCTTCCCATATTTTGGTATTGTTTTAAAGGCGCAACTTGCCATACTGATACGTATAGGGAGCTCAGCCCCTAGGTCACCAGTGGTGGTAATGGTTGTTACCCTTAATTAATTATCATCTTATATGTCTAGGTTATCCACTGGTCAATAGCGCTGTTAGTAATGCGTATTATCGAGACCATTGTAATTGCTGTCTCTCTCGTTTGTATTGATTGACTATGCGAAAGTCTCGGTATATAGACGAGAGGATACATCAACTCCCATGATATTGAGAGATTATTATAATAGGAGTTTATTCAAGTGCCTACCTATAGGTATTAAAGGAGGGAACTAATGGTCTGGTTTCCTGGGAATACAGTACTGCTGCGAATGTGTCAGTCTAGTCACTAGTGAAATATTGACACCGTTGGAAGAAATTGCCGTTCGGCAATAAGCCCGCCCTTTCCACAATAATATTTTTTTATATATTTTGTGCGCAATAAAGAATAAAATGTGATAATTTTGAAAAATTGCCTTCTTGTCACGACAGACCTCTCCCTAGAATAGTCGGTGAAGTTAATTCTCGAAATGAGTTTGAATAATATTTTCGAAGACTTTTGTTCTGTTGTTCGTGATTGACCACATAGCCACCGCCATCTGTACAATTTTGAATAAAGCTTTTGATACATGATTTGACAGATCAATCAATTGAATCAATCAGTATTCTCAATTCTGCGCTATTCTGCATCGGATCAAGGGTATTATTGTTCTGTACATCGGATGCACCTATTTGATTTGTGTATATATATTTATTAGAAGTAAGACGCAGCAATTAATTTAGTTATTTCTTTTCTATGCAGTCTAATATTTATCGAAATAAAGTGTCTGTAAATGTTAACCTAAAACTAAATAGTGTTACGAATTTTTGCTATATTGTGATACAAAAATATAACGCTACCTAAATGAGTATTTTAAAATATCCCGAAATTTCGATTTCGCAATTTCGCGACTTCCCAATTGTAACTTGTAACATTTTATCTACCTATGTAATTTCTTTATTAACATTAATCGCAAATAAACTTAAAAATTTCACGATATTTTTCACCCCTCCACATAAAAAAAAGAATTCCCCACATTGGCATTCGTTTGTCGCTCTCGAACACTCGAAGTTCGATGTTTGGAAGGAACTTTTTCACACTTAAATTTCCGATGTTTTTTTAATGTTTTTGTGTCTATTTGTTTGTTAATTACTTCAGCAAGCTTTGAGCTTTGCCAGTAATAATCGCGAATGTGTAGAGTTGAGATTTCTTCAAACTGTTAATGGCCAAGAATGCATTTGTGCGTGGATTGATAAAAATGTTGCCCTGAAGTTTGTAGGTAGGTATATCGTCTCCATTATACTAAAATTATCGAATTTGATCTGGATACGGTAGAAAATGACGAATTTTATCTGCAGAAATTGTGGAAGATCTCCAATTATTTTTAATACCTCATCCGCCTTTTCGGTTCCCCAGATCCTTGTCCTCTGTTATCCAACCTTTTTCGTTAGGAACAATCTGCCTTTTGTATTTGTAATTTTAAGAATTCTATAAACATTTCTTTGATTATTTAGTTTAGAATTGGATTTAACCATATTCATGCTTCTGAATTCACAGTATTCTTAGTGCCGAAGATATTGCAAAAGTATTGATATTCATTCACTTTGAACCCAGATTTATGTGTTTTCAGTGTTTTTGGGCTATAACTAAAGCCTGGTAAACTCAGATCTGACAAAGTAAAAGTGTAAAAAAGTGTTTATATCAGAAACCATCTATAAACCCTGTTTGGTTATTACACAGTATATAAAAATATTTTACGTAATTATCTACTTAATTGTAATTATTAAATTTGATTTCAGGAGCGAGTGCTTTACATTTAGCAATAGCTTATTTCAACAATGAACTTGTACAGGACTTGGTTGAAGCTGGTGCTAATGTTCATCAAAGAGCCATTGGTGAGATATTACTTCACATAACATGTTTGATTATATAGATAATTAATACTGCTTCAACAATTTGATAGACCAGTGGTATCGGTCGACAACTTATTGGAGGTTGTGGGTTTGAATCCCGGTGCCGACATTCACGACAGAAGTTTTGCTTTATGTGAAAGATGTCAAATATGCATTGGTGTTCACTTTGGGTGGGCCCAGTTTCTTTTTATAGAAAAAGCAGCTAAAAAGTGGGTCCCGAGATATAAATTTGATGGGTCGGATCCAATTCAACTTTGGGAACCACTGATCTATAGTATTAAAATGTCTTTATCTTTAAGTAGGTATTTTTTTTATATTTTTATGGAATATTCATTTTTATAAATGAAGAATGTAAGTTTTTTTTTTAATGTTTCATTTTTGTTTGTTGAGATACTCATTAATACATTAATGGCCAAATGGTTAAGTGGGAAAAGCGTACGGAATGTTCCATTTTGATAAAAAAAAATTATCCTTTGCACATATTGTTGAATACAAAAAATACAAACATAAATCAGATAAATGACCAAACGGGTTGACAGTAACCTATGTATTGTCAAGGTAGCAAAATTGACAGTTCAAGAATATGGCAGCTTTATATATCCATGTTTGATTTCAGTACATCATTCATGGTAACAACATTTTCTTTTGAAATTTCAGGTAGTTTTTTCCTCCCCCGTGATCAGCAAAGGCCCAATCCAGCTCGCCATACAGACTACGAAGGCTTAGCGTATCTTGGAGAATATCCTTTAGCATGGGCGGCTTGTTGTGCCAATGAAAGTGTTTATAACTTACTGTTGGATTCAGGAGCTGATCCAGACTTACAAGATTCTTTTGGAAACATGATACTGCATATGGTTGTAGTCTGTGATAAATTGGTGAGAAAAATAGCTTTTATTTTTTTATATATTCTGAATTCCATTATAACATGTTTTTGCATCAATTAAACAGATCAGACTTGCAAAATCATCTATTATCTATTTTGCAAACCACCACTAAATCCTACAGTGGCGACCCTGACATGCCTTTCGGTAGGAATCGAAGCGCTTCCTTGCCAATCCAGCATGGAAAACTAAAAAAGTGGGTATCGCAGTACATAGAGTGCCTCACACCAAGTGACATTTCAAACAGTGAATTGCAGTGCTTGCGACCGAGACAAATGGAAGAAACCACCCAGGCTTCTGCAAATATCGGACACGTTGCAGCTAGCATATGTACACCACGTCACATGAAGACTCAACTATCTACATTTCTTCAAGAAGTAACAATACGTATGAGCAAAAAGGGACATCCCAAAATAAGAAACATTACTTAGTTGTCTCTAAGCTCAGCAACTTACATACTTCAACATGCTATGAGTCATCTTGACACACATTCAACGAAGACTATTATGAACTTCTCATTATTCGCCACGATATTTTTCATCATATCAACATTTCTCAATGTTCAAACCGTCACACATATCTATCAGACTTGGACATTATACTTGTCAATAGATAGTGACCAACATAGATAACAACCAATGAGCATCCTCGCATCACCGCTGCAAAGGACTGCTTGTCAATGCCAGAAGACACACTAGGTAGCAGCAAGGTTATTCTTCCTATGCTGGAACTTCAAACAACCATCGCTACGATCCTCATCAGCAAAATGCCACTTTGAGCATGACGAACGACGTCACTCATTAAAATATGAATACTGCATCTCGAGCAGAGCTGGGCGGTACTCGAGTACAAGTACTCGTAGATTGTACTCTGAGTACTTTTGGTGTACTCAGTACTCAGTCCACGAGTACATTTCTAAAACCTGTACTTGTACTTGTATTCGGTACGTTTTTGAGCCTAAAATGTACTCGAGTACTTTGAATGTACTCGAGTACTTTTGAATGTACTCGAGTACATTCAAAGTACTCGAGTACATCAAAGGTACTCGAGTACATTAAAGGTACTCGAGTACATTTCAAGTTCTCGAGTACATCTTTGGATTTATTGGAATACGTTAAACCTACTATGATACGTAATTTGTATTTATATTGCAAGTAGAGACTTGTTAGGTGTCGTGGTTATTGGTAGTGGTAAAGTGTGAATGTATGGTTCTCGTTTTTAATTCGAGAGTGTTGGTGACGAAATTGTTGTTTTTAAAACCCGTGTATTATGATTGAATTGGTTATTTCAAAAACTAAATAAGTCTTATAGTCTTATAGTTATAGAGTATATTCTGAAATCCTGCTCTGCTATTGCTCCTTTACGTAAAAACTGAAGTAGGTATATTATTTATATGAAAAAAATGTGATTTATGATGGGCTCTAATTTGTTGAATAGAATAGTAAAAATATATATATAAAAAAAATAAAACAAAAAATTCAGAACTTCGATACTGCTAAATCCCATAATTTGTAGTATTTAGACACAACAAAAAGAAGAGGTTGAGAATGAGATGTTCAAGCAACTTGTAGCAGACGGTCTTGCGGAAATTTTTCAGGCTTTTACAAGACCAGCACTTTAGATGTTTTAAATTCTTTCGGCTTGTGGCCCGCGGCAAGGATATTCGCAGTGTATTCTTATTATATTAGTCATTATTATTTTAATAATTGTCCTCGGTAGCCTAGTTGTACTGGCGTGGACAGAGTTTTCGTAAGTGTTTTTTTCACTTGAAAATTCTACCTGGGGTTGGCCTGTCTCAAATTGGACGGTACCGGTTGACTGGAAAAAATTACCTCAAGTAATAAGTTCCGCCGGCAATACTGACACCTTTGTATAGAAAAGTGTTATATTATTATTATGTTAATTGTGAGTTTTTTTTATTTATCCTTGTACTAATGTGCACTACAACTCTATATTAAAATATAAATTGTAAAAGGCCGGTTGGCCGTTGAACCAAATAAAAAATAATAATAAATAAGGCCCGTAATGCGGTGATCAGGCGAGGCGAATATCGCCAGCCAATTGAACCGTGTGAACAGATTGTCGATAAATCTGAAGCGATAAAAATGGTTGAAAGCGATATCGCCTCAAGTTGAACGCCCTTCAACTTTTGTATCTGGTGGAACGATGCGCAGATATGCGCGGCGTCCGTATGTTCTGTTTCTTGACAGTTGACAGCACTGCTCTAAATTTATTTCTCCTTAGAATCCAATTCCGCACCCAATATCTGCGTTGTTTTTATTTTTCCTCAATTAGGAGTCTCCTTATATCGTCTAAAACAATATTTTCAACTATCCCCAATTACTGCGTGACTTCTACCTCGACGTCCGCCATTTTTAAAACTATCAGCGCACCTGACAGATTGAATGTATGCCGGTGGGCTCGTGTGAACACATCAGACGATCAATGGGCGACCGAGCGATATTTTTTTTATGCAAGCGAAATCGTCTGGCCTTATATCGCCTCGTGTGAACACCGCATAAGCCAGGCAACATGCCATCAGACCCAGCAGCCTTTCCGGCTGTTTTAACGTTTAAACGGCTGAAGTCACCTCTGTTTCAGTGAACGGAGCAACCAGGGTAGATCGGATTGGACAGTCCTTTGTGCTGTGTGGAGCTATTCCTTAACCTTAGGTTGGAATGTTTTGTCTCCGGGCTCTCTGCCGTTGTCTACTATTTTGTTTGCAACAAGGTTCGCTGAAATCTTTGCTGTGCGGTCCGGTGGTTTAATTTGCCACATTTTACGGAGTAGGGATCATGCCTTACAGATTAACTGTTGTAGAGATTCTTGCAGTGTTCCTTCCATCCGGGATGTATGTTTTACGATATCCTCATGGTATAGACTGTTTGGCGGCCTCTGAAACTGATGTTATAAATTTATGGTAGTTAGTAGGCAGTGGTACGAGAGACATCAATGTCTCATCGAAATGGGCGGCGAAGATGTCCCATTTGTTATTTTGGAAGTTCCATTGCGAGACCTTCGAGGACAAGCACAAGTCCTGGGTGTAGCCGTTCCATCTAGCTAATAAAAGGTGCCTCTGTCTTTGGCATCATAAACGAGGTGAAGATTCTCAGTCTCCATATATTCCGTGAGGTCCTCACCATTATTGTCTGTGGTTCTAAATCCCCAGTTGGTGTGATTGCTCCCATTATTAAAGTCTCGCATTATGACAGATGGATGTGGGAGGGCTGAAGTAATGACTGTGGGTAGCCACTGGAATCTATCAGGTTTGTAAACGTTGACGACTTTTGTGTCCTATTTTGATGGTGACTGGTGACCAAGGACACATTACCTGATTTAAAACAATGTTTTCCAAATCCAAATCAGGCCGTCGCGTACGTTGGTGGCCACGCCGTGGACAGCGCTAGCTAGGTTGAAACCGGGAACCGTAGGTACCTCTGGTGGTGAGTTGGTTTAAGTTTGCTGTATGGGTTTCCTGTAGCAGTATAACATCAATACATAGCTCTTTTGTCAGTTTTGTCAGATATTCGGTCTTAGAACTACATACTTATTTCTTCTATCTTCTATTTTTTCCAAGGTCTCTTGTCTTATTGCCCAGAGGAGAGCTGTTTTTGCGATTATATTATGTTTTGAAACATGCGCAAAGTTGTTAGAGGTTTATAAAAGATTTGCGTTTAATTAATCACTCATGTACTCGGTACTTGTACTCGGTATTTTGTACTCGAGTACTTCGATCTGAGTACTTGTACTTGTACTCCGAGTACATTTGTGTGCAGTACTTGTACTCAGTACTCGAGTATTTTTTTCCTGTACTCGGAACAGCTCTGATCTCGAGTACACACGCTCCGGCATAAAAATTAATATGGCAGCACCCATAATTCGATATGAATTATTGACTAGCAATATATAGTCAGCAACCAGGATCAGCATTCTTTGCTGGCACAAACTCAAAATTGTGCAAAATAAAATGACACCAGCAACAACTAACGCTTACGCAAGCAAATTCACAAAAAAAATCAGTTGCAATAGCAGAAACAGCATACGAAAGTGCAATACTTCATATTAAAAAATCTCAACTTTCACAGTGCAGGGCAACAATTTTTTTACATTCCGTTTTTAGAGACAAACATTTATTCATTTATTTGATACATAAGCATTTTTTTATCAAGCTGAAGACAATGCAACATGACTCATAAATTTGTTGCAGTGAATTGTTTACTTTACACATTCTTATTATATCTGATCATAACACCCACCTACCAGTAGCAAGCAGTGTAATATGATTCTCTGAACCCAATAATAACAAAATTAATCTTATTCAGCAATTCGACACTCTGATGACTAGCATTGGATACTTGATAATGTGAACGTGATTTAAACAGATTTCATTTAAACAATAAGATCACAGTATGAGACCCATTTTTCGTACCAATCTTTTTCTTCTTAAATTGAACAGCATATGAGCTAATAGGATACCTTCAAGAAGCTAAAACTGCATCCACGATGAACCTCATGACTCCTTCATTGGAAAGGGGGTCCTGTAGCGGCCATGTTTCCTATGATGACATCATCCACCAATAGCATTTCTCCATGATGTCAACACTCGGTAGCAGCCTGCCATATTGTACAAAGCCCCACAACTATCACTAGTAGAAAGGGTGGATTTGTAATGTTTTTTTATTGATATAATCTATTTTTTATGCATAATTTAAAAATAATATTAGCATTAGCCACTCTTCTATATAAACTCTGTGTGCTCCTCCATGTCATACTCCTCCGTTTATGCAATTTTCTTAAAAATGATCACAAAGTTTTTATGCTTTTTGCTTCTTATCCTAGGCCTAAAGATTAATAATTCTGTATTAGTATACTTAGTTGAAAGTTATTAGTGCTTACCTATAGTGATGACCGATAAGAACAGCTAGAATTTTTACATAGAAATAACATAAAAAACGTGAAATAAAGATTTCAATATTTTGCTAAAAATGATCTATTATTAAATAAAATATTTCCAATATTTATCGACTAAAGACAAAAAATAGTACTTTTACTAAAAAAACAATTTATATGTTCCTGCAATATTTGCTACAATGTGACTTGATAGCTTTATTATTTAATAGAACTACCTCGAATACCTCAATAACTTTATTTTTTCATTTTCTAGGATATGTTTGGCTATGCATTACGTCATCCAAAAGTGCCCGCTAGTAATGGTAAGCTAAACCACGCAGGCTTGACACCGTTAACCTTAGCCTGCAAACTTGGACGTGCGGAAGTGTTCAAAGAAATGTTGGAACTGTCAGCTAGAGAGTTTTGGAGATATTCAAACATAACATGTTCAGCATATCCGTTGAATGCTTTGGATACTCTACTTCCTGATGGAAGAACAAGTAGGTGTCTATAACCATTTAGAATTTGTATGTTCTAATAATTATCGCTTCATTCTTGAAGTTCTACTACTCTATTGTAAGTTGACAGCTATCAGTGAATGATTTTCTCGATCCATGACTAATATGTAGTACCGTCTGCAGTATCCTTGCCATCGGATAGGACGAGGAAAGATTTTTAATGGAGGCCAGATAGGGGCCGTTCAACTACTAGAGTCTTATAAATAAATGTTACTGTGTATTACTGGGACGGATAGGGGGTTCGAACAAAGGAATTTAAGTGACTTTCCAGTACCTAGTGCAAATTACACATTAATTGTGATTTTTAGGAATAAATAATAGTCACATGGGGTGTTATGGGAAGGGAATATATATTCAATAGATTACGAGTGGTATTGTGGTGACATATACCTATGTGCAGAGCTGTTCCGAGTACAGGCAAAAAATACTCGAGTACTAAGTACAAGTACTACGCACAAATGTACTCGAGTATTGAGTACAAGTACTCAGTGAGAAGTACTCGAGTACATTAGTGATTAATGAAACGCAAAATCTTGTATAAACCCAAAGAGTTCTATATATAAACCTTTATTTGCTCTCCGCATGTTTCAACCATGGGGACACCACATGAAAATATCACGCGCATCCTCTATGCACGTGATTCAGTCATGGGGCCAAAACATATTATTATAAGCATCGTACAAGGTATTGTATCATGGGCACCCGTAGAAAAACTTCTAAGGAGGGGCAAAATATTTTTCACACTTTTTTCACCACATTTGTGCCAACACTAGGTGCATGTTTTAAAATAAAAGTAACGTTATTTGACTATTTTCAATCAATCTACCTGATTACAAGACGCATTTTTTTTTCATAAGACACATCAAAGGTGACCTCCATAAGTAGTTTGGTATTCCTTAAAAAAATATAGAACTAGAACTAACAAAACAAATATTTTGGGGGTATCAATTTAATTGACTTTGAAATCTTAAAAATAATGACTTTAGTTTTTGAAATAACCAATTCAATTATAATACCTATATGAGTTTTAAAAAAATTACATCACCAATACTCTAGAATTAAAAACGAGAACCATACATCCACACTTTACCATTACATATTATCACGACACCTAAAAAATACATATGACCTACGCAGTGTAGTAGGTTTAACGTACTCGACTAAATCCAATGATGTACTCGAGGACATAAAATGTACTCGTGTACTTGTTAAACACAAAAAACGCGTCGAATACAAGTACAACTACAGATTTGAGAAATTACTCGTGGACTGAGTACCGAGTACACCAAAAGTACTCAGAGTACAATCTACGAGTACTTGTACTCGAGTACCCCCCAGCTCTGCCTATGTGCAACAAAATGGCTGCCAACTGTATCAGTGGATCGGTGTTCTCATAGTAAAAACATACAAATGATAGCTTTTTAATTTTTTTATCATGGTAATACCGACCAATCAATATTGTTGGCGGCCATTTTAGTATACTTGACTTGGGCTCCAGGTCTCTTCAAGATTGGCTATCTAGTGTCTACCACTGGTAATATAAATTCGGCTCGATACTAGTTTTTCCTTTGTTTCTTTAAACTAGCTATACTAATTTGATTTTATAATACCTACATGGATTTTTTCAGATTGGAATTCAGCTTTGTTTATTATATTGAATGGAACAAAAGAAGAGCATTTAGACATGTTGGATGGAGGAATCATACAAAGATTACTGGAGGAAAAATGGAAAACATTTGCAAGGGTAAGCCATCAATCAACATTCAACGAGCTGCTAAAATATGGTAGGTATATCCTCTTCTTTATTTTGATAATTTAAATCAAATTTCAGAAGCAATTTTTAAAACGTCTGCTGATTTTGTTCATTCATCTGGTGCTGCTCTCCATAGCCATCTACCTTCGTCCAGATGATAAGACAGTTCCGTTGTTGGCTGAACCGAGGAATGCCCAAGACGCTTTCAGATACGCCTGCGAAGTGGGCACCCTGATAGGTGTACTCAGTTATGTTTTACTGCAGCAAGGAGATGAAGTGAAAAATCAAGGATTGGTGGCATTTTTGAAACAATTGGTTAGAATACTCTTTGCATTTTTTATTTCTGTGCCTTTTTGTTCTTGGTAGCATGTCGTTTAAGGTGCTAAACATGTAAATCAAAATGTCCCAAATTTCATTCATATTCAATTCTGTGATTTTCACTTGAAAATAAAAGAAAGTCGGGTTAGTGCGAACACTTATAACTCGAATTCGACTGAACAGATTTTTAAAATACTTGGTTTATTGGATTCTTCTTCACTCTAGTTAGGTAACAGAATAATTATATTATTCTTAAAATGGATAGGTAATAATATAAAAATTAATATGGGATTGATTTACTGCCGACAACGCCATCTGTGAAAAATTCCATAACACAATTTTTATTTACTTGAGCCATTTATTTACAGAACCATTGAGTTTCAAAACATTGGAACCTACGCAGATTTTTGATAGAATTTCTTACAAGCTTTCAGAAATAATTTTTTAATATTCAAAGATATTTTAACATATTTTTGTATAAATTACAAATTTGAAATCAATATTCATAGTAAGGAATACAGGGCAACGTCTGTCGGGAAGGCTAGCTTTACCATAAAAAAATCAAAGTGGTTGGTTTCTGTTAAGCCTTGCGGTTACGATGCTGGCGTTCGAATTGGAGGTCTTGAGTGTGTTCGCGACACAAGCTTTAATTAGCGTACTGTTTTAAAAAATAGTCATAAGAATGTATTTTGAGTGAGCACAGATTCATTTTTATAAAAAAAAATGGTAAGAAATATTCATAAAAATATCAAAAAAAAAAAATTTTACTCATAAAATTTTTACTGATTTTCTTTTTGTATCTATTTCATTATAGATGCACGCTCCACCAAAAGCGATTTTCCTAGTCTCCAACTTTTTATTATTGGCTTGCATTCCTTGCCGACTAGTTGGCGACAGAGAATCTGAAGAGGCCATACTGTTATTTGCGGTTCCAGGCTCGTGGTTTCTTCTAATGTTCTTTGCTGGGTAAGATTCTTAAAAATAAAATAATTATATTAATATATGAAGGAAAAACTTTGTGACTATTTTTACGAAAATTGCTCGGACGGAGGAGTATGAAATTTCGCACACTTACAGTTTATATAGAGAAGGGGTGGTGAATGCTTAAATTTTTTTAATTATGCATAAAAATAGATCAAATCAACAAAAAAAAAACACTACGCACACTACTGTAATGTTCTATATTTCATACTCACACATACTTCGATTTATTTGACACAGATCTTTTGTTCATCTGTGGTTAAATTGAGAATAGATTAATATTTTTTGTATTAAGTAACCATAGAAAAAACTTTGAACTTATCAACATTTCAAATTTGTCGTATCCATGTCATTATTTTTGAAAGAAAATAGTGAAATAGCGCTCACTAATTCTTTGACAATGGAATCTTAATAATGATCAAACTTATAATCTTGATTAGTTATGGTCGAATTTCGAGCACTAGTTATTATTAATATGTATCTCCAAATCCAAACTGTTAATGTATCTCGTGTTTTAATTTTAGGGCAGTGAGACTGACAGGACCTTTCGTGACTATGATATTCAGTATGATCACTGGAGACATGTTCACGTTTGGCATTATATACAGTATTGTCCTTTTTGGATTTTCGCAATCTTTTTATTTTTTATACAAAGGTAATAAATGTTATTTTTTTACATGAAAAAGTATAGACAATTAAAGTGCCTACTTAGTAGCAAAAGTCCCTAAAATTAAGTTTGGCATTTTCCTTATATTTTTTTTAATATCCGTTTGCTTCAATATTAATTGTGATTAAGGTATCTGCCCACTACACCGTACCATACCATGACCGTGCTAGGAACGTGTCCGGCAAAAAAATATTCTTTGTGTTGAAAAGTATGACACTACTCCCACTAGACCGTTCCGTCACCGACCAACACCGTCACGTGCCATGCACGGAGTGTCAACATTTGTCGGCCAGAATATTTTGCCGGTGCTCCGTGCATGATACGTGCCTAACCGCTGCGCGCAGGCGGCGAGCCGGTGAATATACGATTTGTAGCCGCGTATGATGACCGTTGTACACGCGTAAGTTCCATGGTAACTATGGAAATACTATCAAACTGTTCCTATTCGCGGCCATTTTTTATTCACTCAGGCCCCTGTTGTCAGTTCAACAAGACGTGCGTAAAAGTAGATTTGGCAACGTACCTACGGGTTGCGGGCAACAAACGGGGTGCATACGGGCATCATACGGGGTGTATACGGGTACAGAACGCGGTCGATCCGTTTCAGTGGGCGTAGTAGAGCGTACCGTGTTGCTTTTCGTGCCGGACACGTTCCTAGCATGGTCATGGTATGTTACGGTGTAGTGGCCAGAGACCTTTATTTATATTTGGGCAACATATCCATTTGTTGTCTGTTATCACTGTTAATATTATGTATGGATAAAATAAATAAATATGAAAACTTATAAGCATGAGAAATTGAAGCTATAAAATATGTGTACAAATTTTGTGTAACAATTAGGTACCTTAATTTAAAAAAAAAAACATAAGGTTTCACTATAGTGGATTTTGAGAGATTTGAAAGTAATGAAAAACTGACACTTCCCAAGATAGGTCATAAGAGGATTCCCATCTCCCAGTTGCAACAATTATTTTTTGGTCAAGGGACTTAATGTTCCCTTTGACCACCAAGGTGGAAGTAATGAGTTTATCCACAACATCAGATCATCTACAGAGGTGCCAGGTGCATTCTCAATAGCCGGAGCTAAATAAGTCCCCGAGAATCAGAGCCCCACGTGCATGGGTGAGGATATAAGTCACCTTTAGGTTTCCTGGTATCAGGGAGCCTCCGTTTGTTACTAACCTACTTGTTGTTAGTCACGAAGCTTTCCGCACAGATCGAATGGCACCTTGGATTGGGCATTTTTGAACATTAAGGTTTACTCTTCCCTAAATGATGGGACTAGGCAAGGATGGGAAGGCTTTTTGAAAGCAGGAGAATAGGATAGTGGTCTACGATATGCTCTGCATGTTGGACAGCCATGAAGGCTGTTTATAAAAAGCAATTGCTGTTTGTCAATTAATATCATGTATATTTTTAGGTTTTCCTGGAGTTAAAAACTCTTTATTTGGAAGCTACTAGGAGAATAGGATAGTGGTCTAGGATATGCTCTGCATGTTGGACAGCCATGAAGGCTGTTTATAAAAGGCAATTGCTGTTTGTCAATTAATATCATGTATATTTTTAGGTTTTCCTGGAGTTAAAAACTCTTTATTTGGAAGCTACCCTAGTACTTGGATGGCCATGTTTCAAATTACATTAGGCGACTATAGTGTAAGTTACTCAATACGAATAAATATTATTCACCACAGAAACAAAATAATATTTTGGCATAAATGACACTCTTTTGTATCCAAGTATTAATTTATTATATTTGCCACTTCTATGAGAGAGAAGAAATGGCAACACTTAACATTTTTTTTAATTCTTTTGGCTAAAGGTTCACACCAAGCCATCTGTCACGGCTACGCCATGACTAAAAAAAAATTTTTAATTCTTATTATCGTTGATTTGTTTTGAATCTCCGTCAATAAACTATAGAAATGGTTGTATCATGTTGTCTCTCGTTATTACAGAACTTGGTGATCACGGATTCCAATTTTTTTGTATGTTTTTAATAATAATTTTACATGTATAAATGTGACGTTGCTATGAGTTATTTTGTTTTCTTCTGAAGTCAATAGTAATTGTGTGACGTCGCTGAGTTACTTCGAATCAATCTGTTGTATAAAATTTCAATTGTCCAACTGTATATTTTTTATGGATGTTTTATTTGTATGGGTGTTGGTATTTTTTTTTCAAAATTTTTTATCTTTTAATGCAGGAGTGGCCAATCTGCAGCCCACAATAATTTTTTTATATATGGATATTTATTTACATTGAATAAATTAACACAAATTTGAAGTGGTTGGTAGTCTAGCGGCTACGACGCCGGCTTTCGTACTGTTTCGTTCGGAGGTTGTGGGTTTGATCCCAGGTGCCGACCATCTTCCTCTTTCATGACACAAGCTTTAAGTAGCTTACTGTGAAAGAGTCAGAAAGTGTATTTGTGTTCACTTTGAGTGAGCACAGATTCATTTTTTTTTTTTTTTTAATATTTTTTTTTCTTTTATTACATAATCTGAAAAGTTCTTGTGGTCGCATATAATTTTATAGGCGGAACGTGAAACTAAAGTGCAATTTCAATGTTGCCTGTAAGACCATTTGGATTGGCCACTCCTGTTTTAATTGTTTCCATGTACCTATAGAAAATAAAAAAAATGTGTCCTTGTTTTGAATAGTAAATTTCAAATATTTTATTACTTTTTCATACCTACAGCTTATTAAGTAAATAAATTATTGTACAATTTTATTATTAGTTTTAAAAGTTGTTTGTTTTGATAAATAAAATATCATTCAGTGTTAATAAAACACCTAAAGATGAAAGTTGTCATTTTTTTTTTTTGAAAATAGTTGTATCTATTTAAAAAAAATCAAAAATATATAAAATTCATTTGAATTTACTTATTTTATAAACTCAAGGTTCTGGTTCAACCTGAATAGATAGCAAAATATATTTAAACCTTATATAATTATTGTATACAAGCGTAAATACATAACTGAATTATTATGTAGATAGATATAGGACACTGTAGGATTGGATTATCATAGAAAAATTTGTAAAAAACTTCTCTGTTGTTTCTTTTTAGTATACGGATCTGAGTTTTACCACTTATCCCAATTTGAGTAAGTCCGTCTTCGCCTTGTTTATGGTGTTTGTGCCTATTCTTCTGCTGAACATGTTGATTGCTATGATGGGCAACACGTACGCTCACGTCATTGAACAGTCTGAAAAGGAATGGATGAAACAGGTCTACATTTAACATTCATTTTGTAACCTTCAATTTTAAGTACAGTACTTTTTAACCAAGCAAAATATCAACCAGCTTACTGACGTTGTTCTAGTGGGCCAAAATTGTAGTAACCTTAGAAAGAGCTGTTCCTCAGGCCGATGCCCACCATTATCTCCAAGAGTACTCCATCGGTTTGGGACCCTCCGATGATCCCCGATACGAGCAGAGGGGCGTTATGGTCATAAAGTCCAAATCAAAAACCAGAGCCAAACAAAGAAAAGGAGCTGTTGCTAATTGGAAGGTTGGCAATATTTATTTATTCTTCGCTATTCCATTTATTAAAAAGAGCTATGGGAATATTTTTATAATGTAACTAGCTTGCCCGACAGACGTGGTCCTATCTTAAAACTATAAATATTAAATTCCAATTTGTATAAAGAAAAATTAATTAGGTATTTACCAATATAATTCCATCCGTTGCATATTTTTAAAATAAATTTTACAGAGCACATTTTATCAATCGGATGAACTACCAAACACCCGACAGTTATGTCAAACTCCAATTTAAATTTAAAAATAGAAAAGTTTAGGTGGAATTATTTAAAAAATGTAATTTAAATAAAACAATAAATTTGTTATTCCACAAATTATTTAATGCCCTGACTAGTTCCGCGAAAATAGGTCCTGCATGGCACAGGTGACAAAGAAAAATGTTCTTAATATAGTATCATATTTATTAATGAGTCTTCAAAAACCGAGTAAATATTTCTTCTCAATTCTATCCACTTATAGTTACTTGGATGTGTAATTTGCTTATGCTTATGAATACCGGCATATTTTTTAATTATTACACAAGAGAAACCAACATTGATATGGCTTTATAATATAAATCTTACAATTACTTAACCGTTTTCAGCGAGTGGGAAAAGTAACGATAAATGAGTTACGGAAACGTGGTATGACTGGCGAAGAGCTAAGAAGAATCATGTGGGGAAGGGCTTCCATATCTACACCGACCAAGGTGCCCAGCAAGTAAGTACTTACAATATTTTTGTCAAATATTTGCGTGACAAATTTGTAATTTTTTTATTGTATAAATTCAGGCCTCCTGTAGATCCCATTCTCCAAGCTGGTGGACAAAATATAGCGGTAGGTTTTGGAGAAGCTTTGACATCAGCGTTGGACGTGATGGCCTTCACGCACAATTTAGATCTGACCGGAGCGAACGGTCTCAATTTACAAAGCAACGTAGTGTTGAATAATCAAATTACTACGCAAAATAACTTGGCTAACCAAATGATACAAAATGGCAATGTGATATCTGTAAGCAGTGCTGGACAAATCAATAACCAATATACACAGTCGGTCACAGGTAAGGAGTTTTTTGAATTTTGTTTATTTACTAGCTTTCCTGACAGACGTTGTCCTGTTTCTGAACATTGAATTTGAATACTAATAAAACCAATTTAATTCCAACTAATGCATCTGTTTTAAACATGTCTATGTACAGGGCACTTTATAAAAAGCACACCAACTGTCAAAGAACTGAAGGTTATGTCAAATGCTGATGATTAAAATTTAAAAATAGAAAACTTTATTAGAAAGATAATCTTTTTACCTATGCTAAATTTTCTAATGCACCGTGAAAATTTCTTAATTTTTTCTTCCATAAGATCCTTCTCCTAATAGCGAACACGACAAAAAAAAAATTACAAAATTGGTCTAGCAGTTCACGTGTGATGAGATGACCACCCAAAATAGGGCTTCATTTTCATATAATAGATTATTTATGAATTAAAAGAATGTTTATTGATTAAGAATATTTTTTAACAGATCCCAGACAAGTCGGACGAACGGCAACAATAACTCAAACCCAGACAACATCCCTCGTTACGAATCAAATCCAACAAACTGGAATCTATACCTTGTCAGGAAATACTCCCGCATTACAATCGGGGCCGCAAAGCATGCAATCCGGAGTGCCTTTTATGCAGTCGGGTCCACCAACTTTATCATTAGGATCTACTGCAACTCTACCAGCAACACCGACTACACAATCACTGCAGATAGGCATGGTCTCTGCACCAACTGTTCCAGTAAATATGCAGATGATGACGCAGCCAGGAATGCCGATGATGCAGACAGGAATGCCGATGATGCAGCCAGGAATGCCGATGATGCAGCCAGGAATGCCGATGATGCAGCCAGGAATGCCGATGACGCAGCCAGGAATGCCGATGATCCAGTTAAATAATGCAACCCCCTTGTCTCCGTCAGTTCAAGCAATGAATATGTTAAACCAAAAAATGCAAGGAGTCCACCAAACAACTTTGCCAACATACAGCGATCCCTTGAGAGAAATTGTACATTTGGCTGATTCGAACAATTCTTCCGAACACGAAGTAAAAATAAAGTTTTTGGCGGCGGAAGCAGCTAATCTATTTCATGTTCATGAAGTCCATCCAGTAATCAAGGTAATAAATTTTGTAATAACCGATAAGTCAAACATAGATTTTGAGAACATAAGTAATTCCTTTCCATTTTTGTTTTCTATCTTTCCAGCCCAAATCGAAACCTGCCAATATCACCGGGGCTCTAAGTAATTTATTTGGCGTTGAAGCCCCCACAGGACCCCAAATAAATTGGAATGCAGGAGACAAAAAAATAAAGAAGTTATCGGCTATGGAACCAAGTGATAGCGAAGGATTGGGAGGTAATAAATAAATAGGTCCCTAATAAAAAACGTCTTTTAAAATTTCTGAAAAATTGAACAAGAGTTAGGTAAAGAGTACAGGGCATCTCTTCATCAATAATTATATTATTATACTAGCTTTCCCGACAGACGTCGTCCTGTGTTCCTAACTGTGAATATTGAATTCGAATTTGTATGGTGATGAATTATTTATCATTTGACCAATGTAATTCCGACCGATGCGTCTGTTTTAAACCATGTATATTCCATCCACATTCTGTCAATCGCACCAACTCTCTAACAATTGACAGTATCTGTCAAAATTGGAATAAAAATTATATGGACAAAGTACTAATAAGGTTGCCTACGTAGAGTTTTCTTTAATTTTATAATTTTCCACGCAACTGTCTTAGTTTTTTCTTTCATAATAACCTTCTCCTGATAAAAGCAAAGAGGACAAAAAAAAGAATTAGTGTAATCGGTCCAGCCGTTTAGGCATGATGCAATCAATGACCACGGAAAATAACTCTCCATTTTTATATATAAGATTAGTTTACCCGACAAACATTCTCTATTCTTAACCATAAATGTTGAATTAGAATTTGTATAATGATAAATTAATTATATATTTAACAAATATACTTCCAAACGATGTATCTGTTTAAACCATTGTAACAGGGTACACTCTGTTAATCACAATCCCACCAACTATCAAACAATCGTCAGCTATTTCAAATGTTAATTAAAACTAAAAGAAATAGAAAAGTTCAAAAGTTTAACCAATGTAAAGTTTTCTAATGTTCCACGTCACCATTGAATTTTTTTCCTTAACAAGAACCTTCTCTCGACAATAGCAAACACAACAAAGAAAGAATTAGAATTAGCGAAATGGGTCCAGCCATTTATGCGTGATGTAATGATTAAGGGAAATAATGTTCCATTTTTATATATAGAGACAAGTGTAGTAAGATGTTTTATTTTAAAATCGTTTTGAACATAATAATTACATTAACCATAATTATATTTGAGTACGTATCAATCTAAGTTTTTACAAAAAGTTGACATAGATGGCAGTGCTGTTGCTATTTTTTTTACTGTATTATTTTGTATTCAGAAAAATAAGTCGGTGTTTGTTTTGTTTGTAGAAGCACCACTTCTTGGTAAGTCTGCGAGAACAAAACGAGCCAGATCCGCAACTAAACGCAATATCAACTCTGCCAGTAAACTTAAACCAACGTCGGCTTTATCTAGAAGAACCATGAAGTTGGCTCTTATTGGTGAGACGAGTTCTTCCGAAGTACCAATAGATGTTGTATCGGACGGAGTAGACAAAATTTCCGAACGCTTTAATGAAATTCAAAATTCAGCTGTAAATATTTATAGGTATGCAAAGACGTAATAATTATTTATATTCAAATTAGAATATTAGAAAAACATTTATTTACTTATACCCAAATAAAAATAACAAAAAAATGCATGTATCACTATTCTAACGCAATTTAGAATCAGTAGCAAATGATCAAAAAGTTTGTTTCTTACCATTTTATTACAATTTCTATCTATTCAATAATAACAATCACATTTGGGATTTTCAGATGTGGAACGAATTGTGCACAAAATTATTTTTTGCAACAATCGACTAATAACTTCCTCTTTCTTCTTCCGTGTCTATTATTCCTGTCCCTCACCCGTGGCCTACATCCCTTTACCCCAGCTAAGCGCTGTGCACTAATCCAGCGTTTAAAAGTTATTAAAAAATGATAATATTATTTACTCGTATTTTATACAGGAATCCAACAGTTTTGAATGAAACAGACATAACAGAAGTTAGAAAAAATTTACCATTGAAAGACTTGAGACCCGTCAATATAGAACATGCAGTCACAGCTACTGATGTCATCACAGAAAAACCCGTTATCATAAAAGGTTTGAGGAAAATTCATTCACTAGTCAAATACACGTAAATCCGAAGTTCGACAATTTCCTCTTTCATGCCACATAATCTGCTTGCTGTAGGAAGAATCCAATGTACAAGGGGATCCAATGTAACTGGATTTTTGCTATAAAATATTTTTGGTATTTTTTACACTAAATTAAACTTGCAGCCAGAAAGAAGAACTACCTTAAGAAACTACCTTTAAAACGTCAATATGAAATTTGGTGAAGGAATCGCTAAGTTATCTACAGTTCAATTTGTTTAACGACATTGTAATGTCAAAGCTCAGTGTTAATTTAATTTTTTGTTTTATTTCAGGCGAAGGATCTGGGGTTGATGTTGAAAGTGGGAATCAACACACAAAAGATAGAAAGAAATCTGATAAAAGAAAAACCCGACATAGACCAAAGACTGCTAAACATAATAGGTACATTTTGCTTTCACATTTTATGTCATGTAATTGTCATTATAATTGTCCCATAACCCATTGAATGGAAAAAAAGTAGCTTTGCTGTGAACAGAGGAGAATCATATTCATTTATTTGCAAGAAGTATGTGGCGGGAGCGGGTCATTGAAGCCACACAAGATCAAGGGCAGAAGTTGTTTAAATTCAGTAGAGATGAGAGCTCAACGAAGGATATGCGGAAAGGCTTTGTGGGACATGGAAAGGAATGAGAATACAAATCAAATATCTTAAGAGCGAATACCGAAGTAACGAATCGTCAATTTGTACCCGAAAAACTTCCATATAAAATGTACTGAACCAAAATTCTTGTTAACGAAGTTGATCTCAGTATAGCGAACTTTCTTGTTTTAAAATCATGTTACAATTAGGCAATAAAATTTCTCCGACTTCAGTTTGTCCTTGGTATTGGCGAGTTCGCAAGTGTTGGCCTAAATTCCTTTCACGCGATTGATAAATCCTTGAAATTTGTTTTTGTTCTCACTTAATAATAGCAATAATAAGGTGTATTTGACATCAGTAGGTATTATATGGCGACACAAAAAATTAAAAATATATCATTTCCAATATATCCAGTATAACGAAATATTTTTTAAGATCCCGTGAAGTTTGTTATATGGAGATTTGACCTGTATTAGGAAAAAATATGGTATAGAAGTTAGTGTAGAATCAAAAATGAATGTAAATGATGATTTGGATGTGTTGAAAGAATGGATGCAAATAGTATAAGTAACAAAAAGAATTTATAACTAAGTCTGAAAGGAAATATGTGAATAGGCGTGGTCAATAGAGAATGGCGTGTATCAAATACATCATTTCAGTTTGAACTAAACGCAAATAGGAGAGGTTGTATGAGAAATGTTGTGGAAGTCCATTCTCTCTGCCTATCCAGAGGGGTGTTGGCATTCCTTCACCCTGCTGTCAGGTCATGGATCCAATCTACTAAGATGTAACTAAATTAAAATCCCATATGTCTTTATAGGGTGGCTCCAATGTTGACGGTCGAAGATAAACCCAAACATTCAAGAAAACGAGGCAAGTCTGCAAATCATACGAGTGGCAAACATCGTGACAAATGGAATAACAATTACGACGAAGAAGACAAAGAACCGGCATCACCACCAGATCCATTGGAGAACTGGTCTACGGCTGGAATAACATCAATGAATTCACTTCTATCACATGACAATGAATCTGATGATTACTAAGATGTAGATTTTCAAAAAATGGTATTGCCCGTATGCATACATGGTAATTAGAATACACAAAAAACTAGATTTAATGATACTTGAAAGGCCACTTAGCATAAGCAACAATAACCCAATTTTACAGGAGAGGGACTTTTTGTTTAAATAAATTAAAAAAAACATGGGACGTTTGAGGTTTTGCTACATAGTCATTAAAAATATAACATAGCTGAGTTATTGAGCATGCGTTCTGGTACTAATGTTACTTATGATAATTTTGCTGAACTAACTATTTAGTTTTATTACTTTTATTTTTAAATTCATTAGAAATCTCTTTGAGTGGATTTTTAAAAATAGACACACTCTTCACTATAAATAAAAGGAAATGCAGTTGTTGCAAAATGCAATATGCATGATTTTTTTAAATTGATGCTCAGTTTGGTCGCTCCGTACACGATATTCTAAACGGGACGTTTACGCAAAATTTTCAGCAAGTTGTAACCTTACAATAAATTAATTTTTTACTATACTTAAATTAATTGAAAAATTTAAATATACATATGGCAGTCAGATACATCGACGGAGAATATTTTTAGCGTCGCTTGTGATAAAAATGACAATTTTGGCAAAATGTCGCTTATGCTAAATAGCCTTTCAGGAATCGATATATTTTTAAGTTTAATTTTCATTTTATGACCAACCCAGTATAAATTTTGTTTTAATTTCTAACTGTTTTCTCTACTTTTGATTGCAATCTAATGCAGGCTATACATCATCAAACCTGCAGCAGTCGCTGCGTCCAGTTTGCAGTTCGACGAGTATTTCGTGCATTCATAATTGAATGTGCGATAAGCCCGCTGCAAGATTGACAGCGGATTTAATCGCGTATGGCCACCATAAACAAACAGTATAGTAGAAAACCCTTATAAATTTGAACATGATAAGTGTTATGTTTGCAACGAAAATATGACATATTTGATTTATTAAAATGTCTTTTTCTATACAATATGTTCCTCCTGTTTAAACTGCCATCCTCAAGCTGGGTGCCATTCTTGGTGCCATTTTCCTATCTTATCTGTCGCTCTCCTCGAAATATCATTTTTAAATTAAAATCTATTTAAATGCTAATTTCATAAATAAGTATATAATAAATGATTACTTAAGTAATTTTCATATAGTTTATAAAAAAATATTGTTTATAATGTTATGGTGATACATTTGACTCTTGAAGAGTGGTTTTAAAATTATGTTTATTTAATTTTGGTGAAAATAAAGTTTATTATAAATTTTATTCAAGTTTTTTTTTTTATTTGGAATCCTCTCTCAGATTGGACAAGGACTGGATGACTGGAAGAGAATCCTGAAGAATTAAGTTCCACCACTTGTTATATTGACACCTTAGTGTAGAAAAGCTTACATTTATTTTTTCACCCGCATTAAGAATTACTTAAACTATTTGTTTACTTTTGTAATCAACTCTCCCTACCGAAGCATGAGTATATACTCATTTTCGGGAGGTATCTTGTATATTTTAGTTAATAATTATTTGTAAGCATGTTATTTTTATATTTGTATATTTTATCAATAAAGCTTATTATTATTACTCTTTTCTATACAAAGAGGTCGGTTTAATCAACCAACAGAACTTATTTTGATCTCATACCACTTGAGAAAAATTATCTGTACCAACCAGGAAACGAACCCGACACTTTTTTTTTAAATGAATCTGTGCTCACTCAAATTGAACCCAAATACACTTCTGACACTGTTTTTACAGAAGATTACGCTTGTGTTGTGAAATGGGAAAATGGGCGGCACCGTTGATCGAACCCACAACCTTCAGAATGAAAATCAGCGACTAAACAGATAGACGTACATCCAAACATTTCACGGAATTTTGGATTGCCCTTTGGGTTTTTACTTTTATCATGCTATGGCTTTTAGCCCCAATTGAATCAGCCTGGACTAGCTTTCGTGACGCGGTTATGGGATCCGCACATTCTTCTGTCGGCTACAAGAATAAAAAGAGGCCAATATGGATGTCCGACGGGTCCTGGAGTCTCATCGAAGATCGCCAGAAGGCTAAGACCCTCGGAGACAGCGAAAAAGACCCTCAAAAACTGGCCGCTTTGGTGTCTGAGTACAGGGAGCTGAGCCGCAAGGTGAAGCACTCTGTACGAACAGATAAAAGAAGACACCTGGACTCTCAGATACGGCGAGCGCAGTCTGCTGCACTTGGTAATGACTCAAGGACACTCTTCGAAATCACCCGGGAGGTCGGGGCAGGGGTCAAAAAAGACCCGAGACGGCAATACGAGACTATCGTGGAGCCACTGTCACTGCCCCCGAACTGATTAAAGGGAGATGGAGGGAGTACTTTGAGTCAATATTGAACCGCCCCACAGACAGGTATTTAAAGAATCTACGCGGCCAAAATTCAGAAATGAAATCTGAAAAAAATACTTTTTCATCGACTTCCTGAGGTAGAGGAAACCCCAACGAACAATATGCTGGCCTGCGGAAAATCCAATGTTGCACCTACCCTAAAAAATATTGGTCGGAACTTGATCATTGAAATTTGCGTACGTGTTTATTCTCTGTTACTTTCAAAAAGATTTTGTTTTGTGAGTGAAACTTTAATATTCTGCGGTCAACTGGTTAAAAATGGACATGGATTCGGAGACTAAAGGTATGTAACAATAAAAATAAATTATATTACCTTAAATAAATATTGTTCATTTAGTGTTCATACAACGTTGGAGACATAGCGATTAAAATAAGGTATTTTTTTTTTGAAATGTATCTTAAATGGGAGATTTGTTTGGGTATTACAGTAGATCCCATAAGTTTGATTATTTTCATATAAACTTTAACACTTATGTAAACGAATGAAGAAAAAATTTACCGCGGAATACCGCAGATGTTTAAATGTTATAGAGTAAAATAATCGAAATTTGTAAAAGAAGTTTTATTTGAAATTAAAACAATATTTATTTGTTTAAGGGTCAGAAGGGACCTCAGGAGTGAGGATTGTGACTCGTCAATCCTTACTGGACATAATGAATAAAGAAAATTTTCGTAGTTTGGATGAAAAACTATCTATTCTCGCGTGAAGACCTTGCAGAAGACAAATTAAATAAACTGAAGGCAAATTTTGCACATTTTATGTGTACAATGAAGCAAAGATGGGCTAAAGCGCAGAAAAGATGATAAGTATCCAAAAGAAAGTGCTGCTCTTTACGTAAGGCTGTATACATGGCACCCAATGACAGCTACACAGTCGAGCAGTCATAATAAAAAAAAACATTATTGCCCATTGTAAAACTGTTTGAAGAAGCAGCAGAGGCACGCAATAAGCATTTCAGGGTATACAGACAGGATTTTTCGAGAAAATTTTCTAGAGAATCCTGTAATAGAGACAAACTAAATAGACTTCTCTTGTTCAGATCCCTTGCTTAGTGGCTCAAGGATTATAGAAAAAAGAAAAAATAATTCCTTTTTGCCTGAAACAATAGACATGCTTCAATCAGCGCAGCCAAATCTCTCAGACATTGAGAATGAATAATTAAAATGAATATTTTTTTATGAAATAACTAGCGGGCTCCCGTGGAACTTCGACCCACCTGGATAGCGGGATAGATAGATGCGTTCTCAATTCCCCCTATAGCCTAGGCTCCAGTTCCTACACCCATTTCACCTGCTCTCAAGTCACCATTATATATTCCCTAGTTACCAAAAATAACAATTACTTACTCCTGTCAACGTTTTTTTACATTTTACCCTCTAACTACCCTCCAAGGAGTGGTATTGAACTCATACTCCGCTTAAACCTGTCCGGACATTATTAGAACAGATCACCAAAGTTTCATTGAAATACGTTCACTGGTTTTTGAATCTATAAGACATACACACACAAACATTCAGTTTTATAGATATAGATAAATGTGCATGTACTGAAATGTCTTATTTATTTTATTTTCATCATCAAAAACCTAATATATCAGAAATATAATTTTGGCCGCGTAGATTCTTTAAATACCTGTCTGTGCGCCCCGAACCCTCCCCACCTTACAACTTTTAGGAGGAGTTGGCGGGTCTGAATATACCTCAGGCGACTGGGATATGTGAAGATCCACCGACCCACAGCGAGATGGTGCTGGCCGTGATGAGATTGAAAAACAACAAAGCGCCAGGAGACGATGGAATCCACGCAGGGCTCCTCAAACAAGGCATAGACACCCTTGGCCAACCACTTCTCAATATATTTAAAATGGCGTGGGAAGAGGAGAGGTGCCCAAAAGATTGGCGGAATGGATCCATCGTCGCAATATTTAAAAGGGGGACCCCCTTGAATGCGGAAACTACCGTGGAATTACTCTACTGAGTGTTCCCGGTAAGGTATTATCTCAGATATTACTACACCGGATTCGGGGGCCTGTCATGGCTGTCCTGAGCAAGGGCGGATCTAGGGGGGTCATGACCCCCTCTTGGGCTAGGTCCAGGCCTTTACTTTGAAGTACAGTACTTACATTTATTAATAAAATACCTACTTTTCTATTATAATCTATATAATATTTGCCTTGAACACTGACTGACTGATGTCATTAACGCCGCTAGATGGCGCGCCACTCGCAACTAAACACAAATAGTAATATTGTTCTTCTAATACAATATGGCTGACAGCAGTGACAACCACAGAACACATATACTCTCTAATGTATGCCACACACGCTCCGGTATACCTGCACAGGTCGCCTGCGCAGGCGGCCTGTTCAGGTGTACCGGAGCGTGTGTGGGGGTAGACCTGTGCAGTTTTTTAGACCTGCGCAGGCGACCGGAGAAGAATCGAAAATCAATTCTTTCACAGGTTCACCGGAGCGTGTGTGGCGGCACTCCGGTCGCCTGCGCAGGTCTTTCAGTAGTTTTCCAGCGTTTGCGTGGAGTGGTTGTGCATTCCTTAATTGCATATGGCTCAGTCGAGAGTAGAACTAGAGGAGTTTTTTTATAATTATTATTTTTTTAAATAATAATATTTTTATATTTAGTGTATAGCATTGTATTTAATTCTTTTTTTTTATAGTTATACAATGATGTATACTTCATATATTATTATTTAATAAATAAATATTTTAAATAATAATAGGTAAATAACACTCTTCTATACATCCAATCCAAACTCCCTTAACGCCCTACTTAGGGACATATGGAGGCAACAAGAGCTCTCCATTGCGCTCGATCTTGTTTATGACCTCCTCCCACACCATGTCCAGATTCCTCAGCTCTGCTTCGAAGAAGCGGAACACAGTATAAGAGGTTCTTCCTCTTCTTCGGGACCCTGATGGCAGGAAGAACAGCGCTCTCCTCGGCCAACTGTCATTCGGCATCCTTAATACATGTTCCAGCCAAGTCCATCTCTTTCACATAATGGTAAAAGTGACCGACGTATAGCGTCGTTCGTGATGCGGTGGTATCATATTAAACCCAAAATTCTCCGGAGGAATGTTGGTTCTTCTATACATAGGTGCCAGTATAGCCGGCGGAACTCAATGCTTGAAGCATTCTCTACCAGTCAACCGGTCCCGTCCAATCTGAGACAGGATTCCAACCCCGAGTAGAAATTTCAAGTGAAAAAACACATTGAAAATTTCTAACCCGGCCGGGAATCGAACCCGGGACCTCTTGATCTGAAGTTGGAGCCTTTGCCACTAGGCTACCGAGTTCGGAGTTTTGAATTTTTTTAAATATTTAGATTTATTTATTTATTTATTTATTTATACTTTATGCATATTAAAAATAGTGTACAAAAATAGTGTATAGACAAGTGGCAATGGCGGGATTATAGCCGTAGCAATCTCTAACATCCAACCACAATTTTTTTTTCACATTTATAAAAGAAAATAAAAAATAAAAAAATTTCAAGTAAAAAAACAGAAAAATTCTGTCCCGACCGGGATTCGAACCCGGGACCTCGTGATCTGAAGTCCACGCCTATAACCACTGCGGTACCGTACCGAGGTCGATCAAATATAGTACAAATTAATAGCTTTCCAAGTAACTGCGCAGGCCGCCTGCACAGGTATACCGGAGCGTGTGTGGCGGCACTCCGGTCGCCTGCGCAGGTCTACCTTACGGTAGACCGGAGCGTGTGTGGGCGTTGTGAGGTATACCTGCGCAGGCCGCCTGCACAGGTATACCGGAGCGTGTGTGGCAGGCATAACGAGAGAAGAATGCCAACTTCATAGAAAAAATATGCAAACACGGAAATTGACAGATTGCATCTATCTTTCTCGCTCACTCGTTTCATGCCCGAACACCAAAGCGGGAAATTCAAATATGGGTCGGTACAATGCGCACTAGCGACCAAAACAGTTGCATTCTAGTACAAAAATGGGATATGAAAATATCCCATCTTTATACTAGAATACAACTGTTGAATCATTTATCCTGAAAATGGTTATGATAAAGAATTAAAATGCAGCAGTAGTTAAATATGGCATTTATTTTCTATGCAAATAATAAAACATGTAACAATATAAATAGTATGTATTGGTATCTATTGCATAAAATAATACTAAGCCAAAAATATATTATTATCAATAACAATTAGGTACACGAAAAAAAAAATGTTTAAACGACACAATACATCATGATTCTACGTATTATTAAAATCACAGAAGTAACCACAGCGGAAGCTTTTTTACTGTTAAAAATGATGAGTACGTAGGACTTATTACAAAATCTTTTAAAAAGAAATACAAATGTGTCTTTAATGGTATGTGATTATTATTGACGCCACAGAAGGAACATTTCCGATACTTGAAACTCATAATAACAAGGTAAACGAAAGAGTCAATGTCTAGAACCGACACACAACCACTTGTAAATATTAATTACACTATGAGTCTTTGTTTTAACAACTTTTTATGTGCAGACAACAGCGTAGTGGTTTAATCTCAAAACAAAACAGGAGTCCATTTGTTGAAACAAGAGTCCATTTGTCAGAGTCTATTTCTCACAAACAACAGTATCTTTCTTGATATCAACGAGACTATTTTTCACAGCGATACGAAACACCGATTCGACTTCACACAAAAATAAATAACGCAATCTCCCGAGTTGGAAACAGGAAAAAAAACGTGTTAACAAACGTGGTGACAACTGACAGTAACATAATGATATTATTATGCCTGGTGGCTGAGCACTTTTTTTAAAGGTCTTGACGTAGAGAAAAACAATTTTTTTGGTTATTAAAAAACTCACATGCGAAGTCAGCCATAAGAAAGCAAAGTGTACCAAATTAGGAAACTTTTACGCACAGCGGGACTTCATAGTGAAGAAAAGCCTTACTAATGTCATGAGTGCAATCAAAAATTTTGCGGTTTCAAGTAATTTAAAGAATGACATGCGAACTCATAGCGGAGAAAGCCATACGAATGCAATAATTGCAATAAAAAGTTCAATCAATCAAATAATTTAAACAACCAATGACATGCTAAAAGCTATTTGAATGGTAAGTTTGCAATAAAAAGTTTAATTTCATTTTTAAGTTTGCATAAATAATTCAATCAACCGTGTGCTGTAAAGTATCACTTGCGAATTCGGCCAAAAAATTGACAAATCAGGAAACTTTTACGCACAGCCGGACTTCGCTTTACTAATGCAATGTGTGCAATAAAAAGTTTGTGAACTCATAGCGGAGAAAAGCCATACGAATGCAACCATTGCGATAAAAAGTTTAATCAGTCAAATGATAAAATCATGATAAAAGCCATTTAAATGCATATTTTGTTAGAAAAAGTTCAAAATTTGTTTAAAGTCTGACATATGAATTCGGCCAAAAGAAAGCATAGTTTGTATGAAAAAGTTTACCAAATCAGATCTTTAAATCACAGACGCGATTTCATTGCCAAGAAAACTCTTACTAATGCAATGTATGTAATAAAAAGTTTTTTTTTTTGCATTTTTATAAATAGTTACAGTATCATGTATAGTTGTAATCTATCATCGAGTGCTTTAGAATGAATTCGGCCATAAGAAAACAAAGTTTCCATGAAAAAGTTTACCAAATCACGAATCTTTAATCCACACACACGAGATCATAGCGGAGAAAAACCATACGAATGCCATGTTTTCAATAAAAAGTTTACACACCTAGAGTAATTTTTTAAAGATTTTCATGTGAATTTGTAGCGTTGAAAAGCCATTCATATGCAACGTTTGTTATAAAAAGTACAAGTTTTTTTTAAATTTTCATTGAGTTCTATTATCAAGTGGTTTAACCCTTACAGACCCGGGCTTTCGCAAAAAGTGTTTTTTTATTTTTTTTAGTTTTTATTATCAATGTGTAATTAAGAAAAGAGAAGATATTTTTTTTTTATTTTTTTTTATGGCTATTTTATGACCCTCACAATTGTGAGGTTCAGGTTTCAACCATGTTAATAGTACATATTATGAACAAAACAGAAGTATTGTAAGTATATAAAAATTAATGAAATAACAAAGCCAAATATGAAGAAATATAAAATTATCAAATTACAAATAAAATATATTTTTTGTGAAATTTAACGAAGCAATTTTGATTTTTTGATAAGCATAAATAGACGTTGCATTTGGTGCATTTGGTCCTTGACCTTCTCCTGCAATTCTCGAACCTGCAGCAAAGTGGTGCTTTTAAGTCATCGACGATTGGCCAATGATCGAACCCATCATATCTTTTATCGATCGTTGGCATGGAAGAATAACGTTTTTTTTTGCAGTGGGTTCTTCTTCTTCGTCAGACTCATCAGCCCTTTTTGGTATACCGCCTGTGAGATACTCGCCAATTGTGATCCGAAAATCTAACAAGTCCATGATGTCCTTCTTCGGTGTTCCTAAGGATTCACAGTCTCGTCTGTATTCGTTCCAGCTATTGACGATAGCTAGATCAAAGAAATGGAGTATTACTTTTACAGTCCACTTGGTGGTTTTAAACCAAGTTCGGTAATACTCCATACTTTGATCACACAGGTCGACACCACCCATATTCTCATTGTAGCTTTTTACAACTGCTGGACAAGTTACGTCTACATATTTTTTCATCGATTTGTCCCACCTTTGAACAGTTGTTAGCGGCTGGCTGCCAATAAACGATGAGACAATTATGATAGATTTTGTGTCCATCCATTTGACGACACAAAGTTTGTCATCAGAACTGACAACTTCCTCGAAATCACCACGTTTGAAACTTTTGTCGGATGAAAATTTATACCCCTTAAATCTATTGCTCATACATGTACCCGTCGAATAAAAATTATTTTTTTCTAGTTCTTCAACTAATGGAACTGTCGTAAAGTATCTGTCGAAATATAAAGAACTAAATTCTGGCAAAGACTGTGCCAAACGTAATATGACAGCTGGACCTAGACCCAAATCACGTCGAGGAAGTGGTGTTGAAGACCCTTGATATATTTCAAAATCAAGTACTAAGCCGGTCTTTGTTGTAACGACAAAATTTTTAAGGCCTACCGGTCGTGGCTTTCCTTTTACATATTGTCTAGAGGGGCATTTTCCTTCAAAAGGAATCATTTGTTCATCTATTGAAAAAAATCCCTCATTGTCTCTATTAATTGCTAGACACCGGCTTCTAACACATTCAATTACTGGCGATACTTTCCAAAAAATACCATTTTTCTTTGATTCATTTGGCATGTTATTATCTGTAAAATGAATGTTGGTCCTGAGTGCGAAAAATCGATCACGTGCCATTGCTGATGCTATAGCCTCCAATCTGAAACGTCTGCTCCAGTACAATTTGATTCTTGGAAACTTAAAGCATCCCATCATTGCATGAATTCCAAAAAAAAATTTGATTTCTGAGTATGTTGCCTTAAAGTCTTTCCCAAATTTAAGCAGGTGATACTGATTTGTATGAATGGCCGCTAGCTCAAATAATTCGTCAGTAAAATATTTAGTGAAGTAATTAATTGGTGTAAGATTTTCCTAAAATAAAAAAAAGTGTTAGTCAAATATGTTACATCTGACAATAAATACATACATTGTCTAATAAAATTCAAACCTGTTGATAAATTGGTCTCTCGGAAATATTTTTTCCAGAGAACGTTCTTTTTCTCCATCTGTAGTCTCTGCGAGTAGAACCGGGTATCTCAGTAGAAGTGCTAGGAAGAACGGGTGTCTGTGTAGAAGTGCTTGGTGTTTGTGTAGAAGTGCTCGGTGTCTCAGAATCTTTTGAAGTTTCGATAACTGGACTAGTGGATTGCTCCACATTGTAGGACTCACTGATTTGTTCATCTTGTTCAATCTCCACCTCTACATCCGAATCATCTCCATCTCCCAACAATGAAAGGATCTTATCAGTAGCACCATACAAATTGTCCATAATTAACTACAATAAATATTTATTACACGGAAATAAATAATTTGACACAAAAATATTTAATTTTGTCATAATAACTTTGATGCAAAAATGTTGAAAAAATGTTCAAGAGGAGAGCACGTGTTCATAACACGTGTGTTGAGACCCAGACCTCACAATTGTGATACTCAGTATTTTGAATGTGATATTTCATTAAATATAAAATATATTATATTTTAAAGAATACTTACATGTAAAGTGATCTTTTATTTGTAATATTAGAATAAAAAAATGTTAAATAAGGCCGCAAGTAACCACACACTGTGAATGACAACCGACAAGTACGCGCCAAATGATACTTCCTAGAATTGTCAAACTTCAATCGCCAAAATGTTGCCACCATTATAAATTTATCTGCAGTGTTTCGATTATTTGAATTGTACATACCCTCACAATCATGCGATGCCGGGCCTCGCTTCAAAACAGAACTCACACAAAAATATACTGCAAAATAGGTACCCTCACAATTGTGGGTATACGGTCTGTAAGGGCTATAGTCTGACATATGAATTCGGCTATAAGAAAGCAAACTTTGCATGAAAATTTTACTAAATCATAAATTTATCCCATAGACACGATATCATAGCAGAGAAAAAGCCATACGAATGCAACCATTGCGATAAAAAGTTTAATCAATCAAATGATAAAAGCCATTTAAATGCATATTTTGTTAGAAAAGGTTCAAAATTTGTTATAAAAAAAAATATCAAGTGCTTTATAGTCTGACATATGAATTCAAAAGAAAGCATAGTTTGTATGAAAAAGTTTACCAAATCAGATCTTTAAGTCACAGACGCGATTTCATTGACAAGCAAACCCTTGCTAATGCAATGTGTGTAATAAAAAGTTTTTTTTTTTGCATTTTTATAAATAGTTATATTATCATGAATAGTTATAATCTATCATCGAGTGCTTTACAGTCACACATATGAATTCGGCCATACGAAAACAAAGTTTCCATGAAAAAGTTTACCAAATCACGAATCTTTAATCCACACACACGAGATCATAGCGGAGAAAAACCATACGAATGCCATGTTTTCAATAAAAAGTTTACACACCTAGAGTAATTTTTTAAAGATTTTCATGTGAATTCATAACGTTGAAAAGCCATAGGTACATATGTAAAGTTTGTTATAAAAAGTTCACGTTGTTTTTTTGAGTTTTCATGAAGAATTCAATTAATCAAGTGTTTTAAAGTCTCATATAAGAATTCGGCAATACGAATGCAAAGTTTACATGAAAAAGTTTAATCAATCAAATCGGTAAATACCCACATGCCAAAAGCTATTTGAATGTACAGTTTGTAATTAAAAGTTTAAGTCGTAGGTATTTGAGTTTTCATAAAGAGTTGAATCAACCAAGTATTTTGAAGTCTCACATGTGAATGCTCACAGTTATGCTATGAGAAAGTAAAGTTTGCATAAAAAAGGCCATAGGTGGGCGCCACGGACGCCTTTAAAAAACTAGTTATAGATAATTGTGGTTCATGACCACCCCCTGGATCATGGAAATTTTTTTTTTTTAGGAAAAGTGTAGTTTCCAGATAGCAAATTTTGGAAATGACCTTTTTTTACCTGGCGCCAATGCTGGATCCGCCCTTGGTCCTGAGAGAGCAACATAACTTATTCAGATATACTTCACAAGGTAATTCGGAGTTTTTTCGGTTTTGCAGTCGCTATCTTAACGAAACATTAATAAAATACTAGTGAGGTAAAATTCAAGTATTACGTAACGCAATTCGGGGGAGGGGTCTTGCAAAACGTTACTGTGCGTTACATGGCGGGGGGAGGGGAGGGTAAAAAATATTCAAAAATTGCGTTACGTAATACTTGAACGCCCCCTGATATCAAGAAATCCTTTCTCCCCCTGTTATATTTAGAGATTTTAAACCCCTTCCATGAACTTGAATAAAAAATGTACCAGGCAAAAGAAACAGGAAAAGTTGTGTTCAGAAATGGTGACATTGGTACTGTATATCTTATATCTACATAATAATCTACATAATAATTCAGAAATGTTTGTTTTTTTTATTTGCCTTTGACAATAATTTTACCTTATATGTGAACATCACGCTCAAAATACAAATGCTACGTCAGATATTAATATGCCCAGAGCCGTACAAAATGCTGGAGAAGGTTCTTAAATACAATTTGCTGCATTAACTTTAATATATTTAGAGCTATTTAAAAAACTCTATTTTTTTAGGATCTTCATACAAATTTCTCAAAAAGAAAGTAAGTCATCTTTTGGAAACAAAATTACTCGTGTAAACGTTGAATGGAATCTTGGTATTACGGTATGAAAATGTAATAAAATGATTGTAGATTGATTTGTTATACATATAAATGTTATTCAAATCTTATAATTCTCAATAAATAAAGATTTAATGAAAAAATTTGCAGTTTGATTTTGAAGTTTGACAGGTACAAATCACCCTCTATGGGTGGAATGCCTAATTAATTATCAAAGTAGGGAATGTAGCTAAGATTCAAACCACAGAGCTCTCTATGAAAACTTGCAAATTATGTCGGTAGGTTCGTTTAATATTATGAGGTCGGTAAAACAAAAATTGTAAAAGTGTCATTCTTCTTTTTCTGTGCTTATGTCAGTTATAGAGGTCTGTTAAGCAATGGGAAGCTAGACTAGAACCTGTTTAATTACCTACCGATCAAGCCTGACAATCGGAATCAAAAACGAAAAGCAAGACGGGTATAAGCTAGTTAGCTCATATACCTAAGGATGAAAAATGCCGACCGATTCTGACCCGCGCCGACCGGCACAAAGAATGTTTTCTATGCATATTGCATTGCATTTTAAATGGGCATGCCGGAAAGCGGGTTCCTGCTTTTGCTGTACATAATATTATTTCCCTATTCAAATGCATACAAACAAACATTAATTGTGCCGATCGGCGCCGGTCGGAATCGCCATTCTTTGTGTTTTCACCTTACGCGACTCAGAAATTTTTACCAAGATGTTTACTAAAAGAAAATATTCACAAAAGAACTAAAACATGGTAAGATTCAATCAGATAAACCTTTATTAAAAGGTAATTATGAAGTGGTTGGTAGACTGGCGGTTACAGCGCCGGCTTTCGTACTGTTTGGTGCGGACGTCGTGGTTCGATACCAGGTGCCGACCATCCTCCTCGTTCACGACACAAACTTTAAGTAGCTTACTGTGAAAGAGTCAAGGAGTGTATTTGTGTTCACTTTGAGTGAGCACAGATTCATTTTATAAAAAAAAAATTAGGTATAGGTAAAAAGACAGGTGAGATTAATTTCAATACAATAACTACCTACCTCTACTAAACAGCCGCACTATTGACTGTAGCATGGAATCGACTTAATCGCGAGTCGATTTTTCAACGGAAAGAAAATAATCGAAAAATATCGTTTTATATAGGTACGAACTAATAGAGTACCGTCGAAACCCCTAACTTCGCCTACATTTAACATATTTTTTAAGAATATCTTACAATCAAACATTAAACACAATAAACAATTAAATCAAATGATACAATATTTTAAGCATTGCTAATAATATAAAACATTACATGAGTTAACTTCCCCTACATTTAACATATTTTTTAAGAATATCTTCCAATCAAACCATTAAACACAATAAACAATTAAATCAAATGATACAATATTTTAAGCATTGCTAATAATATAAAACATTACATGAGTTAACTTCCCCTACATTTAACATATTTTTTAAGAATATCTTCCAATCAAACCATTAAACACAATAAACAATTAAATCAAATGATACAATATTTTAAGCATTGCTAATAATATAAAACATTACATGAGTTTTAAGCAACACAATCGCTTTATGATTGTCCAAAAGCATTAAAAAATAGTTGAAGTTCGGTCATTATCACCTAACTTTGCCTAGTGCGTTCTTTTTTATTAAACTGGGAATTCCCAAATTATTGTTTACTAACGACGAATAAACGTTGTGTAGGCTATTATAACCCTTCGCGAATATGTATTTACGGCTAGTTTTACCAATAAAAAATTATACAGGCGAAGTTAGGACTCATAGTTCCAAGGTTTTCATACAGTTGATGAATGATCAGAAGGGTTGTCAACAAAAATTTCAATTTTAATTTTTTTTATTTATTTTTTTTATTTACTCGAAATCACACTACAATCATACAACTTTCTGTTCATCGTGTCTTACAGAATAATTTCTCTTTAATTTCTTGTCCAGTTTGTCTGAAATAATAATAATAATAAATAAAAAACATGTTGAGACAACCCTACGCTAGGCGAAGTAAGGTTGTGGCAGTGAACTTTCAGCAACAATTTATTTTTCTATCTGATGACACGAATGTATAGCGCCACCTATAGAGAGCCATCCAAGATAAAGAGCCATCTAGCGGAATACGCCGAATACAACTCGTACTTATCAACAACGTAGATTCACCACCATCTTTACCAAGTTAACTAACTTAGAATATTTCGCACCAGAGGGAGAATACATCACCTTTTGGACAAATTATTTTGCGCGAATAATCCTACTATAAATGTTTTTTCAATATGCAATTTTACTCACTCTTTCCTTCAGAACCTACCAGTGCATAACATTGTAATTAGTTTTTAAGTTAAAATATATTTTTCTGTGATACTTTATTTGAATTCACTAATATAGTGCTTGCGTTTTTTTTTATAATAAAAAATCGAGTTTCATTTCGGTAGTTAGTCGAATTCCTTCTTAACTGTTTAGACTTGTTCATAAAGAAATAGTGCAAGTTGGTGAGTACTCCAGATATTTCTTAATCTTGCCAAACTCATAAGAGAGTTTCTTATCTTCTAATAAAGATCATTTTTCCCACTATCTTTCTACCTTGAGAAAAGAAATCAGCACTCCTTCTTCATCTCAATCTCATCTCATCTTATGGATCAGATCTAATCAACTTGAACGCCCATAAATTGGTGACCCCACGACGTTCGAACACCCTTCAATCATCTACTCAATCCATCATTTTCCAATAATCTCCAACAATCCATTAACATTCTCAAACAAATTTTTCTCAACAATCTTAACAAAATTGTCACATGTACACCTTCGTCCACTAATCCATCTCGAATATTTAACACTCTATACATTCATTCCAAATTATTTCTTTCACAAAGCCATCTAAATAATATTGTCCCACAATTTAAAATTTTCATATCACATACTACATTCAAAATTAAGCGCGTCCAACATCCATTTACCATTCGGCGCAACTTCACTACACTGCGAGTACAAATGTCAAATAGCATTACCAGCCGCTTTGTTCGCGATAAATATTTTCAAATTTTCGACAAAATATATGAAAATATAGTGTAAAATCATGTGCAAATTCTAAAATTCAACTGGTTCTGAAGGGATGAGTCATCCGATAGGTTACAGGCAAGTAAAATCTTTAAAAATACCATTGTAAAACGGCATTCAGCGCATAATTTTTTCCAAACAATTTCAACCTATCGGATTATTAAAAGCCTCTTGTTTTTCTGCCTTCTATTTATTATTAAAGACGATTAATCAATAATGCCACATTACAGATCCCAATACAAAACCAACAACTGTATATTACTAATACCAGATTGGTAACAAATTTTATTATATATAAAGGATCTCACATAGTAACTTCACTTTATAAATATTAGAATAAACATATATCAATTGTGAATCATAACTATTCAATACCATTTTTTTAATAAATTTTCCTAATTTTGTTTTGAATATTGAACAAAAAATAACATTGAGACACCACACTTAGAAAAATTTTCCTAGAACAATTATTTTAGTAAAAAATAACTTGTAATTTTTTTCAAAGTCAACATTTGTTTATAATATACTCAAATAAATTTTTAATTTCAAATCCAAATTTAAAATGTATTTCACAATCTTTTAAATTCAAGAACCACCCTAAAACAAATATACTTATACCAATTCTATTGTAAAAATTTTTTTTTGTTTATTCTATATGTTGCATATTATCTCATCATGATACTCCTCAACCAACGCTGGACTACACCACCACAATCCAATTGATGGAAGCCTACGGTAGCAAATCTTCACCTGCTGTACTTATCAGAAGCAGACTACACGAGTTGTCTCACAGACTGCGTAGCTCGGAGGCCAAACTTCTCCAACGAATTTTGCCCCACTACTGTTCTCTCTCCAGTGGCAGATGTACATCACACCACGATTACACCCCACTGAAAACAACTGATGCATTTTTCCTTGCTCGTCAACCGACCACATGGATCAACCAGTTTCTACAGCACAACCACCATCGCTGCTGCATTAATGGCCGAGCGCAAATCAACATCGCCGCTTCATATGGTAAAACACATCAACGCTGTTTTAACCTATTTTAGCCATCATATTACCCCAGTGCAACCGCACTAACGTCGTGAACACTCTGTCCAACTTCTCTTAAGTTCCAGTCGCTACAACACCCAGCCCAGTCGAGCCATGTCAACATCTAGTACGTACTTTCCTACAAACCGCTCAACCAGAGGACTGCAGAGTTCCACACTCCATCACCAGATCCACATCAGAATTTATAGCATGCCATAAATTCTTGCGGGAGGCTGTGTGGCAGTGAACTTTCAGCAACAATTTATTTTTCTATCTGATGACACGAATGTATAGCGCCACCTATAGAGAGCCATCCAAGATAAAGAGCCATCTAGCGGAATACGCCGAATACAACTCGTACTTATCAACAACGTAGATTCACCACCATCTTTACCAAGTTAACTAACTTAGAATATTTCGCACCAGAGGGAGAATACATCACCTTTTGGACAAATTATTTTGCGCGAATAATCCTACTATAAATGTTTTTTCAATATGCAATTTTACTCACTCTTTCCTTCAGAACCTACCAGTGCATAACATTGTAATTAGTTTTTAAGTTAAAATATATTTTTCTGTGATACTTTATTTGAATTCACTAATATAGTGCTTGTGTTTTTTTTTATAATAAAAAATCGAGTTTCATTTCGGTAGTTAGTCGAATTCCTTCTTAACTGTTTAGACTTGTTCATAAAGAAATAGTGCAAGTTGGTGAGTACTCCAGATATTTCTTAATCTTGCCAAACTCATAAGAGAGTTTCTTATCTTCTAATAAAGATCATTTTTCCCACTATCTTTCTACCTTGAGAAAAGAAATCAGCACTCCTTCTTCATCTCAATCTCATCTCATCTTATGGATCAGATCTAATCAATCTGAACGCCCATAAGGTATTTGTTGAAACTTGATAGGACATGTTGCTGTAATAATTATCGAAATAATATAAAAAATAATGGAGTTTAATTAATTTGTTCATGTTATTCATCTAAATAAATAAATAATTAAACATTTAAACTCACAAACTTCTACCTACCTTAAAAAATACGTTCAAAATTCCGAAGTTCCGCACAGCAAAACTTTTGACACCGCTCAAACCTTAGATTAGGAAAGAGAGGGGATACGTAACTTCTATGCATTGCCGTACCTACTATCTGTGACCATTTCGATATTTTTTGGTGGCAGGTACAAAATACATTTTTTGTACTAAATATAAATATTTTGCCAGAACTGCAAATTATAAACTCTAAGGAACATGCATGCGATGTCAAACAAAAGGTAGGTACTGGAAGAAAGGAAACTTTTAAGCGCCACGGATGATCCGAAAAGTGACAGGCTGGTGGCAAACATAGATAATATTATAATATATTATACTGTAGTATATAATATATACTGGTGGCAAACAGGCACTTTTTCTATAGCAAACAGGTATAAAAATGGTCACACGCCACCGGGCATAGTTACGTATCCCCTCTCTTTCCTTATCTAAGGCTCAAACTAACAAGAAAAAATAAGTTTGACAGCATGAAGTGAGAAACAATAATTGATTTTCGCATTAAGTGTGGCCAGGATAAAACAATAATTCTTAGTTTTAGTGAGAAAAAAAGTTCACTTTAAATGGAATAAATAGCCAAAATTTGATTAAAAAAAAATAGGCGATGTTAGGTGTAGTAAGCGAAATTAGGGGTTTCGACGGTAAGGATGTCAGAATAGAAAACTGGCGGTCAGTCCATTCTGCCTACTCCTTTAGAAACACGGCTTATTGGCTGTAGCAAACACATAATAGATAGTCTTTTGGTCACCATGGGAACACCGATTGACCGATCCGATGGGACGACACTTTAGTGCACTTGGCTCCGCCGAACATTTTTATGTGGTCCGCCACTATTTCCGGTTTTTATAATTTTCTCAAAAAAATATTGACCATAAAAATTTGAAGAAATTGATTGTGTCCTGTATATGGATTTTCCCAGTATCTAAGTCAGTCATACATTTTTCGATATCGAATCTCAATTTAAATTATATGCATAATGCCTTTAATTTTTACAATGCTCATTGCCACAATCAGTTTTGAGAATATCAACGACACCTTTATTTAAAAATAAGTAACAGTTCAATTATTCGCATTTTTTATTATGAATTCTGTATGTGTAACATAAATAAGATTATTTTATTTGCGGCCCGCTAATCTTTTTCATTCTTGAAATTGGCCCGCCATCCAAAATGTTTGCCTACCCCTGACTTACAGTACATGTTTCTTTTCGCGGGTTACTCCCTGGTTACTCTATGATCCACGAAACAGCGTGGTAGTGTGTGAAAGCTAGTACCACTAACGATCTAGTTCTAGTTACAATTTAATAATCTATTTTACAGTTTTTTGTCATGGGACCTACCCGCTATGTTATTACTATAATTAAAATATAATAAAAATGACCCGCAATCGGACGGTTTGTTAATCTTTTAATATAACTGACAGCTGTTAAAAAAGTCTCCAATATTTTATAAAAGTTGAGATCGCAGACCTAATTTTGAGTATGGCAGATATGCTGGACTTCTCTGCAGTATGGCAGATACGCTGGAGAAAAGTGCAGCATCGAACCTGTGGAGAAGTGAAAGAGGGCTAACAGTGGTGCATTATGGGTTGTTCACACATTTTTTTTAAATTAAGGCTTACATTATACAAGTAGATACTATAAATTTCATTAAAATAAGAATAAAACAAATCATAGGAAATCGTAGAAAATAGAGAAGCGTCTCCACTTTCTTCCTTGTTCCTCTAAACATCTATTCATTCTAGCGGCTAGCCCATCCTATACCTATTTATATGCATGTCTGCCATTTAAATAATGTAAATGTATATTTTCGTTAAGTGTTATTTTTATTGTTTTGTAATTTTTTTACTTTTTTACAAGACTTATTAGGCCCTGTCCTAGCTGGTCGCATGATCGGACGATCGTGAGATTGCGATGATCGCATAAACAAATTTGTGATCGCACGTTGAAAAATTGTGTGTCCTAACTGCCATCGCATGATCGCGCGTCCACTTTCCTTGACAACGCAAACAAATAAATATCTATGAATGTTAAAAAGCAAAAGAACTTTTGGCAAGTATAGGTGTCGTATTGATACAACAGAGCAATACAAGCGACGCGCGATCATATCAAACAAGGAACCCATCGGACGATCGAATTTACGTCCGATCGACCGACGATCGTGCGATCATGCGACCACCTAATCTAATAGGTATATTTTTTTTATTATTATTAAGAAAAAGCAAAGTTTTGATTAAAAAATTGTGGCTCGCTGGATGTTACTCTCTGTATAATAATTAATAATTTATCATTTACCGTCACTCGCAGATAGCGAGAAGCTACGATTTTGTATAGTATATTTCTGTGATACATATTAGTGTATTTCCCTAGAGTTTATCAGAAAAGAATCCATTGTTACAATTCTACAAACATTTCTTGTCTTTCTCAACATTGAAGGCTTATTATTGTATACCAACCTGAGTACAGAGTAGGTACCTACCTAATCGGTGGTTTTCTCACAGACGATAAAAACCATCACCAAACTGCGTAGAGTTCAATCTCTCGCGGTTTCAAATCTATGAGAACACAGTACATAAAGATGCTTATCTGCTGTCTTGTATCACACAGCACTGGGTATAGCTACAGTCACTTCTCGTAAGTATGGGGCGAGGCATATAATGAATGACCCTATTCCGAATCTATACGTGAAATTAACACTGGCATAACTATACTACGGGACATTGCGATGGGTGGAAAATCGGAGAAAACTTATAACGGAGCTACAAAGAAGCAATCAAGCACCAAAATTTTATATGAAATCAAATTTATCAAAGAATTAACCAAAGAATCCTTAGAAAATTTGCGAAAAAAAAAACAAGGGCCGCCCGTATCAGTGATGCCACCTGTCCGGGTTTCGCGACATGTATCCGTGTGAAACTAAAAATGTAAAGGTTTATTTAATGACCTTTTTTAGTGATCTTTTAACTTTCCCGATACCAAATTTTCGAAAAATTACCTTTTTTAAGGTTGTGTCCGGGTCAATATTTTTACAAAAGTGGCAACACTGGCACGTATGCAACGATCTCTCTTTACTGTTATAGGAATAGGGATTCCCATTTTACTAGATAAAGGTATATTATAAGAGGTTATTTGTTAGCTTTGTTTGTAGCTTTGCTAGGATGCCTTTGTTGAAATAAAATATGTTTCTTTTATTATAGCCGATATATATGTTGATGAATTGATGACAGCTTGTTTAATTTCAAAAACAGTTCCAATTCTTTGACCGTCATTTAAAAATTTGTCCACGAATTTGCACATGATTATCTCCTTGAATTTTTGATGAGTTGAAAACCATAGAAAAATATATTGCTTTTATACATAAAAATGGAGCGTGAACGGCTGGTCCAGTTTCTCTAATTCTTTTTTGTTGTTTCGTCATGAAGAGAATTAGGTAAGTATAATTCTTATTTTGAAATTAGATTGTCGTTTGACAGAAACTGTCAGTTGTTTGATAGTTGGTGCGATGACACAATGATGACAGAATGCTGATAGAAAATAGATATATGGCTTATACCAGATGCTTCGTTCGGAATAACAGTAATAACATTGGTTTAAGGTAATTAATTTATCGTTATACAAACCCGAATTCATGAAAAACAGCAGAAAAGCATAGTCGAAGGCAATTGGGATTAATGTGGGAGGTCTTGATTTACATTGCGTAATCCAGTGGTGCTCTTTTACCTTCCTATGTACCTAACGAGAGTCTCAACGGAATATTGATTGATCATCCTACTTAGACTGAGTTCTGTCTTCTCTTGTACCTTCCTGTTTCTTGGATGTGGAACTTCAGCGTTTCCTCCACTTCTTGGATGATCTGTAACTGTACCTATGTTTAATATCGGAGTTTCTTACTCTGTCCCGGAATCTTGTTCCTGCAATGGTCTTCATCTTGAATCTTGTTCCTGCAATAATTGTCTTCATCTCTGTATGTAGGAGGCTCTTCATCGTTGTTATATCGCCTCTTGACTCTATACCATAATATGTCAGGATTGGTCAAACGTAGGTTTTATAGATTTTAACTTGGATGCGGAACTTCAGCTTTTCACCACTTCTTGGGTTGTCTGTCTGTTGGTGTATACCTAATCTGTTGCTGTTTCATAAGCCTTTCTGCTCTCTATACGTCGTATTCTCTATAGAAACGCCTTCAACAACTACCCCACTGCACAATCCGAAAATTGCACATTTTCCTAATATCGGTTCTTAATCTGTCACAGAGTGTTATTCCTGCAATGGGGTGGAAAGTCTTCATCCCTGTTGTGTGTAGGAGGCTCTTCTTCTTGCTTTATCGGCTGTTAGCCGCAGAATAGGCCTGGTGCAAGTTTTCAGAGAGAAACGAAGAGGAATCTTATTGAAAAAGCGTTGACGATATGTTAAATGGGACCGTAAACTCTATTTGGCATTGAAAATACTATTGTATTTATTTTATTATCTACTTTACATTAATTTTTATAAAGGCTAACGAGATGTTTTTTTGGGCCCCTATTCACTAAAAATAGCTTTGATATAATTCTTTAATCCTTTAAGAGTAAACATACCTATATACTTACCATATTTTTGGTACCTACCTATAAGTTAAAAAATATGTAAATTGTAATTTTTATTTATTCGACGAATCCAAATTCCAATCCAATTGCTTGAGGATGATATAAGGAAGGATAAAAATATAAATTCTTATTTTGCTTTCCTTCAAAATTAATTTGTTTATTTCCACATACAGCAGATTTCTAGTATCCAACTACAGCATTATGTCCCTGACTTTTGACTTCTTTGTAAGATCGGTATACATAGCTAGATATACTACAACTCCTATAGGATCTAGGAGATTCGATTGATTTATCAAATTGATAATGAAAAAGAGGCTCCAAAGGAAGAAAATGGAAGTACTCAAAAGATATTTTTATCTTCCAATCCAATCCAAACTCCCTTTAGACCCCACTTAGGGGCATAGGGAGGCAACAAGAGCTCTCCATTGCGCTCGATCTTGCGCAACGGTGATGACCTCCTCCCACACCATGTCCATGTCCCTCAGCTCTGCTTCGAAGGAGCGGAACACAGTGTGAGAGGGTCTTCCTCGTCTTCGGGACCCTGATGGGAGGAAGAACAGCGCTCTCCTCGGCCAACTGTCATTCGGCATCCTTAACACATGTCCCAGCCAAGTCCATCTCCTCCCCACAATGGTGGAGGTGATGGGCTCACGCTGGGTGAGCCCATTTTTATCTTATGATAGTAAAATGTTTGAGCACATGTTAGAAGTACCTATAGAATATAGACAGACACCCACCTGTCCAGCAAGGTGGACCGGTATGTCTAAGAATTCTAAAGGTAAAGGAGGTGGCACTCGACCATGTGACTCTTCGGAACAAGACGACAAGATGTAGGAAAACCTGTATCCGAAAAATCACATTTAAATAATGGTCCGTACATACCTTATATCTCTCTCCTCGATGTGGTGTGTGTGTCCGTCAAACCTAATGAATAATGCCGAATTCCATATGAGTGAAGCGTGTTCGAGACAAGAGAACTTTTTATATCACACACTTTTTGACAGGCATGCACGATGCGAGTCTATGGTAAAATTTTGTATTGGCCAATACTACTTATTTAAGGTACGTACTCACTTGCGCCGCGAACGTGTGACATTGCATCAATTTAATCGAAAGGTTAAGTGTATACGTGATTCGAAAAGCGAACGCGAGCGGAACACATGCATCCTTTTGATAAAATTGATGTAACGATACACGTTCGCGGCGCAAGTGAGTACCGAGCCTAACATACATATTTGCCATCAGCCGTTCCACCGCCTCTGGATTTGAAGACTTCCTACATCTTTATGAATTGACAACTTTATACTTATTTTACCCATCATGTCGTGTCCCTCATGGGATAGGCAGATACATTTTACCTATACGCACCTCCTTTGCTTCTTTCACAGACAAAACATTTTTCAAACAAACTCTTCTATTTATTACCTATGCTTCTGAACTGATGGGTTTCCTTGAGGAACTTTCTTTAAAATTTAAATAAAACGTTTTATTTGCTGTACATACTGCATTTTGTTATCCTGCACTAGGTTTCTAAGCACACGCTCTGCTTATTCACATAGGAGATTAAGAATCTTTACCGTTTATTTTAAGGAAACACCTTTTTGATTAAGAATTGCTGATTATAAAACAAATTTAGTGCAATCAAATGAAGAGCGAGTTTTGGTTTGTCTTAAACCAGAGAAAAATCATTGGACCATCATCGTTCTATTTGCTATCGTCTTCATCATGGAATTAATTAATGTTAAATATAAAAAATTAATCAATATTTTAATGTCATCTTTCACTTTCTCTTTTATATTGACACAGTAATTAGTTTCAGTGAGATGTCAACTTGATTGTAGACAATCTCTGCACCTTTTTTTAATTTATTAATCAAAAATAAATTAAGTGCTAATGTGATTCATACTATTTAGAAACGGAGAAGATGAAAACTGAGCTCCAAAAACCTTAAAGATGGCCATCTCTAGAGATAAATTCACCAGAAATGGCACTGAGAAACCCCTGTGATTAAATCTTTCCCAGGAAATCAATATGGCGAGCTATATGCCGTGGTGAACACCAACATGAAGATACTGTAAATGTGCTGAATCGGGTAGTACCTACCTAATACAGAAATCCAAATATTTTATCTTGACCCTTTTAAGACCTAAAACTAACCTCCCGATTTCAAAATCTATAGAGACGCAGGTTTAAATCCAACAGGGCATAAGTTTTTTTAAACAAAGTTATATATGTATATGATTTATTTATTCTTGCTTCTAAATTTTCAAAATATCAACAGAAATATAAATAAATAACACTCTTATATACATAGGTGTCAGTACCAGTCAACTGGTCTCGTCCAATCTGAGACAGGATTCCAAACCCGAGTAGATATTAGTGAAAAAACACATTGAAAATTTCTGACCAGACTGGGAATCGAACCCGGGACCTCTTGATCTGAAGTCGGCGCCTATGTCACTAGGCAACCGAGGTCGATTTAAATCTACGAATATACAAACAAATGTGTAAAACAAACATTGCAAAATTATTATTAGTCTTCTCCAATCATTTCCTCACGGCTGAGCATCGTGACACTTATATGGATTGAGTGAACGAAACGCCCCCTCCCTGTCCTCTAAATGCAATTTTACTACTATGTTATGAAATTCCACAAAATCGAATTATTCCCAGAATATGTCAATAATTTTGACAGTTCAATATGGCGGCTCGTGCGAATTAACGGTGCACATGTCCGCGACACAGTGTGGCACATGGCTAAAACAGTTGTTGTAAGTAAGTACCAAAAGTGCCACGCTATGCCATGGCATGATACGCTATACGCCATGTCCCACACCCAGCTCGCGGCTAAGTACCCCTATAATATAGAATCAATTCTTTTAGACTATCTTGACTAAGTACATCACAATTATTCTACTTATTATCTTGATTCATACATATGTACAGACAAACCCATTAATACACTTAAAAAAATCTGAATTTCTACACACACTATCATGTAGGTGCAGTGAGACTAGGTTAAATTTGGAATTACTGAAATTAATAAAAATGTAAGTAGTGTGGCTGAAAAAAAAAAAACATGGAACGACAGCCTAAGTGAGATATGTGTTGCTACAGATGCATTTCTAAACCTCTTTGGTCAGAGCACATCAGCAACGACGAGGTAATAAGCAAGTTTGGAAAAACAAAGTAGGTACTTAAATCGTCAAAAGAATTGGACAACATAAGGTTCACTTGATAGGCCACAACATCCGTTGCCCAGGATTGAGATTGGAAGAAGGCAGATGTACCGGCTGCAGAATATATTATAAGATAATGGGCGAGATTTCGTACTGTGTAAAAACGTAAAAAACTGTCGTTTGTAGATAGAGAGAAATTCGCCACATCTTTTATTCTCGATTCTTTCGATCTATTTGATTTCTATTCGATCGCATCTTAAACTTTACATTAAATAAATAAATATGTTTAACGAAACTTAGTATTACTTTATATATTATTCCTGCATGTGAATATATTTCTCATCATAAAAATTCTCATCATGGGTTGAAAATATTTTTTTTAATGAATCTGTGCTCACTCAAAGTGAACACAAATACACTCTTTGACTCTTTCACAGTAAGCTACTTAAAGCTTGTGTCGTGAAAGAGGAAGATGGTCGGCACCTGGAATCGGACCTAGGACCTCCGAATGAAACAGTACGAAAGCCGGCGTCGTAGCCGCCAGACTGCCAACCACTTCAAAAAATTTCTATATATTTGTTCACAAAATGTCTGGAGAGTAAATAAAAACTCCAAGAAATTTTTGTACATCTCGAATCTCTCCTATACTACGACCAAGATACAAAGGTCCCACTGCCGCTACTCTAGTGATTCTACTCGAATGAATGCACAGTAAAGTTTTGACTTCTATAAAACAGTACGACCCTTTTATTCGGATCCAACGGTGCAGATTTTTTTGTTTTTATTTTTCAACTGATTTCAAGTATTTTCGATCTCTGACAGAATATTGCATTTCAAGTTTACGGGATTCTACTCCTTTTTTCAGTGGTTTTCAGAAAACTATGGCCCTAGACAATTTGAATTTTGCGAACGAAATTTTCGTCAATATAGAGTAGGAAGAAAACTAACTGTCCACTTTTTATATTTTTATACATACATAATATGAGTGTCTTTGTTTGGTTCAAATAATTGGTTATATTATGTTCCAGTGGACAGTTCATTTTTTTCGCACTCTACATTGACGAAAAATTCAAATTGTCTACGGGGGATGGTTACAAAGAACTAGACATAACAAAAAGTCAAATTAGGTATCTATATTGGATAACTTAAAATTAATGAATTATCCCCATTCCAGAATGAGTAAGCTTTTCTGCCTAAAAATCCCTAATCCAAGGTGTCATTCAAACCTTGCCGTAGGATGCGTGACTAACGGATAGGTTAGCAGTAACTAAAAGAGGCTCCCTGATATCAGGCAACCTCTGGGTGACTTAAAGGCTTACTCCTACATGTGGGGCTCTGTAGGGGCGGACTCTTTATTTCCAAAGCTCTAGCTATGGAAGATGCACCTGGCACCTCTGTTGAGAATACGGCAGTGGAAGATATCTCAGTCCCTCCAAATCAGTGGTCAAATGGGACATTCGGCCACATGAACAAATCCTGTTAGGGCCTATCTTTCGGGGGCATCAAAAAGACGATTAAGGAATTAAGGAGACTTCTTGTGGATAGCAGGAGGCGGGAAGAAACACTATCACTATGCAAGAGACTTCAAGGGACGAGGCACAGTAAGAGGCAGCGTTCAAAGAACGAATTGAAGGATGTCACCATAGGCCGCGGTGAGGGGAAAATGGTCCCTTTAACTTATTTACAAAAAAAAAATGTTTTATAAAATATAGGAATAAATTTTCACCTCAATTTCAACATAAATCTTTAGACAAATCCCCGTTTGAAATTTTTATTGCAATAGTTATAAAACATTTGAAACGATATAATTATTAATGACTTTTATTACAAAGGCTAACAACCGCTAGATAGGTATCAGGAATTTATTCGATTTCATAAAGCAAGTGTTGCCTCATAGGAAGTAGGTTCGGATTAAACAGTCTTATGAATAAATAGGCTATAAAAGCAAGCAGCTAAAATATAATAATAAGGTACCTACTCGAATAAGAGGCAACTAACCTACACAGAGTAAACTAGCTTCTTCACTTCACACGCCCGCTGGCCCAACACGAAATTTATACTGTCACATAAGCAGCGGACTTGCACCAACACTACGCCACTCTCACAGTACGCACACTATAGCGTACTTTTATTATTCTGATGAATCAAACATCAAATTTCTAACGAACGGAGTCAAATGACTTATCCAAGTGTCCACTGCGCGTGTGAAAAAAATGTCATTCGATATAATAATCACAAACAACAGCTGATGATGACTTTTGGTAATTTTTGCAAAATTATAACATAGCACACATTTCTATCTAATCAACTCAGATTCTTATGAGAATCTTGTACATTTTCGGTCAATTTCCACTTGCCATTCTAAATATTAAAAATGTAAAATTCGCGGCGAAAGTTTAAAGATGACAAATCGCAACGATGATTCAAAGATAAAATAACAATTAAGCGGAAAAGTTCCTACTTTCTCTAATGTTTTTTTAAACCTGAAATGGAACGTTCGAATTTTGAATCGACAATCAACGCCCCCTGGTGGAAGATGTTTTCAAAACTAACAACGTTCGTAAGAATCTTCACAAAAAAGGAAAAATTACTCTGATCAGTATCTTATTGTGTGTGCGAGTACATCAGCGATGTAAAGTATTTGTTCAGTTCTTATTTAATTTTACGGTTGTGTCGGTGTGCTGCTGTGAATACGTGTTCAATCATTGAACTAGTGATAGGTTAGAACGAGACAGACGTATACATCACGGTATGTATGGTGATGAGACCTAGTTTACCGTTGTATTGTATAATATTATTACAGACAACAATCTTTATCTTCTTTATTTCATAGGTTCACGATAATTTCTAGAACAGCGGTCGAAATTGTCAACAAATGTATATCCATTGGTTTAACAAAATATGAATAATACTTTAGGTGGTTGGTGGTCCAGCGGTCAATTGCCTACTTTTGAAGTGGAAGACGTTGAATCAATCCGCGGTGCCATCTTAATCCTCTTTCACTACACACAAAAGCTTTTCTTTCCGTGAATAATGCCAAATATTCATTTGTGTTCACTTTAGAGATCAGATTATTAGATTGGCTGGAAAAGATTCTTCGGGATGAGTCCGCTCTTTGACTGTTTTTAATGTTTGTTATTTCATATTCATAATTTTTATTTGGCAATTAAGTTTTAAATGTTGCTTTTTTTTTGTTATTTTCAGTGACTTTAGAATTTATTTTATACCTTTGTCTCATCATTTTCAAAAGACTTTTCAGGCGTTTTATTTTTTCAATTAAATTGTCAATTTTACAGGCATTCTATAAAAAAAAAATATTCTTATCGTTACTGGCTATGGACGACCAAGAAACCAAAATCACATAAAAGCGAATGGTAGCCTCGCATAATTCTTTAATAATATTAACTTTTAGTGGAAAAGAGTTGAAAGCATCACTATTGCTTGACTTTCAAATTTATGTAGATGTAGCTATTAGACTGATGATTTTACTCCATTTTACACACTCTTAATGCTCATGAGATCATTATTTGTAAATGTTAAAGTTCGTTTCAAGCGCTTTTTCCATTAGTCTAAAAATGATTGCTGACAAATTTCTTCGTATTAATGAATGTTTTTATTATTACTTTATAACATTGTAATCCATTGATTGTGTGCGTTAGGGTGCGCTTGTGTGTGTGTAGAGCTGTCAACTGATGTCAACAAGAGATGACGAATGCTATCTCTTTTTAACCAAACACAACAACTTGTACGTGTAGTATAATATATTTTATTAAATTTTCATCTATTATTATTACATAGTACATCGCGGGCAACATTACGTTCGTATTTTCTTACGTTATTGCTTGTTAAAAGCATTCCGTCTCTCTCTTCTTTATTCGATAAGTTTTAAGAAAAAAAAATGTTTACGTACAAAAATGTCCAAGTTTCAACTACCAATTAAATGCGACATTTTATTGTCGGATAAACAGTGAAGAAACTTTCTATTTAATTTGTCAAATCAGTAATCAAAATACGTTTAATTAAAATCAATTTGTTATTCAGTTTTCGTTTTACGTTCGAATCGTGTGTTCTATTGGTTGAAAATTTTAAAATTATTCGAACTTTTTTATTTTTAAATGTTTCTATAGGTACCCAAATGTTGTTGTTTAGTTCGTTTGAAATTACTTTTCTATTTTTTTACTGTATAAAAAAGCTGTTACATTGTTTCGTGTCTTTAAATAATTATTACGTGGGTAAAAAAAATATAATTTAAATTTACAATTAAAATAGTTTGTGAATTGAAATTATTACAATACATATTATTATTTTTAACAATCCGTTATAATTGTTATTGCTATCGGTGGAAAAATAGTATTCTAACCAACTGCTTCTTCGTGGTTTTTTTTAACGAACAGTGTCTCGCTTCTGTTGCTGTGTTCAAACGTATGTTGTGTGCTTAAATCATAAACAATAATAATAATAAGAATAAAGAAGACGAGTCTCCATAGAAGAAAGAATAAATAATAACGAGAGCGATCATAATAATTTTACATGCGATGTACTTATTCATTTTATTCATGTTTCAAACGATAAACGTTTTTGTGCCACTTTCGTGATTGTTCCTATGTATGTGTGTGCTTGTGTGTGAATGCTTGTGCCAGTGTGTGCATCATTTTTATCGAAAGAATGTAGTCTTTTGAGTATTGTAATTTAAAATGATAATACCGTAAAAGTAGACATTAAAATATATAAATCTAAATCTCGTAGAACTACGGCGGCGGACGTATCCACAAATTATTCGCTACGATTCAAATCATTTCGTTATCTTTTTTTTTTTAAATCTATGATCTCGTTCTGTTCGATTTTTTAATTTTTTTGTCGTTTTTTTTATTTTGAATAGGCTCTGTGAAAAAAAATTAATCATGCTATTATTTGATGAAGAGAAATTGTCAAATAAAATAATGTGTTTGTGTTAAAAGTGTTTCAAGTATTATTGTGATTCGTAGTTTTTTTTTTCTCAATAATTTTCAATTTATTTAATTTTTCACCGTGCTATTTTAAATAATATGTGAAGATTAACATTACGATGTTGGAGAAATGATGCAAGATGAGAGTATAGATCTAAGTAATAATAATAATAATAATTTGGATAAATTGAGTGGTAGTGGTAAACGATCCAGGAGATCGTCCAGTGTAAACAGTTATTCCGAATCGTTCAGAGATTTCGAAGGAGATGGATCATTAAACGAAGATCCAGTTAGTTCGGACAATTATTACGATTACGAGAGCACTGGTACAGGAGCCGGCATAGAGAATGAGGAGTCAACGGAGGGCAGCTGCGACAACAAAACGTCAAATCAACCGGAAGTAAAAGTCAAAACGGTGAGTTCGAAATATGAATTTTCGCACATAACATTCTATATATCTATTGCCATTTATTATTCAAATATCGAATTAATCTTAAATTTGACAACTCTTCTTAAAATGATCACCTGTTTAAATAGATCTCAATTATTGCAAAATGATTTAATATGTTACGATAAATAAATCGAATATTTTTGGTGTGATTTAGTCGGAAAGTGATACGAATCCGGTATTCTTCATTTCTATTCAATTCAAATACAAGCACATTGACCTTTTCAAACATCGTATTGGTAATAATTTAGTTCTTACGGATACGGCTGTATTTTCTAGTCCACTTATACATCGTTTTCTCCCTTATCCTAATATCTCTATTAAATTAAATTTATTTTTTTAAAACGACTAAATGTATGAATTTTACAGATTAATAATTGAAATAACTAAAGAAACATGACACATTGTCATTTTTGTTTATATTCGGAATGTAAATAAAGGTATCCTGGTCTCGTATTGAATAAGGTCGAAATATAATAATTCTACTTTTTAAGCATAATAATATTCCAATTTTTATTACTACTATCATGTAAGTTGCCTTGCCTACCCATTTATTTGAAAGATTAAAAATTAGTCAAATCTTTTTTTATCTCTTACGACAATCAATAAGTAATTACTTTTTTTTTTTAATATTTCTTATCATCCTAAAACTTATTTAACATTATCGTGAAAAATAAACACACTTTTGAACAATATGCAATACAGCTAAAATGCGTAATAAATAACTAATAAGATTGTATTATTATAGGTATTACTGTAGCGCGATGTAGATATTTATACTCATACATATGTAGGATATAATATTTGATAATCAGAATTAATTGTGATAAAAAATACATATCAATTTTGAAATAGTAGATAGATAAATAATTTTAGGCCGTAAGTATCTACGACACTCCTCCAGGTAGCACTTATCTTGCAAATAAAAGCTGAAGGTTCACAGTATTGTAGCTTATCGATAATAATAATATCTTGATATGATTATAAAATTATGTAGTTTCAGGTTTCAAACGGAAATTGCGTGTGAAAATCGAACCGGAAACAGTGGAACGTTGTTAAAAATGTTTTTGTCAAATAGTTCCATCCCTCACCCCTAGGTGGTGCTAGTGGGTCGTAAAGATTATAACATTTGAAAAACTGCCCTAGCTTCTCATCTTATCAAAATATCTGACGTAGATATGCGATTAGCGGGCACAGTTCTGGGCTATATTATACCGCCCAAGATTTCTGAGTCAAAGTCAAGAGTCCCTTTTACACCTCATAACATTTTTTACACCTCATCATCCATCACGCAATTTTCCTGAATGAGTAGTCAAAGAGAACGGATCACTATTTTTTAGACCCGTATTCTTTGTTTCTTCCAGTGAGTTATCTTGTCGTTTTAATTCTTGCAACTCGTCTTTGGCGATTGCGATCAACTTTCTCACGTCTTTCCTACCAGCATCTATCTTTTCTTTTACAGATATATTTTTCATTTCGAAGAATGGGTCTTTTTTATCATTTAACGGTATAACATAACAGTTAACTGCATTACTAAAAATGTCATCTTAAAATGATACATTCTTAGTATAATTATTATTTTTTGCCGTGGCTCTGTTTGTAATAAATTTTCTTCTTATTGGGAAAGCTGTCGCCTGCCGCGTCTATATCTCTTTCCTTTGTGCTGACTTGAGAGCGATACTTTAAGATCTGTCATCTGTTGACAATTAATTTGTTGACGCAATCACTCCAATTTTGCTACCTTCTTCATTTTTAACGATGTCTTTTATTAATTATACGTAGATAACTACTGAGGATTGTGATTCATATATTTTTATGAATCAAATAAATTAGTAAGTATGCACTACTTATCTATTTTAGTATGGTACCTATATACTTACTTAAAACAAAGCATTTTCTATGAGAAAAAAAGAAAGATGTTTCGCTTCCATTATTGTATGTAAGAGAAATATGGCTGATTATCTCGAAGACTTAATTATTACATATAGTTTTTTTTTATAATGGCAATTAACGAAATGAAATTAATTTATTTACAGTTAGTCACTCCGAGTAGAAACGAGCCCATAAAATGTATGAAACCCGTCAGCTGTGCACTGTGAGATGATTTCTATGTTATTTTACAGTTCGGCTTTCATATAATTCATGAGCGTCGCAGTCGGATCGAGAATACGTTCTTTCAGTTTAGACCTTCGTAGTTAATTCTACCTACATTTATACACATTACTATCGGATACCGTGTGTATCGATTACGGCGTGTGTTGGTACGATTCTTGAACACGATCGGCGCAATAACGACAAAGTAAAAACTTTCTGATTAGAATCTGTACAATTTGTCAACTTCCAATGAATGCGGTCAAAATAAAAGAAACTTGTTGTGCAAACGAGTAACGACGTGGTTGTTAGCCTGGCGGTTACGACACCTGCTTTCGTACTGTAGATCGTGGGTTCGATCCCAGGTGCCGACCATCTTCCTCTTTCACGACACAAGCTTTAAGTAGCTTACTGTGAAAGAGTCAAAGAGTATATTAATGTTCACTTTGAGTGAGAACAGATTAATTTTCATTGTATATTAAATTTGAATATATTTTTGGAAATAATCGCTACCCGCCAAAACTGGTATACATTTTCCCGCATTGTTGGTTGGTTGTCTAAAACCGTCTACGCATTATAGCATTTCTTATGAAACCGATTCGACGCACATTATTTGGACGGTTTCAATGTCTATAAAGGTTATCTATTATCTATTTTTTTTGTATTTTATAGATATGATATATGTATAATAAAAATACATGTAATAAGTATTTTGGATATTCTTAAATACCTCTGCCATTTATCGAAACAACTTAGCGTAAACATAATACCATGCTTAAAATTGGAAAATATAATAAACTAGCTGAACCTAACCCAGAATAAAAAAATAATTTTAACTGATTTCATGAATAAAATGCAATTTTCGACATAAAATCTTAATTAAATATAGCTAATAATTTATTGCATTATGTAACAGTTATCGTTGATCGGACGCGGGATGACGTTCGATGGGTCATAAGTTTGAAATCAAAACAATTCCTTTATAATTGCTTTACTTTTTAAAAAATCCAAGAGATGGCGATGTAGTAGGAAATAAATCACATGTGAAACCTGTTACCGTATTGTATAAATCATTGAAAGAATAAACCACATTAAAACCAAATTTTACTGAATTATTATGGTAAGATAAATGTAGCTAACCTTTTCAATAACCTTCTGTTTTTAAGCCGTTCTACTACACTATTTTACAACAACTAGTTTAAATTCGTGTTTCCTATAATGTTTATTTTTAAATTGTCCATATAAATATATTTCACAGATTTTTTTTTTGTTATTACCTATAAAAAAATATAAATCCGTTTTTCGTCTTTATTTTGTAAGAAAATTGGGTGACGACCGAATTGCAGAGTTTGACTGCAGCATCTTCATAGTTTAATTCGAATCTTATTACCGAGTACGAGAATTTTATTTAATTCACACCAATTTATCGACTTGGTTTGTCTACCATATGTTACCAGCATTGTACCTAATATATTACAACTTTCCATTTATCCACACACGTTAATTTTTCTTTGAAAAAAATAACTGTATTCTTACACAGTTTTAGTTTAAAATATTATCGTAATGCCGAATGCGTAAATATTAATTTTATGTGCATATAACAACGCAACAAAAATGGTTTTAATTGCTTGTAGAATTGATGCCTATAACACATTGATTGGTTCATAAAAAGATGGTCGCTAAATAGTATACCTAATGTAAATTTGACAGAATGTCTGATTAACAACTTTCCTTGTCAATTTTTTTTCTTACCGATAGTGTCACTTTATTCCAAGGCCACTGCAATAATTCGTATTAACAATCAATCAATACTACAATATTCCCTTTTGAGCATCACCATTTAAGAGAAAAGGGAAACAACAAGATCATGTGCAAAGGCAGATCACCTTCTAATTCCTTTGCCCTGGAGCTCTGCAGTCTGCAACGACATCATCCAACAATCCCAGCTTTGGCCTTCCAACGCGTCTTCTTCCAACTAGTGGCGTACCGAGGGGGGGGGGGAGGGTCCGGGGCGCCTCTTTGGAAAGGGCGGCAAAATCTGCTTATTATGCTATGTTATACACGACCAGATTGATAAAATGAAAATTTATATTTTGACCAAAAATAACATTTAATTTCGGGTTAAGGTCTTAAAAAACATTTGCGGTGAATCCGCAGGTAGAAAAATCTGCTGTAAGTACTTAGGTAAATTAAAATAAATAGGTATGAAAACTTTTTTTATTTTGATATATTTTTTTTTCATTTTCGTGTTTTTTTTTGTATGGGGGGGGGGTCCAAATTATATAAGGAGGGAAGGGCGCCAAATTATATTGGGGGAGGCGGGGGGGGGCACCAAATTATGTTAGGGGGGGCGCCAAATTTTAATTCCGCCCCGGGCGCCGAAAACCCACGGTACGCCACTGCTTCCAACTGCATTTACGGGTCTCTTTTTGGGAGTTCCAGGTTCCCTTTACGAAATAGATTCCTAGCCACCCTAGTCTATTAGTTTTTGACGAACATGACTGGTATAGGCCATACATTGATCTTTAATGTCATTATTTCAACATAGTTTAGAATTATACATACACACAACTAAAAAGTCCGGACTTTTGTACACGGATGCTGATTTTTCAGTCGAATACTCTAGCTTTTGCAAATTTATGTGGACCACGTATGAACAGTATCTACATGGTGACATTCTGAATATGAAATTGAAGACATGCATAAGTGTCAAAAAAACTAAAATCGATTTCACTTCACAAATCGGTACAACATATCTTTGCCAATACTCCTAATATATTACTAAAACTCACCATCAAGAAAGCGTACGATGAAGACATTCGGGATACCGGATTAAATAAATAAATAAAGCTTTATTGCCACATTAAATTACATTTTTGATACGACCATTTAAAAGAATCAATGGGCGGATTTATTCCGAAAGATCTCTTCCAGCAGTTCCAGCTTACACAAATTATATTGGAACGACGTGACGCTTTGGATCTTGGATCTAGCCCAGGATAGAGATGCTTGGCGAGGCTTTGTGGCGACCATATGCTCTACCTAGGGAGCGAACGTTAATGTTAAGTTAATAATTATAGAGCATCAATGGTAAAACTTCCACTGTCTACTGTCTTTAGCTTCCAAATATTGACTTTTATTCTGAAATGAAAAACAGACGATTGAGTTGCGTCGTATCCAATTTTTATTGAGACTTTTGACATTTCTGTATTCTGAAAATATTTTATCCAATACATTAGTTACGTAACTACTGGCAAACGATTAAGTTCTAAGCAAGAGCTTCTTGCGTTGATTTGGAACGTGAATTTGAGAATACCAGTCATTATTTTATTAACATCTTGCCGTTGTAAGCGAATGATGAAAAACTTAAAGAGTACCGAGTACTTACTCTCCGTTCAGAAGATCGACGCCATCTTTCAAATTGATTACACGTTTCAGTATTATTTGCAATAAGAAAACGCGCTATATACTAGCTGTCTTGGTGAACAAATATAGTTTGGTACATAATTGAACTTGTTTTGTGAATAAAATAGAATTATTGTTAAAGGAGATCTTGTAGAAAATGCTAAACTTCTTAGCCATCACGATTGTTTGACGACATGCTATAGGTAGACACTGGGCCGACTGGGCGTACTTGTATTTGGTCGCCATCAGCTGCACAAATAACACTCGGCAAACATACAAATAGAAAACTCGTATTTCTGCATAGATAATGATAGAACACTCTGTGTTTTAATTAAAATGCGGGAATTCGGTTATTTCAACTGTCATTATATTATTTTGACATGACGATCATAGAGAACTGTGATAGAAAATCTTCTTATCGTACTACTTACCAAGAATCACCTATTGAACTATAACAATATAGTGCAACTAGCTTTTCCGACCGACGTTAACCTGTATTTACTATGAATATTGAATTCCAATTATTTGTATAATAATAAATAAGTTACCTTTTCACCGATATGATTCCAATCGATGCCGATGGATCAGTTTAAACAATGTTTACAGGACATATTCTGACAATCGCACCAAGTATCTAAAAATCAACTGACAGTCGGTCAAATGTCAATTAAAATTCAAAAATAGAAAAGTCTTTATTGTCAAAAGCACTAAGAAGGTTACCGACGTTAAGTTTTCTTCGCAACATTCGTAGGTATTTTTTTTCATAAGAACCTTCTCCTGGTAATAGAAAACACAACAAAAAAGAATTATTAGCGAAATTGGTCTAGCCGTTCATGCGTGATAAGATGACCAAAGGAAACAGGGGTGCATTTTTATATATAGAGATAGGATATTTCTGCACATAAAGTATTCGTCTATGGTCGACATTTTCCTCATACTCAACTGATTTCGATCAAATTTTGAAAATGAATAGTTGTTCTGAAACCAGTTTCTTAAATTCGAAATTCTATAAGAGTACCTACCCTTGCGAAACTATGAAACTTTAAATATAACTTCAGTAGCCATTCAACAAACGACGTTAGCGTAAAGTAATCATACTAAAGTAATCCAAGTGAAAATACAATGCTTTTATACTTACAGTTGTTTAAAAATGTAACTGATATGCATTTAAACTATTTTATTGAGAACGAAAACTTTTTTATGAGATTAATGTATTGTTGGTATAAGTTGGTAAAAATGCTTTAATTGAAATGAAATCTTTACACAGAATAATATGCGGAAAAATACTGAATGATAATAAAGTGAGGAGTGATAATATTAGAAAGGAATCTGGGGTGAATGTTATCGTAGAGACTAGAATGAAAGTAATTCAGTAAATTGAAAAAAATATGTCGTATATACCGAGAAATACTAAAATGCTGATTGAATTCTAAATTCTAACCCTTGATTTTTTTTATAATGACATAAACAAGATTGAAAAGGTTTGGAAAATAATATGCCGTTAGTTACAATGTCATAAATGGAATGTATACGTTTAATGATTTTGATCATCTGAACCGCCATATTGTTACGAAATTCTTATTTTAAATCTTTCAAATTTATTCACATTGACAGTTAAAATAACTTTCACTGTGGTATTTCTAGTTGTCAAACATGTTTTGTCTATAATATTCGTATAAAATAGGTTCTTAGCAAGGTACTTATACTTGGTATTCCAAATAGGTACCTACTTCTCCAGCAGGTGGGTAGGTGTATCTAGCACCTGATCAAAATATTTATGATGTTAACGTTTCTTTTACAGTAGATGGCAATTAATCGTTTTTATATCTATGAATATTTTATTTGTCTTAAGAAGTTAAATTAGAATAATTTCTCCGCGTACCCATTCAAATCTCCTCTGCATTGCCAATCTTTCAAGGTCGTTTAGCTTCCTTGTCCTGCGTTTCCTTGAAGAGCTCGCTCCTAATTACCTTTATGTCAATCCAATCTAATTTTTTATTATTATAAAAACACTATAATATGCCCCTTTCTCAACAATTCGCCTATTGAACGCTTCGTCTTATCGAGCATCGTTTCCAGAGGCATGTAGCAGAATGTCAGGGCCTCTTTCTTCGGCTCCTGCCTTCTGTAATAAATCTCCTTAATAGTCCTTTTGGGCCTTCGAAAGATAAGTCTTAACAGAATTGATTCTCAATTCTCGGTTACAACGTTTGTTTTAGGTCATGTGATTTTATGTCCTTGTGGGCGACTAATGTGGGTACTGGGTATATCCTCCACATCAGGTCATCTCTAACCTATTCTTCCATATTATTCTCTACAGACGTGCCAACTACATCCATCCTCCATGCCAACTCCTTCGTTTCTTGAACAATATGTTAAATTATTCAAAATCAATCAAAATCAAAACTCCCTTTGTACTCCACTTAGGACCATAGGGAGGCAACAAGACCTCTCCATTGCGCAATGCTTATGACCTCCTCCCACACCATGTCCAACTCCCCAAGCTCTGCCTCGAAGGAACGGAACACGGTATGAGAGGGTCTATATTAAATTATTACATTTTCTATTTTGTTTCAAAAAAGAGCTAGGGAAGTGAGATTCCGCCCTTAAAAAGCCCCGCATGCAGGGGTATATGGCAAAAAGACACCCAGAGGTTGCGTGGTATCAGGGAGCCTCCGTTAGTTACATTATAATATTAACCTACCAACTACTTTTACCTTCGGAGTAATGTTAGACGAAATCATTGTACAAAACTTGGAAATATTAATTCTTTCGTGCGCAGTTTTTTTCAGGTAGGTAGGTACTTATACATATGATGTTAATGCAAAATATCATAAAATTATTACGCTTTTAATATTGAAACGAAAAAAAATACGTACCTACTTTAGTACTTTTGTCTATTAATGTAGGTAGACGTGTGAAACAATAATGGTGGGCAACCGGTCGATCCCGCAGCAAATTTTGGTCAATCACCAAGTAAATCTGGTCGATCCCGAAAGCTATTCTGAATTTATAATTGTGCGAACGACACCTAGCGATAAAAATTTGAAACACGATTTTTAAAATGGCCTTTTGGAAAATCTACTGCAGTATGACACCAGCAATGACACCTTTAGTAGAAGGCATTGACACACACTTCACCTACTAGATTTTAAAATTGGCAAAGCGGGACATGAATGATGGGAGAGGAGGGTTGATGTACCTACCTATATTATATTTTTTTATAAATTAAATGGCAGGGGGGGTATTCTTTTGCAATTATTGAAGTAGATTTTTAAAGTATTATTCTATTCTATGGCAAATCTACAAGTAGAGTGAGTATTTTGTAGTTATTTAAAAAAAAACAAGATTAATACTGCGTTTAAGTACATATAGGTATATAGTGATGAACAGTTAAAAATGTTAATTTATTTGTTTTGATACACGCGCGGACACATTCTTTTATCGTAAAAGCAACACGTATATGTGAATGATACCATCAGTTCGCCATAACAGTACACAGCGATCGAGACTAAATCATAAAGATTCACTAATACATTGCATTTGTTTGGAAAAAAAAACATTTTTTATGTATTTACCTGCCAATTTCTAATTAGTTGTTCAGAATATTAAAGTATATACAAATCAGCCTAATATATTTTTAGTATAAAAATGAATCTGGGCTCATCCAAAGTGAACACAAATATGTACTTACACTTCCGACATCTTTCACATAAAGCGAAGCTTGTGTTGTTTAGGGCACTTATTGTGATAATTCACCGAATCCTTCACAATTTATTGTAATATAATTCGAGTAAAGTATCAAAATAATACTCATTATTATAATCTATTATTGCTCGTAAAATCGAGAAAAATAATAAATTTATTATGAAACATAATCGAGAACGAAATTAATATCCATACAGGACGTAATATTTTTACAACTTCTAGAACGGAAACTGATATTTTTAAGTAAATGGTTGTCCATCATTGTTTATTTATGCTTAAAATAAAACTAAATATTTTCGCTCCATTTATAATAATTATAACGACAGTGAGTACATTAATTATTTCATTTTAATTATCAATGACGTAATCACAGGACGTAATATTATAAAATGACAGTTGAGTTTGGCGCCAATTTGATTCATTCATCTTCAAAAAAATTTGACATTAGGAAAGTTTTATTGGTTATCTGTGGTACTTATTCATATTCATGTTTGATTTCTTTTTCTCCATCTGTCATAACATAACGCATTCCACGAATATTTAATTAGGTAAATAAAAAATCATTGATTTTTTTCTAATTCACCTTTTTTATTAAAATTTTAATGTATCAAAATTTAAAATAAATAAATCTCATTATTTTTGTGAGTGAGATATGAAATTTTGATGATTATTTTGAATTTAAAGTAGGTGTGTTATCCAATAATTGACAATACAATAGATTTTCGATGACGCTTCTGACTGTTATAAGGGAGCAAATGGCATCTTCCGTTGCACATTTGTCCACTTTAATTTGAAATTCCTGGTCTCCCTGTCATACTATGTGTTTAATATTTCATGTTTATTGTATTTTTTTTGGTTAATTCAGTATGTTTTTTTCACGTTTGTATAACATACCAAACGCCTTAGAAGCCGTGACATATTTTAAGATAAATTTTCATCTTATTCAACCTGTATGAATATAAACATACTTTTTTCATCTTCAATGCTTCAAATCTTAGATCATAAGATAGATAGTTGTATCAGAAACCCACTCTCTTTACTTCCACACTATAAGAAAATGTCCAATATTGAAATAGTGTATATGATGTGTGTGCACAAACCTGCCTTTTTAGTCCCAACTTTTTTCACCCGATGTTAAATATTCAGAAAAAGTGAAGGGGCGCTTTATTTTGGAGGCCTTTTTCACAATTATCCATTATAGGCTAGGGTGAGTCCCTTCAGGCTAGTTATGTAGCAATTAAAAACTTCATTTCAAATGTTTATAACTTATCCATTACTAAAGAATTTGTTACTGTTGCAGTGTTTGTAGATTATTAGTTTGTAGATCTAAGCATTCATTAAAATGAATTCGTAGATTGTTTATGTAGCATATTTTAGGGTATTCTCCATTTTTTTTAATTTACAGGACTAAATCATCGTTGCGCATAAAGTCTGGCTCATATTCCAATTTAAGTGTACACAAATTTGGTTCTAAATGCAAATTTAAACGGTATTGAGTGTCTTATACTTATGTTCCATTCTATTTTGTTAAAATTTGAACTTTACATGCACTTAAATTAACAGATGGGTTATATCATGTGCAATGACGAATCAATCTTTATTTTTTTTATCTTTACTTATCACTCTTATTTGGAAGTCCCTTACGCAATCTTTCATATCATCAGTGGCTCAATGCTGGTGGATCTTAACTACCTCCAAACTTCCTTGCCACTGGCTACCATCTTCCAGTATCATTTCCCAGTTGATTGGTAGGGTGTAACATTATCCAACCATCTTAACAACAGCATTTCTGAGAGCTCCAAGTCTTCCACACAAAACAGGCACACTAGCCAGTGCAATCTGTTAGGCACCCCACACACGGCAACCTTAATCAGTACAAATATATATGCGAGTGCGCACACTGAAACCATTACATTTTAGTACTGATTAAGTTTTCTACAAACTAATCTCCAGTGTGCAGGGAGCCTTATTTTTTTATGAAAATGATAACACCCATATCCTGAATGGGTTCGTCCATATTCAGCCAAGGATTTTTCTGTCGAAGCGATCTATTCTTTTTTCATCTTGTTAGGTTTGTTCCCAGGTTTCTGAGCCAAACGTTGAAACTGATCGAATGAATTTTGTTTCAAGCAAGCATCATCAGGGTTGTGATTTGAACCCATTGATGTTGTCATTTTCAATATGTTCGTTTCTGAAAATTCTGCATGTCTCGAATTATGGTTAAGTTTTATTTTTTACCCATCCCTTAATGGGTAGATACAGAGAACGGATCTCCACTATTTTCTATTCAAGCACACTTCTTGAACTGACATACCATTTCTCATACAACCTCTCCTATTTCTTTTGCTTCAGACCTAGCCTTCCCTGTTGGCGGAATCGATGTGTTTAATCCACATCATTTTTGATCAACCACACCTTCTTACACCTTTTCTTTCAGCCTTATAAATTCTCTTTGTTATTATTCTATTTGCATTAGGCGGCGTTCAAGTATTACGTAACGCAATAGGGGGGGAGGGGGATTTTCTTGTAAAACGTTACTATTGTATTACCGGCGCCGCAACAAAGGTATTTACTGGCTTTCCGGTAATATGTGTGATTTGAGGCATACATAGTTGTAATATGTGCGTTAGGCTAGTTAACGTTTAAAGAATGGGAAGAGGGGTAACAAAAAGCGTTACGATCAGGGTTGCCAGGTTTTTTTCAAAAATATACTGAACCAAAACAAAAAAAGGTCGTTTTCAAAATTTGCTATCAGGAAAGTAGAAATTTCCCCTAAAAAAAAAAGGTCATTTTCAAAATTTGCTACCCGGAAAGTATTAATTTCCCTAAAAAAAAAGGTCATTCTCGAAATTTGCTGTCCGGGAAGTTACAAATTCACTAGGAAAACTGAAAATTATTCCCGAAAGTAAAAATACCGAACACTCCATAGTTCGGTATTTTTTCATACCGAACATGGAGCAAAAATACCGAACACCTGGCAACCCTGGTTACGATGCATCTCGGGTGGGGGGGGTCAATAATGTTAAAAAAATGCGTTACGTAATACTTGAACGGTCCCTTATTCTTTTAAAATGGCCAAATCATCTCAACTTTGTAACTTCCACACCACAGTCCTTCCTAATATTCTCATTCCTTGCCATATCCCACAGAGTCTTTCCACATATTCTTCAAAGAGCTCTCATGTCTACTGCTTTTAATTAAATTGGAAATATTCCTATAAACGTCTTTAGAAGATCATCAATTGTTGTCGAGTTGCCTAACGTTCAGAGATAGTGATTAAGTAGTACACAATAGGTATCTGCAAATGTATTTTGGACTTGTTAATTGTTTTTACTTTTGAAATTATCTATGTGAAGATGTACTTAAAATGAAATATCAGGACATTATTTAAGTAACACACAAAGATAATAAACAAATTTAATATCTTTAGAAGTTCAGACTTGAATATGTGTTATTTTATCTGCAGAGTTTTCACAGTAATAATTAATCCCAAATAGATAAGAACACATCAACATATTTTGTGTATTAGAAAATATTTCTTCTTTTTTCATAATTGATCATTGCTATGATGCAACCAATCAATAAATCAATTCTCCCTGTATGACGCCAATCAGGGGCATAGGGAGGCAACAAGAGCCCTCCAACGTGCCCGATCTTGCATGGCTTCAATGACCTCCTTGCACACCATGTCCAAATCCGTCAGCTCTGCTTCGAAGGAATGGAATACGGTATGAGAGGGTCTTCCTCACCTTCGGGACCCTGATGTGCGGAAGAACAGCGCTCTCGTTGGCTAACTGTCATCAACCAACTTTAACATGTGTCCCAGCTAAGTCCATCTTTCCACAATATGATGGGCCTTTGCTGGGTGCGCGAGCGTATAGCATGGTTCTTGATGCGGTGGTACCATCTTATACCCAAAATTCTCCTGAGGCACTTCATTACAAATGCAGAGACTCTTTTTGGTTGATGCAACCAAATTTATAAAACTGTCTGTATTCCAAAAAAAATTTAGAAACTATAATACCAAACCAAGTGATAATCAGTATGTATAAAATATGAAAGATGATTTTATGTCAATTACAGACTCGGAGATCATCCAATCGTGTGCTCCGGTATTTTTAAATATACCTACTCTTTCTCCAAAACTAAATTTAGATACCTTTTGCGAAAGTCTCTAGATTGTAACACAAGGTATTTAATTATTGTTATCTCGCTTTGAACAATCATTTAAAATAATAAGTTGGAAAGAGACAATCGAATGATAAATAAATAATACTCTTATCTGCAACGAAATAGTACTTGTCTAGAATAGTCATTATTTTTTAATTAAGACTATATGCGATGATTTTTTGACATTGTCAATACTTTTCTTTCCCCTCAATATCCCTTCACCTCGTAAATAAAAATGTGACATATTATTTTGAAAATTTTGTTCCAAACGCCCTGAAATATTTGTTTGGGCCTTGCAAATTCTGTATTTATCCAGATTAGATGGTTATTTTACGTCTTCGCCACTACACTTGTAAATGTTTAAACTTTATTCAATAGTTATATTTACATGAGATTAAAAAAATAGCTCATTGATAAATCTTATAGTAAAAAGTAAACATAATAATTATCAACTATGTCAGTAGGTTTCTTACTTTTTGGCTTATATTACATTATCAGTATGTATTTTTTCATAAAATATTGCTACCTGATTAAAAAAAAGTACATAATCCTATTACACTGTTTATTTAATGTGGCTTATCTACTTTGAAAAACTGTTTATATAATAATATCATGTAACTTCTTTTCCAAATACACCTTAGATGTTGTCAATCAAGAATAAGTTGGAAGGAAGAGATAGTTACGGTAATAATTTCCTGTTTATTTTTTTCCCCTTTCGAGTCCTTATATTTGGTGATGATTCTAGATTAAAGTCTCTTTCCACATATCCAAAACAGTCTACCTATCCTAGCATTTCACTCCATTCTCTAATATTGGTTTAGTTTGTTTTTTTGTTTGTTCAAAAATTTGTGTAACGTTTACGGCATATTAGACCTGGCGTCTACAGAATCAAAGGCTAGTTCTTAAGCCATTTGGCTGCATCGGTTGTGATCCTGTGTATTTCAGTTACACTGCGCTGGAAATAAAAAAATTGACTCTCCACTATGTGGGCCATCGTCTGGCGTGACCACACTCAAAATCCGGGTTCGGAGAATAGCCCCATTGATGCATAAGGTATGCCCATCTACAGCGGGCCTAATTCTATCAAGGGCGGACCACTATATTCTAACCAAATCATACCAAATGGTTGATCATTGCATATTATTTAAAAGTATATTTGCAAAAATAATCTCATATTTTAGAGAGTTTTGTGCGAATACACACATTCTTAAATTCTCATTCATCGAATCGGGTTTCCAGTAGATTATCTCTTCTTTTTGTTCATCCTAACGGAGGTTGGCCACCCTCACTTCGAACTCCTCACGATCTTGAACTAAGTCTTATTAATGATGCCGCATCTGTTATCCCAACCCACTGTCTGAGATTTTTGAATCAAGAGATTCTCTTTCGCACCATACCCCTTCTTCCATTTTATCTGAATGATCATTTGTAGGAAGGAATACCTTTCACCACAATATGTGGCCTTACGTATCTTGACAGGCGTGAGAAGCTCTTTCTTTTTACATCATGCCCAGGACTCTCTCATTAGACACCCTGTTGACCCACAATATGTGCAGCATTCTTCTATATAACCACGAGATTTTACATCTAGCTTAGAATATTCATCCATTTTTTCTATTTGCCACAACCAGCAGAGATGACATATGTAAAACTGACAGATTCAACATATTGACGTGTATAATATATTTTAGTATACGAAATAATTATCTGTATTGTTTCTACCTGTAAACATGCGATGTACTTATATGACCATACGATAAATAAATAATAAACATATTGACTAGAAATATCAATTAAACTAGCAGAGAAAATAAAACTCCAATACAAATTTTAGTATTGTTTAATGTTTTACACAAGTCTTTCTTCATTTGTCTGCAGTTTATTAAACTAAACTACTGTTCATATTTGATTTTTTTTTCGTTGTAACAGAGTTCTGAGAACTCAGTGATTCATCTATTACGAAACACAATATGCTTTTGTGAATAATATATTATTGTCGTTCAGTGTCAATTTATAAACCATTCCGCACTAAGTTAATCACGCTATTAATAATTTGTCTAATTATTATTATATCTATTTCAGTTGGTTGAATATCATTTGGAGTTTCTCACCAAGCATCCGGGAGAAGTGTTTTTCTACGGTTGCAAACTGTGTACAAACCGTTTCACATCGAGGAATTCGTTTTTAATTCACATGAAGTTACACAATGTGAGGAAGAGATACCCGTGTCAGCATTGCGACAAGGCCTACGACAGAAAGTTCCAATTGGTGCACCATCTGAAACTGCACACGGAGGAGACGCCTTTCGAGTGTGGGGTCTGCTTTGTGGCCTACCCTACCGAAGCTGAGCTAATAGATCATTCCAAAATACACAGGTGAGATATTCTTTATATATTCATTGTGTGCTGATTGTTTGTTACCATACTGCTTCTTTCAAAACTGTATAGATTTTAATAAAATAAATTGGATATGTTAGAGGTTTCTCGAGGATGGTTTAGAATTTTTTATATTTTAATTGGTTCAAAAATGAGATTTCATCAAATTTCTCTTCAATGGCTGGACGGATTTTAATAAAATAATTGGTTTTTGTTATAAAATAACCTGAAATTGTTTACAAATACACATCATTTCTTGGTAAAAATCATGGAATAGTAACTAAATTCTCTACATGTGAATGTGTGAGGAAGCCTTAAAAACACCACTTCACATTCTGTCCCAGTGCATACCATTGATTTGCAAACCACCTGGGAAAAATCATACTATACCCCGCGGATATCCCAAACATCGCTACTTTGAAAAGCCATTGTCGACTTTTGGGTGGCCATTAGGCTCAATGGCGCTTTGTAATCAAAGTATCTTTGTAACAAGGATTGCGGTGTTATCGGGAGCAAAAAAAAATCAAAACTAAATTCTCAGTTTGACAAACGATCAATTTTCCTCCAAAAATCATTCATACCAAATAGGTAAGCGAAGCACATATTTATCTAGCCTCTGAATGCTGAGTCATTTCCTATCAAGTTAAGAACCAAACCTAACCTATATTAAACTCCGCATTTTCAAGGCAATGGTTCTTAGCTGCAATGTGTTGTAACTCGTAATTTTACAAAGCTATCCTAATCTTGTATTTTAAATAAAAAACATTTATTTTTTTAAAATGAGGAAAAAAAATGTCTTTGCATTTTTGTAGGTCCACAATTTTCAATTTGAAAATAAACTCTTATTTTAATTCTGAGAATTTTGTGATATGTACTGAGATTTGCCTGTACACCGAATATATTGAATATTCTAAGAGTCTTTGTACGTTGTTATTTGATATTTAAATTCACTGGAACAATTTAGTCTTTGGCAAGATGGCCGAAACTCCATTCATATTTCTTCCAACTATCCACAGGTGTACCTATTTGTAATACTTAACACAAGTTGTATATTGTGTGATTGAGATTATTATTGCCCACACTATTCACTTATGTGTACTTGTGATAGTTCTAATGCTAGAAATAGGACTAGTTTATTCCTTGTGTAGGCAGTTTTTCTACTTCTTATTGGGTAGGCAGTTTTTGCTGTTTTGACCCAAGTTTCAGCTAAGTTGTATTTCTGTCACTATCTCATTTATTCTTGAAAGAGTTTGTGGTAGGAGCAAGCACCACCAAATCAGGCAACTGATTCCAAGCACTGACAGCTCTATTGGTCAAGAAATGTTTTTGGGGATTCGAAGAGAATCTTGTTGATGTCAATTTCAGTTGGCGTCCTCTAAGTGCACATTAGTGTTCATTGTAAATGTAATTGGTAGAAGCTCTTAGGAATAGTGGTCGTGTAACATCTTGTATATTTCAATAAGATATCCTCGATCCTGTGTTTCTTTAAATGTTGTCAATTTAAGGTCCTTTAAATAGTCCTCAAGTCTTTCAGTTGTTGTGATTTTTTAGTGACTCATCTCTGCACTTTCTCTTACAAATTAGTATGTAGTTATTATAAATTAGGCTAAGTTGCATATTTGTTTACTTGGGTGATATATTTTGAAAATTTCTGTTACAAAGTGTAATTTTTTTTGTCTGAACATATTTTTTTTTATTTTTTGTTGCTTAGGTTAGCTAGCCTCAACACAAAACAAGGTGAAGAAGCACAAATTTTATTCTATAATTGTACATATATATTGTCTTATTAGTGAATGTATAAAATATTGTATTAAAGACATTTAAATGAAAGGCATTGATAATAATAAAAAAGGAAAATCAAATTACTTTTAGTTAGGTTAAACTTATATTGAATGTGGTGGCACAGATGAAATCATCAAAGTGATCCACTTATTATAATATATTGTTTAGCAGTTTGTTATGTTTTGTAAATGACTGTTTTACATTACACGTAACACAAATCTGGGAACCACTCTTGATATAAATTTGTTTCCATTTTCAGATCGGAGAAGCCCTTTGAATGTAGATATTGCTTGAAGGGGTTCCCACAGAAGAAGGCATTGATTGTTCATCTCCGTATGCACACTGGCGAAAGACCATTCCACTGTCCATTATGTGAAAGAACTTTTACACAGAAAGCTCATTTGCAGGTAATCTACGGCAACTTCCTAATTTAACGAGAAAAAAAAATATATTACCAAGATCTTAAGAAAATTATGATTAACTTTCCTACTGTGACTCGTTTACAATGCCCCAAATATATACCGCCTTCCTGAAGTAGAAAATCTTTATTATGACCATATGCGGGTGGCCCTTTACACCATCCTCCATTAAGAAACAAGTTTTTTTACCAAACCCTGTGAGCATGAAAGGCGTGTCCTTTCGAAACATGTCAGGGACAAAATAAATTGTGGAAAAGATAAAAATCGTTTTATTTAAATTTTATTTAAATTAATTCCACCAAGTATGCATGTTCAACAATTAGTTAATTTTATTAAGTTTTTTTAATTTCTGACAACTGCAAAATTGGCATTTTACACCAAGGTCGACCAAACATATATATATATATAAAGCCTTTATTGATAATATATACAAATATAAAAATAACATGCTTACAGATAATAATTATTAACAACTAAAATATACAAACAAGATACCTCCCGAAAATGAGTATATACTCGTGCTTCGGGAGGGAGTATACAATGTACTTAACCATATTTTTATCACACCCTGTGTGATGCTAGGTGTATATTTTATCGCTTTTGTTTTGTTTCTTATTGATTTGTTTTTACTTGTATTGGTGTATGTGCATGGATTATATTGTTGTCTTGTCACTCTCAAGTGTTTGTGGGCGAAGAAAATAAAAATAAATTATAATTTGTCCTCCAGGGTCACATGGTACGCATTCATATTCCAAAGAACAAAGACACGAACTTCAAATCGGCGGCGGGGCACACATCCACGGACACGGCCACTCTCTCCCAATTCAATATTTATAACCAAAAACAGAATCTAGGATCCAGAACGGATGAGCCACAAGATCTGAGTAATCATTCAGAGACCAAGCCTGAGCTTACACCTTCTGAAATAGACTTGTCAATTCTTAGTGTAAGTATTTCATCTTGTGAATATTTCAGGGATGATTGTCACAGATCTTCTTCTTCCAATGTCACTCATATAACCAGCTTCATAATAGCATCGACGATCAGATTATATTAATCTTTTTTAACTGGCTTTGTGAATTTAATGTCAATAAATATTTGTTTCAGGGCCAACGTGAGAAACTGATTGAGTGTGATTTCTGCGACAAGAAATTCACCTACGAACGCAACAAAATAAATCACATGAGAAAGCACGGATACGTAGAAGGAGTCAGCGGCAACAGCATGATGGCCAGCGTGGCCAAACTGAGCAACAGTAATAATATTTCTATGCAGGCCTACCAATGCGGGCTCTGTCAAATGAGTTTCCCGTCCACCAACCTGCTCATGACGCACATTCTTTCCCATAGGTAAACATTTTTCTTTGTAGAGATTTGAAACCTCTCGTCAAGCAAAATCTGAGTATATAAATTCACAAGCTGATGATTATGTCATCCCAGTGATTATTAGAGACATTAACAAAAATGGATATAGTCATATCCTGGCGCCAAATACATGACTGCAGTCGCAGTCTTTAAATTTAAATTTGGTTGCTTTCTTGTTCTCAATAATTTCCAACTTTTTTCTCTATATTTCATCTATTATTCAATTTCTACTTGTTACATATATGAGATTTTTCGACATGTTGAACATGTTGAGAATTATACTATAAAAAACAATGACATAAATATATCAAATTTGAAATGTTGATATTATTATTATTAGGCTTTCAAGCAGGCAGCAAAGCTGGTACGCTTGAATGAGTTAGAGGTGTCACTGTCTGTCAAGTCCATTTTTAAAAGAGTTTACACTCCGAGCAACCACCAAATCTGGAGGCAGCCTATTCCAAGCATCCACAACTCTGTTACTTAAGAAGTGTTTATGTGGATTCTGGGTGAACACACTTCTACTCAGCTTAAGGCTATGGCTACGTAGGTGCTCATTGTGATTGTAGGTGTAGATTTGGGGCAGTTCAGGACAGTCATAATGATCATTCAACACCTTAAATGTCTCTATTAGATCGCCCCTCATTCTTCTTTCTTTAAGCGTTGTCAGTCCCAAAGCTTCCAGTCGCTCCTCATATGTCAAATCCTTAAGCCCCACTCCCAGTTTGGTGAACCTTCGCTGAACTCTCTCCAATAGTGCTATATCTTTCTCAAAATATGGGGACCAGATCTGAAAGCCATACTCTAGCAGCGGCCGGACATAAGTCTTGTACATCTTCACGAGCAACTCCGGAGTAATGTGGTTAAATGCTTTACGTATCAAATATGTCATACTGTTAGCTCGCTTTACAATACTTAGAATATGTTGTTCCCATTTTAAGTCCTTGGTAACCGTAATACCCAAATCCTTTTGACTATTCACTGATCCGAGAATGGTACCCTCGAGGGTGTATCGCATCATGGGATTCTTTGGACCAATGTGAAGAACAACACATTTACCGGCATTGAGCTTAATTAACCATTTCCTGGTCCAGGACAATATTGTCTCGAGATCTTCCTGCAGCTGCTGAGAGTGAGTGAGTGGATTTCCATAGAACTTGGTGTCATCCGCAAAAAGCTCCGTGTGACTCTGGATGGCCATTGTAAGGTCTGATATGTACAGTATAAACAGCAAAGGTCCCAATACCGATCCCTGCGGTACAGAGCTCACAACAGGTCTCTCCGAAGATATCTTATCGCCCACTCTCACCTGGAAGTGTCTATTGCTCAGAAAATCCTCAATCCACCTGTGCAGCTTTCCACGTATACCAAGATAGTCCAACTTTAAAAGCAACCTCTTTATTGGTACAGTGTCAAATGCCTTCTGAAAATCCAAATACACAACATCCACCGGATCATGGTGGTCAAAGCTCAGGGTCCACCGATGCAAGCACAATAGTAAGTTAGACACAACAGATCTGCCCGGCATAAATCCATGTTGCTCTGCTCCGATAATATTATTCTCTCTGATAAAGGTTCGCATCTGATCAACAATAATCCTCTCCATACACTTACACACGACACTTGTTAAACTAATAGGACGGTAATTACCGGGATCCAGTCTGTTTCCCTTCTTGAAAATTGGTGTGATAGTAGCCCTCTTCCACTCCGCAGGCAACCTTCCCATGTTATAAGAGTTTCTCATCAGGTGCGTGACAGGCCCACACAGAGACTCAGCACATCTCCTCAGGACAATTGGGGGAACGTTGTCTGGTCCCATGGATGAATGCTCGTCGAGGTTACACAGTACTTTCTTTACATGTTCCTCAGATATGTCTATGTCACACAATGAGTTACTAACTCTTTGCATTCCCTCAACCTCTGGGAGAGGACCATCCGGTTCCCTGATAAACACCTTCTGAAACTGATCCGCAAATATACTTGCCATCTCTTCGCGATCTGACGTTGTTCCACCCCCTTCAACATTCATCATGGGAGGAACATTTACTCTGGAAGAAAGTTGCTTATTCACATAATTAAAGAAAGGTTTGCTCCCACTCATTACGATCCTCTCCTCGAATTCTCTTCTAGAGTCCCTCATGAAAGATGTGACTTTATTATTCTGCTTTCTATATATTTGGTAATCACTTGTTGATCCTGTTTTTCTGTATCTATCCCAACACTTTCTTTTCTCCTTTATGAGCAGCACTGTCTGGTGATTGATCCAAGGTTTCTTTACATTCATTTTCTTTCCCTTCTTTATACTGGGTGTATGGGTGTCCAATGTGCTCATCACTTCACATTTAAACCTATTCCAGGTGTCATCAACATTGGTCGAGCAATCGGTAATAAAAGAGAAATCCCTCTCCAACATGTCTGTCTCAGCGGCAGTGTAATCCGTCAAGTAATAGTTTTTTCTCAATATTTCATCCCGAGAATCATGTGAAAATTCTAGATGCAACTGCATTAAGGCTATTAGAGCAATGTGATCACTCTTGCCTATGCATGGTTCATATTTTATTTCATTTATAAGATTTTCCTCATTGACCATCACAAAATCCAATATGGAAGGGGTCTGGTTTGCCCTATATCGAGTCGGCTGGTCAACCAACTGATAAAGATTACTACTTGTATACATTTCCAAAAACAAATTTTCCAATATATTTGAGCTTTGTAGACTTTGAAGAGGCCATGACAAACCTGGTAGGTTATGTACAAAGTTTTTTCTATTATTATTAAAGAGACAAACATTCTCAATTTGACCACAGTTAAACAAAAGATATACGCGTCTGTGTCAATGTCAAATACATGGAAGTGTGTGTGAGAGTATCAAATACATTACAGTAGTGTTTCTAGTGTTTTTTATTGATTTAATGTATTTCTTTATGCATAATTTAAAAATAATATTAGCACTCCCCACTTCTCTATATACCTACTCGTAAACTATAAGTGTACGAAATTTCATACTCCTCTGTCTGCGCAATTTTTCACTCACTGAATTGTGGTCACTGAATTGATATATAGATATATACAATTTTTTTATGATAAATGTCAGTATATTTTCTTTCAGTGGTAACAATATGTTGAACAACTTCAGCAGCTCGTCCAATTTGCCGTTTCATTGCGACATATGCGGACGCGATTTCAACATGAAGCGAAATCTTATAATGCACGTCAAGAGTCATAACAACGAAAGACCTCACCAGTGTCCGGCTTGCGAGAAAAGTTTCAAACTGAAGTATTTCCTAGAGTTGCACGTGTCCAAGATCCATCCTCATATCAATGTTGAAGACATTGGTAAGAAGAGTTCGCAGACTGAACCGGCCGATGACGAAGAAGAGGAAGAAGTTGAACAGATGGATTTCACTGGAGCCAGTGAGGCGTTGTCTGTAGATGTATCTAGTCTAGAGAAGGAGAATGCAACGTTAAATTTATCATCACAGCCTGCACCGAACAAGAGAAAGCAAAGTCAACCCAAAAAAGTAAGTATATTTCTTTCTTTAATAGCCATTCCTTGTTCACTCTGCGAAATTTTAGGATACAAACTTTTCAGAAGGATAAAGCTGTTTGAAATCCCATAGACAAAAGAATTATTTTGTACTTGATTCACTTTACACAAGAAATATATAGATAAGATAGGATCAGCAGCCCGATTCACGGAAAAGTTTAAGTCTAAGTTTAGTTCGAAGTTCGAACGAAGCTCGATTCAAACTTTTCCGTGAATAGGTACATAGACTGTAGATAGTCGCCGCCTACAATTATTATTACCAGCAGCCCTATTCACGGAAAAGTTTGAATCGAACTTCGTTCGAACTTCGAACTAAACTTAGACTTAAACTTTTCCGTGAATCGGGCTGCAGGCTATAATAATTGAAACCATATGCCAGACTTTTTGTCAGTTAGTCTTTATACTATGAGACCCCAGTTTCTTGAGTAGTTGCATTTACAAAAATATTTGGATGTCTTTAGTGTAATGTTAGATCTGATAAGGTCATCTTGATAAAAATCAGTGCTACAAAAAGATGACCTCAAGATCAAATCTCAAACTATCGGTTATTTGTAAGTACATTGCCGTTGTGCATTCAATATGGATCATATTATAATACTTTTGCTGAAATTGAGTTTGTGTCAAAATATTTATTTTTTCTCCTCTACAATCTAACATGTTAATACTATCAATATTTTTACTAATATAAAATGAGTCATACATAGACGTCTTAAAATGTCTACTCACAATATGAATCATAATCATTAATGCATATGACCCGTTTTGTAGGCATTATTTTTGTTCATGTTTTTACCTATTCAAAATGAGTCATGCGAAATGTGCGCTTGAAACATATAATATGTAGGTAGGTAAACATTATTCTTTATTTTATAACATATTTTTTTTTTATTTATACCATTTTAAATTTCTAAATAAACTGTTATTTAACCCAAATTGAATGCGCATTGACAATATGTTACGTTTTGGCGTTGCAGAATAACAATGTGTTTTAATATTTTGCAGGTTATAATGAGAACGGATTTATATGAGACTGATTCAGACACGAGCTACGGAGAGCCGTATACAGACGGTAGTGACATTGAAGAAGATGACACGGAAATGATGGAGTACTATGAAGACGATGTAGAATCCATGACCTCAGTGGAACGACCATTCCACGCCAATAATTTTACACTACCTCTTAATTTACAACGGCAACCAAAGATTGTTGATAACGCTGACCGCGCTAAGTCAATGCAGGTTAGTTTTACTACTTAAATCTTTTCACATTCAAAATAGGATAGGGGTTCTCTGTATTTTTCTCGCAATTTTTATTTAGGTATTCACATAGCTAGTAGACAATGAAAAGAGACAGCTTAAAATGGATTTGTTTAATATCCTAGCGCCATCTGCTCTTAGCAATTGTAATCAAATTTGAATATCCGTTGATTTAATGATAGCAATATAATAAGTTTGTTCTTTATAGTAATATGTCAACTGAGAACTGAGAATATAAAGGTGTCAAGACTATTGTCTAGTGCACTGGTGACATCTACAAGATTAAATTTTATTTACACAGTGTAATTCAATCACTTCCGACTCGTGTATGGTTACAGGCCTTTATATTTAGCTCCTTTTGCAAACAAACGATGTTTTTTTTTTAAAAATATTGCTAAGGATCTGTTTTTTTTTTTTTTTCAGATTAATTTACCTCATGACCTACACCACGTTAAGAATATTTTAAATTCAAGCAATTCCAAAGCATTAGTAGATAATAAGGAACAAACATCCGTATCCTGTCCCGTGTGTTTCATTGTTGTCTCGAGCAAAGCTGCTCTAGCTCTGCACGTCAAGGACCACGAGAAGAATAAGACGCACCAATGCCCCAAATGCGAAAAGGTTTACATACAGCAGGCCAGCTTCGAGAAACATATGAAGAAGCACATGTTGGATGAGATAGCCGCGAGACAGACCAAGATGATTGAGCAAGCAACCAGGAGTTTGAAACCTCCCGATTATCACGATCAGCAATCTGCTAGCGGAAGATTCGAAGGACGTAAACCGTTAGAGTGCAATATTTGTAGAAAAAAATACGCTCAACCCGCAAGTTTTGAGAAACACATGCGTCTGCATTCAGAACTTGCCGATGTCGCTTTAATGAGAAACGACAAAATGAAACAACCTCTCGACAGTTTAGACAATTTTAAAACTAACTTCAAATCCGTTGGGTTGAGCATTTCTAAAAGTAGCGATAAGTCTTTTGTAAATCCGAGCGAATTTCTGGAAGTATCTATCAATCATTGAATATTGCAGACTAATTATTGGTAACGCATTTCATAAATTTGTATAGATTTGGTGTTTTTTCTTATTACCTCTTATTGTATTGTGCGCATGTTTCGATTCTACTTAACACACCCCATGATGAGTTATACGATTTAAAAACATGACTTATGTTTCTTAGTACAAGAATGAGCTTGACTCAGTATACTAAAAAGTAGTCGCCAAATATATTGTATCATATCGCTTGAAGCTGTAAATATTCATTCAATTGTCGCTCTCTTAAAATGCTTTTTACTTGTAAAAAAAAATTGGGAAATAAGTCCCAATGTATAAAACCACAAATACAATATTTATTTAATAGTAATTTTGAAGATGTGGTAGAAATTAATAATTGTACCTCTTTAGATTCTATTGGGACGGATAAGTATAGAGTATTTCTGCATTAGTAAATTTACCCCTATTTGATATTTAATGCATTTATTTGTATAAGGCTTCTTGCATTTTACGATAATGTTCAAAGCGTTTGGATTAAAAAAAAAAGGTGGTACAAGCAAATATTTTAATTAACTAGATATGAAATTAATTGTTATAATTATGTAGACTGATCTTTTTGATATTCCATGACATCTTGCTGTCGACAATGCCTCGTTTAACTTGTAAACAGGAGAAGCAGTTTAAGCAGTCTTATTAGGTAAATTAATTTTTAAGCAACATTAAGATACATTGACTGTACAATTATTATTGCTGTTTTTCTTAAACTACTTCACTGTTATTAATCTATTATCTAGTCAAATATCTTATTCTTTTCTTTTTTACAGACATTTTAAAGTACATTGGTAATAATTAGTTCAATAATCGTAAGATCAAATTGTGACTTTTAACACGATAAGATTCATTCATGGTTTTTGTATTAGAACCACTACTTGGTATGTGTATATAAGTACCAAAAAACAAAATATATATATAGAAATCAACTGATTTTCTGAAAGTCAAAATACTATCATACGATGTTTAACAATTTTATCTATTGCATTTAAATAACCTAATTTTATCGCATTTAACTATTTCAAATATTTATTGATTTTTTTTTAAATAAGTTTTACATTATGTGTGCATGTGAAATTTTTCATTGAGTATTCAATTGAATCAAGAATTTCCTGATATTAATTAATATTTTACTGCAATCATGACTACTCAACAATTTTACTTTTCTTTTTTAACCTATTTTTCTTGAGATTCCAATAATGTTAAATTTAATAGGATAGTCTTTTATCTATGGCATGATAAATACATTATGGTATACTAAAATAAGATAGGTAAACATGTCATTTTTCTCATGACAATTTTGTAATTTTTCAGTTTTAATGAATTTTTACACAATGTACGATAACACAGTAATAAATGACTCGATAATTGATAATCTTCTTTACCTCATAACTCGTAATGTACGCCAAAGATTAATAGCGAAAGAAAAACCATAGAAATAAGATGACAATTAACCACAACCAATAATAGTTTTTTTTTAAACAAAAATTACTCACTTACATGTCAATATTCAATTGGTGATTATTTGTATGTAAAATAAGGTGTATTATACAATTAAGTGTAATGTGTATGTAGATATTATTATAACCCCCATGAAAATGTCTTCAGTGTAAAACTGTCTTGTCTATGATTCTTTGAATACTTGTTTGTACCACTCTTAATGATATGATATTCAATTTAAATGAATTTTAGCTGTATTGTTAACTTTTATAGATTTTATTAATCTAACTGTTATATTAAGAAAAATTTAATTTTAAGACAAAATACTGTATGATATAATAATATAATATTATGAAGTTTAAAAAAAAGCAATATTATACTTTTTATAAGTTTAAATACATACAGAAATACTTAGTTTTTTATACTTATTTCAAAGATGAAAAAGAAAAGTAATAATTTTTTATATACTTTTTATAATTTGTAATAAAAGGCTGTTCATTGAAATGCCAATCCATTTTTCTTTATTCAAAACAGCCGTAATGTCATTAAATAAGGACGTCCTTACTCCTTACCTATCCTATGGGTAAGAACACGTATAAAGCCGATTCCGACCCGCGCCGACCAGCGCAAAGAATGTTACTATGCATTTAAATGGGGATACCCACAGAAAAAGCAGGAGCCCGCTTTCCGGCATGCCCATTTAAATGCATTGAAACCATAGACAACAATCTTTGAGCAGGTCGGCGCGGGTCGGAATCGGCTTTCTACGTGTTCTTACACTTCGGGATGTTGGACATCCTCTGATGGGGGTATTATTTCAAGAAGAATGTTTGACACTATGGATAATATAAGATTAACAGGCGATTTCAATAACATACCCATACAAATATATCTGTGGTGGCATGGTAAAAGGCATTAAGTCTGTGGGATGACATTTTGCAGTATGGCGGATTTACTTGTCAGTATTTTAAGACGTTTTATTTTTGCCAAATATTATTTAATACAAGTAAAATAGGTCAACTTTTGTGCATTTACTTCGTTGAAAAGGGTTCTCTATACGATTACTCATATTAATTTCTATAATATTTCTTTGTTTATAATGCATGTCTTTTTACCTTGTCAATTTTTGCTCACTGGTTGAAAAATTTTGTACTTAGGTCAAATTTTACAAGAAAATATGCCCAGTTATGCCCCTACCAGACGGAGCGTGTGGTAGGGGCATTACTCTCTATCACAATCTAATTTATTATTTTTCAACACTTACCTTCATAAATATTAGTTATTCAACACTTCATAAATATTAGTTATTTTTTAGCTTACCTATTATTATTTTCTAGTATAGCATTCCCAGAACATTGGTATTATTTTTTTTTGCTCAGAATGTAGGTATTATTATATTTGTTAGGAAGACCCTCTCACACCATGTACCGATCCTTCAGAGCAGAGCTGAGGAATTTGAACACAGTTTGGGAAGAGGTAAAATTTTTATTAGTACATCTAATAAAAGAACGATTTTAATAGCAGTGAAAAATATTTAAAAATAATGTGGGGATAATAATAATAATATGCAGATAGTATTACCGATCTATTGTCTATAGCTTAACAATAAAACAACAAAAAACATTCACAAAATACATTATTTAAAGATATTTTAAAAAGGTTCACTTTTAAATTAACGGTTTCTCGCGGGAGCTCTATCATAGACAACACCCTTTTACCTCGTGGTATACAAAATTCGACGCGAGTCGTTTTACCTTGCCAAATAAAATTGATATTGAGTTATGCCGGAATGAAACAATGCTTTTAAATCTTTTATAAGTGGATTTTTTTAAACTTTGTTCTGTTTGTGATAAAGTATGCTGTAGCGCATATAACTCAAAATGCTAAAAAACGCGACTTAGTTCTCTTTACCATGCCACTACAGATATATGGTTACTACTCTATCTTTACCTGCATTTCAACAAAGATACTCTAAAGATAAATAGAATTTCTATCCAGTAATGCTAACAAAATCCTCCAATTCTTCCAGGAGGCTGGACTGAATAATGAGCTCTAATGTGAGGTCGTCACAATAGTTCCATTATGGGACGCTGTGACAGCAGCCCTCCAGGGGGCAACAAGCCTATCAATAAATAATAATTCGGTAGCACTGTGAATTGTCATAGAAATTGTACCAATGTACGCCAGATATTTATGGACTATTATGTCATATGTGTTAGGATGCATACCTTAAAACATAACTCGCAATTTGGGCACCATTTTGGTTAACAAATTATTTACAGCTATTTTTTCTAGCTGAAACGTGTGCATTTATTTTACAATGCCAAAATAAAATTAATTTGTGAATATTCTTTCTGTGACCTTTGTACATACAATCACAGTAAGGGGCCGTCCATTAATCATGTGATGTTTTTTTTGTAACTTTTTAGACTCCCTCTCCCCCTGAAATCACATGTACTTTTTTGAACAAAGAACTAATAAAGTTGGATTTTAATTTTCGTCATGTTTTTAAATTTTTGAATGTGAATTTCGTCATGTTTTTAAATGTTTGAAGTTAAATTTTTGAATCTTTAAATTCATCTTAAAAAATAAATACACATGGTTTTCTTATTAGAACCCCCTCCCCATTTTTGACTCACGTGATTAATGGACGGCCCCTAAGTAATTTTAAAAGGCTATTCTTACTCGAAAAGTTACTTTTGTAAAGAAAATAGACTTTTGTCGCTATACAAAACACTGAAGTGACACAAAACTATTTCTATAGAATTTGTAGCTGAAATATTCACACTCCGACAGACAGATACAATGTTCAGATAAAAATTCTATTTACTATTATAGTTTGCTTTCAGACAGGCAGCGAAACTGATAAGTCTGATCTGGATATTACTGTCACAACAACAACTCTCAGACAAAATCACAACACCAATGAGTCATGCAAATTTTTGAAAGTGTTCACATTCAAAGAATTGACCAGCTCAGGCGGCAAACCATTCCAATGGTCGGCCACTCTATTAAAGAAACAATGCTTCAATGGATTCTGCTTGAACCTGTAGCCATCCAATTTATATCTATGCCCCCTCGGGTGAACATTCTGGTTGTACCTGAACATAGCTTGCAATTCCGGGCAGCTATAGTTACCATGGAGTATTTTATAGGTTTCTATCATGTCACCTTTCCTCCTGTCTTGACAAAATGTGTTTATCCCAGAATTCGGAGCCTATCTTTATTCAACCCAACTCCCAGCTTGGTAAATCGTCGTTGCACCTTTTCAATCATCTGGATATTTTTTTGTCTTTGTTTATTGGAAAGATAGAGTTTTACCAAAAGGTAGGTAGCTCCACGATGACACAACGAATAATGAACTATCACTTCTACCATAAATAGGCAACCTGTGGAACGTGTATTGGAGGAATATTGGCTGACAGGGGTGCTATTCATCCCCTCCATCATGTTTCTAAACACCCTCTCATGCTGTGTTCCACTCCTTTTGGCAGAGCTGAGGGAGATAATGCGTATTGCATGAGATAGAGTGTAGTGGAAAGCCCTTGTTGCCTCCCTATGTTTCTATGTGAGTTTCGATTAATTTAAGATCGAGACATCACTGTAAGGGAAAGGGTTCAATAATTGGTCTTTTTATCCAACCAAACCTATTTAATGTCCCAAACCATGGATAACCAGAAAGTATATCTGTATAAAATTAACTCCCAAAATTTAAAATACATTGAAATAAATTTATCATCTAGATCATCGATACTGAAACTGTGGCCCGCCACACTTTTTATCCGAAATGTAATATAAAAAAAATCGCATTTCCATTCCATGATATCTGGAGAAGATTGTCATTACGAACCACCTTTCCTATTAAAATATTTGCACCTAGTCATCGAGTAGTGAAATCTAGGTGACTATAAAACAAGCAATCGTTGGACGGGATGCCTATTTGGATAAAATTTGTAAGTTTGTTTACATTCTTTAAATTTGGCAAAGTAAATAAAATAAATGGCAGCCAATTCAATGTATTTCACTTCAACAAAATGGCCGCTATTGATTGTCAAGTACAGACGTTCCTATTGAAAAACTCCTGTGGATACGAAAAAGTAGATTACGAACGCTGCATTATTATGTTAAAAAAATAATTTATCCTTAACCTAAAACTAAAATATGATCTATTGGGGAGGGGGGGGGGGTGCGGTCCGCGCAACTTTTAAAATGTATGTACATGGCCAGACGAAAAAAAAGGTTGAGTACCATTGATCTAGAACAACAAATTGTGTTTTGAATGTTACATGAAAACGCTGTGTGATTAGTCGACTGGGGAGTGACGTCATATTATGATCTATACCTTAAACAAAGTATTCCATAGACACAGCTTTTTATCAGTGTCGTTGCTGTTGTTTATTTCAGAATATTATCTATTGGTGAAAACACATAGAACGCTGATTATTACCGGCACAAAGAATGTTTCTATGCATTTGAATGGGGATACGCACAGCAAAAGTAGGAACCCGCTTTCCGGCATGCCCATTTAAATGCATTGAAACCACAGACAACATTCTTTGTGGCGACCGGCGCCAGTAGGAATCGGCATTCTTTGTGTTTTCATACTATGGTTGTAAGATCGAACTAGTGTGCATAGTAGTCTGTCACCTTGCTGTTATTGAACGAAATCGAGCAACCACATAGTGTTAATTTCTTCTAGTGTTATTCTTACTTCGATTATGAATCATATGACATCAAACGTCAGCCATATTTTGTTTGGTTTTGAGTGGCAAAAAAACTTTAATTGCATTCTACAAATCAAAAAAATATTGGATAGAAACAGTTGATTCTTTTTTTAAATAATCTCTAAATAATAAATAAATACTTTAAAAATTTTGGTTGGTTGTCTATTAATTTAGGTGTCTTCTTTTTCAGTTGGTCCCTAAATGATGAAGATCGTGGCCGCAAGGAGTAATAACAAAAAAAAAACTTTTTTTTTCAAATATCTTTAATACGTTAAACAATAAGAGTTTTATATTTTTATACATTATAGCAGATTACAATTAGCTGAGGTGCAGCAACTAAAGTGATCACCATTAGTATGTTTTAAAGAAGTTAACAAATTAAAACCTTAAAAAGAAAATTAAGTAGAGGAAAAAGTAAGATGTATAAAAATTTTAAGTTGAGGTGTTCGCTAATTACCCTTACCATACTCTTTATAAAAGCGCTGCAATCACTACCATTATACTTTGTACATTTCGCCGCATTCAAATATTCTTGGCTTCGAATTGTTGCCAGGTTAATAATGGCAAGCAATAGTTTTTCCCAGTGACGGAACTCATACGAAATATAATTTGCGAACATGTTAGAAAAAACACATTCAAAATATGATATATAATGGGCAAGCACCTTTATGATCTTTATTTCTTCATAGTTTAGTTTTTTGACAATTTTATTTGTCATTTTCATACTTCAATTTCATTCATGGTTAGTTTATGCTATCGATAAAGTATAACACACTCATGAAATCAAACTTTTTAACATCATAATAATGGTAATAAATGAAAAAAAGTTTTTGAAATTAAATGTGAATAATTGTAATGGAATATAGTTAGGTGGATCAATGTGCGTTAGGCGTTAACATCTATTTCTATATTCGACAAATATCTATGAAAAAGATTATATTGAATTGATAATTATTTCTAGTATCTTTGAAAATTAATCTAATATCTATGGAAGATACAGCGACATTATGTTATACGTTAGAAAAACACAAATTAATCTTAATATATTTTATAGACGATATTAAATGCCTTTTTTGAAAACATAATGGAAATAAATTCAAGGGGAACGAAATTTCGTGTAATTAATAATTTAGTTTTCTTTCCGCAGCTAAGTAAAATGCAGGACAAACACTAGATTAATTTTTAGACCATATTAACAACTCTAATACATACATAATTTTTTTACAAGGCATTATAATAATTATTATTATTAGTACAAGACATACAACATTTAATTGGATGGGTGAATGGAAGTTATAAAGATTTTAATCAGTAGTTTTTAAACAGAATAAATGTAACTTTATTAAAGAAATTGAATCTTGCAGTCGAATTCCATTATGTCGATGAAAAGTTTGCTATTGTTTTGATTTGGACATTGTTTGAAACAGAAAAATCATTTGCATCTGCTATTCTCGCAAATTTATTTCATCGTAATAACAGAGTTTGACTTTGTTTCATTACAAGCTCAATCACTACTATATAAACATTTCAATACAAAGCTATTGATTTTCAGCATTACGTTTTGACTCGATACAACATAAATTACACTTGTAAATTAAACACACATTGATAATAATAATAATAACAAAGTCTTTGAATAAACTTTAAGCCGTCCGGAGTATGATATGAACTCCGGAATCCGTGTCGACAGGCATACTCAATTCGCCGAGTTTTAAAGCAAAAGCTGCTTCCTCAAATGGCCTTTGCATTGCACCTCTTCCAAACATTCCCAAGTCTCCTCCTCTCTTAGCGGAAGAACAGTCGGAATACTTTTGAGCCATCTCTGCGAAAGTTGCCTTTCCAGAAGAGATATCTTCTCTATAGCCCTTTAGCAATTCCAGAGCTTCGTCTTTGGTGCGAGTAATATTCTCTTCTCTCCAAGATGATGGCCTCCTGGAGCCTTGATGTTTTACCAACAAATGACTGCACTGAACCTCAACAGGTGCTTCGCTACTGGCTGGCTCGGCCGGTTTTTCCGGACGATCCCATTGCGAAACCTGAAACATTATCGATCTTTTTAAAACATTTCAAATTCCACCATATATGTTCTAATTTTAAAAATTCTGCGAAGTATTGTCATACTGAAAAAATAATTTTAGGTCTAAAGTAAATACTGTCAACATGTTTACAAAATCTATTAGAAATAATGAAGTATGGGGAAATATAGGTTAAGAAAATATTTTAAATTACTCATTTCGAAAAAGAACTTTAAAATAAAGCATTAATCACGTATTCAAGTTCAATCAAAGTTGACATTAAAACGGTATTGATTTAAGAAAGTGCCGGTACATCATTCATATCATGATAGTATGTATGCGGAAAATATTTACCCACCTTTGTGTATATGTTTAGATAGTAATGTTGTCCCGTAGAACGACTCAACCTCTTCTCCCAACCAGCAGGCAGAGGACGCTCATCATCCGCCATCCTGTCCGGACTTGAACCCGAAATTTTGATGCCTTTAAAGGTTTCAAAAGTAAAAACGCACCCTTCCCGTCACTTACTTAAACCACAAGCAAGTGATTTAAGCCGAATAAACTATCGAGGAAGGTAATAACACCCACCAATATAACAAATATATATTTCGTTAACAATTTTTTGTAATATTTACACACAAAAACACAATTACAGATCAGTTATTCTCCACAAATCTCCAAACGAAGAAGTGCAGATTTTCTGTCAGTCAGTAAGGTTTTGGAGGGTTTATTAAAAGCATAGACAATGTTGTCTTTTCTTTTACATCGCCCTCGTGTAGAAACAAAATACCTATCATTATTTAGTTTTTGCTTATTAATGTGATAAAAAACACTTTGGATAACTATTTTTTTCTAACCCATTTGCACTCCTCTTCAAGTAATGTGGGTGGGTAACTATAATTAAAATTCGCTTGTATGAATCGTAGAGTAATATTATATTCCTCCCTCAATAATAAGAATTGATCTTAAATGAAAGAGAAATTCTCGGAAATAAGTAATGAATCATAATTTTGAATCTTATTTCTCTACTTTTCTCTAGAAGTTCGCCGGTGTAACATATTATTTTCTCATCACTTCTCTTTATATTAATAGATACCTATGCCCTATTTTTATGAAATGATCATGCAAAACGATAATAAAATAAATACTTCACTAAAAGATTTCAGATTACTAAAATATTCGGGCGGAATAAAGGTATTATTATAATGATTAGATCATGAAAATTCTTTGAGTTCTCATGTTTTATCTAGGGTAGATACGCCACCGGAGTTTCTGCCATTTTGTCGTAATCGTGATTCTGTCTGGTAAAAATATTAACCATTAAATTACTTAACTGTCATTTTTTCATTGTCAAACATTATTTACTATAAACAAAACAAACTTTAAATAATGTTTTTAAACATTTTTTTAATCATTAATTACAAAATTCATGGCTATTGTAGCGAACATGGATGAAAAACTAATTTGTAGAGTTTGTTTGACAGAATGTCGTTCAGGGATAAATTTATTCGAATCTCATAATAATGTTAAAAATAGTGATTTGATCAAGGAGTGGATTGGTATTCATTTAGAAAAAGATGACGAACTTCCTTGCGGCATTTGTAAGGAATGTTTGAGTGATTTGAATTCAGCTGTTAATTTTATTTCCAATATAAAGTCCTCCAGTGAAAAGTTAAATACACTAATAACTTGGCACTTACCACTTACATTTTCTAACCTTATCAAAAAAGAGGAAACTAAGCAAGATACAGTTTATAATGAGGACATCAAATTTGATTCTTCATTCCATTTTGATGACTCGGAGTCAGAATCAGAAATAAGTCTTCAAGTTCTCAAATCAAAAACGCTTCAAATAAAAGATGATTCATGTGAAAAGTCACTACAACCAAGCAGTGAAGAACTTGTTTGTTCTGAAAATCCTATTAAAATAGAAGGAAATAATATAAAGGAGTCTGATTACTTACTTACAAAATGTGAAGTCTTAAAAAAAGAGGAATTTGGATTACGAAAAGATATGGTTAAATGTCTTACTTGCGGAATTTTGTCTATAAATAAATCTGCCTTTATAGTGCACTATCGCAAACACTCCGGTGAGAAACCACACAAATGTTCGCATTGTAATATGAAGTACACCCAAGTCGGAACTCTCAATTCTCATATTAAAAAAAATCATCCAAAAGTATGGGAAAAAATGAAAAACAAAGCAAAGAAACTCAAAGAATTGGAAGCTAAGAAGAATATGAATATGTGTTCTGATTTACAACAAGACAACGATGAAGGAGATCAAAAGTCACGTTTAAGAGTTACCTGTGAAATATGTGGTAAAAGCTATTATCATAAATATGCTTTGAATGTGCACATGCGTGTACACAATGTGGATAAACAAATGCAATGTCCCTTCTGCCCTCAAAGATTTGTGCAATCAGGGGACAGGCTGATACACATAAGAATACATCATACGGGTGAAAAACCTTTTATTTGTCACATTTGTGCAAAATCTTTTGCGTCTGGAACTAATTTAAGAGTCCATTTGTTGTCACATTCTAACGAACGTAAATTCAAATGTGATATTTGTCATAAAGGAATGAAAACAAAAGACAATTTAAAAAGACATTTACTCGTGATGCATTCACAAGTTAAAGGAAAAATTTGCCATATATGTGGAAAGGCGTACGCTCTGACTTATAAACTGAATAATCATATGAAAGTATGGCACGCCAGGAGTGGAGACTGTGATATTTGTAAAAAAGCTTTCAAGAACATAGAGTCACACATGAAAACGCATGCTGCGGATAAAACAAAAGTTGACAAACAATTTAAATGTCATATGTGCCATAAATCATTCAGCAAACAAAAGAATCTCGCCGATCATATTCAGAAGCACAGAGATGAGAAGGCCCTGTTCAAATGTTCCTATGAGAATTGCAATTCTGCCTTTGCCAAGAAACGTGTTTTAGATTTCCACATTTTAAAGTATCATTTAAAACAGACTCCATACGTTTGTCAATATTGTAATCGTGGATTTTATAGAAAAGGTGATCTGGGACAGCATTTGAAAACTAGTCATGTGCCTATCGCACAAAATATTTCTTGAGTAATCTAAGAATATTTCTTGAGTAATCTAAGAATATTTCTTGAGTAATCTAAGAATATTTCTTGAGTAATCTAAGAATATTTCTTGAGTAATTAAGTGTAAGAAACCTAGTACTGATAAGTTTAAAGGTTAAATTTCAACCAATTGGCGTACATATTCGATTTACATTAGAAAAATTGTACTCCTACCAACCACTATGAGAATCTTTGTCACATTTGGTTTCTAGATGAAAAATGAAATAAAACTCTAGAAAATGCTATTTTCAAATAATTTTTTTTTGTTTATTGACATGAAAAATACGTAAAAAAAACGATTTTTTTTACGTATTTTTTTTTTAGTAAAACGACTTTTAAAAGTCAACAAGACCTGGATTCCTCTGTTGGAGTCTGCGAAGAATAGTCTTGCATCACATAACGCCATCACCAGTAACACAGAACCATCCAACACGCGAAACTCTACCGCCAGCACTTCATACGGCACCCGCCACTGCATAAATACGGGTGACGCAGAGAGCTCCGCGTCATTCGCTCGCCAGCCGCCGCCGCAGCAACACCTCCAGCCGGCGCCCTCCACATCCCCACGCGTGCGCAGAACAAGAAGATGTCTCCCACAGGCCCCGAACTAGGAGACGAAACGTTGGGCAACACAAACCCACCTGGGGGGTGAGTACGTAAGGGCTATAGCACGACTAACTACTTCCTAGTGTAGTTAGCGCGAGTACGTAACGTTACAAATGTAGTTAGTTGTGCGTTTCAGCGTGGTTATTATGTAGTTAAGCCGTGGTTATGAGTAGTTAGATTGATGTGTGGTTAGTCGTGCTATAGCAAAAGTTACGTACTCACTACCCTGGACCACGGCCTAATAGCCCGGAAGAACCAATTTCTCCATATTCAATACTATCAAAGTTACCTGAAATAAATGATATGATGAACTGATAAAAAATTTGTACTTATACCTACTCATGTTTTATTTTTATACCCCCTTGGTTTAAAAATCAAGTGCTTACCTAGGTATATTGTTTTGTTTGTGTTAAAAATGTTAAGAATTGGAATGTTAAAAATGGAGGTTGTATTTCATGGCTGAAATGATTTTAACCAGCTCATTTTGAAGAAATATGCTGAATACATATTTTTTGGACTGCAATGAATCTCATGAAAATATATTGTATATTTTTTTTACTTGCATACCTCTACCCAAGCTCAAGTGATTTTGAGTCATGAAAATATTCGAGAGTTTAAAAGAGTCGAGAAGTTTAAAATAATGGTTGCCGACCTCTGACATAGATAGAAACAGCAAAAGAGGAATGTTAAAAAACCTTAGAAATAAAGATAAATTGGTACAATACAAATTATGTTACTTTGAAAATTTTAGCGCACAAACAATAATTAATTATTAATAGCTAACAAAATTTCAATATCTAAATACATACCCAAACATACATCACAAGCTTCTTAATGTAGCTTCAATAAGTATCAAATAAATCATTATTAGAAGATTAACTCGGTGGATCCAATTTTAAAATACATCTAGAATCTTTTGAAAAAATGATACAGCACACTGAATAAAATATGGATTACTTTAAAACATAAAAAATAAATAAAAACAATGAAAAAAAATCATTTCAGAAAAATAATAAAAGTAAATAATTCGTTATGGTAATAATTTTATTGCAACAACGTGATTGGCAACACCGGGCGCCATCTTTCATAATTATTTTCATCGTTTTGAAAAGAGTGATGCATCTTTTCACAAAATTCGTGTAAGGTTTTCGGATATAACTCGTTTTTAAACCACTGCAAGGATGGATGACGACAACGGTAAGTAAAATGTTTAATTTTAAATGCGGTGCAACTTAAACATTTCCCTTTCTAATCGTCAATCAATAGTGTTATTCTAGACATAACCTTTAATTGTGTATGTTTATTTCTGCCGTTTGGCATCCCATATTTTTGTTATTTTTACACATTTAATTGTTAATTTGAGAGTATTTTTTAAACCATGAATCATAGCGCTTTTGCGATGGGTTCAGCGAATATAAAGATTAGTAATAGCGTTATGATAATACATTTAACAAAATTATGACAGTTGATGAATATGAGTAAACCTAAAGTTCCTGTTTTTTTAACCGTTCGTGATTTTAATTATAGGGTTTAAAACATTTGTGTTCGTTTTTTTTTGAAAATTTAGAAGCTTTTTGTTTTATTATAACTAATTAAATGATATTTATCAATTTCAGATTGCGTTTTTTTTACAAATACATTCATTATTAATCACATGTCAGTCTAATTTTGGTTACATACCATTATCATGGGTTTGCCTTTCAATTTGTTACAGAGTCTGGTGGATTGAATACATCTGGATCTACAGGTTCAAGATCGCAAAGTCCTAGATCAGTTTCATCTAAATCAGGAGGTTTGACATTATCCAAATTTGTCTTTACTCTATTTTGAATAATTTCTGTACACAAATTAAATTAAGTGTAAAGACAAGTGATGTTTCTGCTTTTTGTCAAAATCCAGCGTCGTCAACAATTTGAATAACAATAAAAAATATAAATGTCATCTGGATTCTACCAGATAAAGTCATCTTAGCTTGTACCATTCTATTCATTAAATTTTCTTATCAGTTCACATTTTTTTAATAGGTTCTGTTTCACCAACAAGATCTAACAAATCAAGAAGTCGTAGTTCGTCTCGGCGTTCTGGATCACCGGCCTCAATAAAATCAAGGTTTTTAAAAATCCATTTTTAATGTTTTATTCCTACAACTTGTTGGTGTGTTCAGTGTTTAATTTTAATTCAATATTTACAGATCTCAGTCAAAGGAATCACCAGATAAAAACATGCATCGATCTCATTCCGGTTCTCCAGCATCAATAAGATCACTATCAGGATCAAGAAAGTCAAGATCAGCTTCGCCCAAATCAAGATCAGGTTCACCTAAATCAAAATCAGGTTCCCCTAAATCAAGATCGAGGTCCCCCAAATCAAGATCAGGGTCCCCTAAATCAAGATCAGGGTCCCCTAAATCGAGATCAGGATCACCCAAATCGAGGTCAAGATCACCAAAATCAAGATCAGGGTCTCCCAAGTCAAGATCAGGTTCTCCTGGTTCAAAGCCTATATTGAAAAATCAGGCACAACCTGGAAGTCCAAAATCAAGATCTAGAAGTATAAAATCAGTTCCTCGTTCCCTGGGATCTGCCTCTGTAGATAAATCAGCATCAAGGTCCCATTCCAGGGATAGTCATACGTCTAGGACAAGTATAAAGGCAAATAAATTAGAAAATGAAAATCATAAATCAAAAAATGAGAAAGTTAAATCATCAAAAGAAGTTAATGGTGCAATGGTTGTGTCAACAAAAGAATTGAAAAAATCTATCAAAGATAGGACACGTAAGCTAAGGTCTAGATCTCGATCACCTCAAAACAAGGCTGATGACATAGTAACAGAAAATGATTCAGACGTTAAATCAAAGTCACAGAGCAGAAGTGGATCAGTTAAATCAGATGATAGAAAATCAAGAAGCAGGTCTGAAAGAAGAGAGGCAAGAAGTGGATCCAGAAAATCAGGTAGCAGAGCTAAGAGTGGTTCTCCTGATATAAAAGCCGCATCAAGAAAATCACGCAGTGGCTCCAGAAAGTCACATAGTCAGTCGAGGGCTTCAAAAAGTTTAACAAGAAAGTCCAGAAGTGGATCTAGGCAGTCCAAAAGATCTCGAAGTGGTTCAAGACGATCTAGAAGTGGATCCAGAAAATCACGCAGTGGTTCAAGGCGATCAAAAAGTGGAGGTTCTAGTAGGTCAAGGAGTGGATCTAGAAGATCAAAAAGTCGAGGGTCAAGGAAGTCCAGGAGTGGATCTAGAAGGTCAAGAAGTGGATCTGCTAGATCTAGAAGCGGATCTAGGAGGTCTAGAAGTGGTTCTAGAAGGTCTAGAAGTGGTTCTAGAAGGTCTAGAAGTGGTTCTAGAAGTGGATCAAGAAAGTCTGGAAGTCGATCAAGATCAAGAAGTGGTTCCAGAAGGTCTCGTAGTGGATCTCGTAAATCCCATAGTGGCTCTCGAAAATCCCGTAGTGGCTCAAGAAGATCTCGTAGTGGTTCTCGGAAATCCCGTAGCGGCTCCAGGAGATCTCGAAGTGGTTCTAGAAGATCTCGCAGTGGATCAGCCAAATCAAAGAGCCGGTATTATTTTTATTTAGTAGACATCCCATAACTATTTGAATGATTTCTTTTGAGGTTTAATATCCATTTCTTAATTTATTTCAGATCAAGATCTAGGAGTGGCTCTCGGTTAAAATCTCGTTCCAGGTAATTGACATCAAAGTTTATAACTTCATCAAAATTTCAGCTAGTGGCTTCTACTTCTTAATCACTGTTACTAACTTTTATAATGTGTAATGGAACATTTTTAGATCTCGCAGTGGTTCTAGAAGATCTCGAAGCGGTGCGAGGCGTTCCCGAAGTGCCTCTAGAAGATCTAGGAGCGGTTCGAGACGATCCAGATCCGGATCTATTATTAGAACCAAGAAAAGAAATCGAGATGCACTATCCGATTCTGAAGGGGAAGGTATGCACAAACTTATTATTTTGCCAGTCGAGTTTTTTTACTATCAGTTGAAGAGATTTCATATAAGATTACGTTTGTATTTTAGAAGTATCTCCTAGTAAAAAGAAGCATGTGCCTGGTTTAATTGATTCCGACCACGAAGGTGAGGGCACTGAGAAAGAAGATAAGGAAGAGAATGAGGGTCAGAAAGAAGGCAATGAGGCAAGACAGCCGGGAGATGATAATAAGGATGAGGATTCCGATGAAGGAATAGAACCGGAAAGAGATTTGAAGAGGTATCTTTACTTTTTTTTGGAAGTTGTTTCATTTATTTAAATGATGTTGCAAGTGAGTTTGGAGCTTTTGACACATTCAGTGCTAAAGTTTTGCAACATTTCATCAGAAAGATATAGATTTTGTCACAGTCGCTGAGTGTGTGTTTGTGCATGGAATCATTTTAGTATTCGTTCAGCAGTTTCTGAAATACCAGCTTTTTTCTATTTGTACAATACACATACATATTTTAAATTAAGGATTTTTAATCTGACATTTCAAAACAATGACTGGTTTCTTAACGATTCCCACTTATATAATTAAAATATAGATGAAATAGTGATATTGTTTGACATTTTGTAAAAGGTATATACGTATCTGATTAATCAGAAAATAGTTTTTTTTTAAGACAGTGAAATTGATTGCTAAAATTTTATATTGTATGATTTTATTTACAGTAACGAATCTGGCATGACTGATTTTGAAATAATGCTGTTACGGAAGAAAGAAGAAAAAACAAAACGTCGAAAGAAGCGTGACATAGACATCATCAACGACAATGATGACCTTATAGCACAGTTGTTGCAGAATATGAAGGCAGCTGCTGAGGTTAGTGTATTTAAAAACACTTTTTTTAGGAATTTCTTCCACTCAATCATCATACTATCTAGAATCCTCTATTAAGACTGTTAATGATTTTATGATGTGCTATTGATTCAATTACAGTTAGATGCCAGTTATTGAGATTACTGGTCAATAGAATAGAATCAATGCAGTCAAAAGTCCCAACTCAAATGAAGGATACCATATGATTTCAATCTGATAATAGAATCACATTTTCGGTTTATATAATAAAAATAAAAAAATATAAAAATATAACACTCTTCTATACATAGGTGTCAGTATAGCCGGCGGAACTTAATGCTTGAAACATTCTCTACCAGTCAACCGGTCCCGTCCAATCTGAGACAGGATTCCAACCCCGAGTAGAAATTTCAAGTGAAAAAACACATTGAAAATTTCTGACCCGACCGGGAATCGAACCCGGGACCTCTTGATCTGAAGTCGGAGCCTTTGCCACTAGGCTACCGAGGTCGGCATTGTTTATAAAATTTACAACACTTTCTTATATTATTGCCACGGAATTACACATTAGAAAATCATTGTATCATAAGAGTCATATCTTGAACCGTGTCCAGGTTGTGTGCGTGTGATAATAAAAAACTCAAATCCTGGATCAGGCGAAAAGATAAAGACTTAAAAACGGAACTTTTAATTTGCAACATAACGGCCACTGACAAGCTGATGACATTACAGCAAATTTCAAAGATGTAAAACCCTTGCCACCGATGTAGCTACACTTCTGATACAAATGCTTAAATAAAATGTTTTTACTCACAACCCTTTCTTCTATAATATATGTGAAATTAAAGTATATACATCCCAAATGGCTGCCGTTTAATAGAATCAAAACTAAAACACATAGGACAAACATTGATTTACCGTATCCTACTGTACCTATTAATGTTTCTAGTGATTTTAATATGCTTTTTTTTGTTTTGTTCTTAGGAGGACCGTGAACTGATTAAACAGAACCAACCCGCAGTCAGAAAGATATCCATGTTGAAACACGCAATGTCGCAGTTGATAAAGAAAGATTTACAATTAGCATTCCTGGAGCACAACGTACTGAATGTCCTGTGTGACTGGCTAGCTCCTATGCCCAACAGGGCTTTACCTTGTTTACTGATCAGAGAGAATATTTTGAAATTGTTGCAAGACGTGAGGCACTTTATTTTTTTTCGTATAGTATCAATCTTTGTTTGGACTTGTTCCTTAATTATAATATCTCTTCCAGTTCCCCACAATAGACAAGTCGTATTTGAAGCAATCTGGAATAGGCAAAGCTGTCATGTATTTGTACAAGCATCCAAAGGAAACAAAGCAGAACAGGGAAAGGGCGGGCAGACTAATTTCGGAATGGGCCAGACCTATTTTCAACTTGAGCGCCGATTATAAAGGTATATTTTTTGCATGTAACTACAATTTTTTTTTTTGTTATAATCAAAGTAATTGATATATTTACATAACCAATAATAAATTTCAGCAATGTCTCGCGAGGAGCGATTGGAGCGTGACATGGCTCAAATGTCGTCTGCGGCCAGGAAGAGGCTGCGAGATGAGGAAGATGGCGGAGGAGAAGGCAGCAGCGGTAGCAATAAGAAATCTAGGGATGTTCATTTAGGACAGCAAGAAGACAAGTGAGTTCATTTTATCCAACATTGTTCTTTAGCTTTCTAATATTATGCGATGTAGACAAAATATATATTTTACATGATTGCTCCTAAAAGAAATCATAGAACATTGACAGAAAGTTGAAATATTTTACTATTTTAGATTACCTTAATTACAACTGCTTAATTTAAATAAATATATATTGGCTTGTGTGATTTCCTTTTTCACAACACAAGCTTTAAGTAGCTTACTGTGAAGCACAGATGCATTTTTATACTGGCCATACTGAAACTTCTGTTTGAGTAGCGAAAGCACACCACAGCTGCCAAGTTCAATCAAAATGTTAATGCATCTCTTCACAAAGATTCACTAAAGTCTATGAACAAATACCATACTAATTTATGTTTTTTTTTCCAGGGCTTTAAGACCGGGAGAAAAGGGTTGGATAGCCAGAGCGAGGGTCCCAATGCCTTCCAGTAAGGATTATGTAATAAGGCCAAAGTCCACATGCGAAATTGAAATGTCTAAGGTAAGTAACTGTAATTCATTAATTCTATTGAAGAATATCAATTTTATTACAGTTTTCAGTAGAAAAGTGGTATTGATATTGCTAGAAAGTTTCTTTGAATTTGATGGTAGTTAGTGTAGTAGTAAAAAAAATAATGTGTATTTCAGAATACAAAGAAAAAGATGAATAGATACGAGAAACACATGAAAAGGTTCCAGGATCAGAAGAGGTTGAAATCAGCCAGGAGAGCCGTGGAAATATCCATCGAGGGCAGGAAAATGGCTCTGTAATAATCACATTTTATAATTAGGTTATTTTAGTAAATTGAAATTCTTAATGGCTAAGTTTATATTTATCTTAATATTATTCAGATACACAAACTCTCTTATGAAATTTTTCCAAAAAATTATGTGAATTTTGAATCCTACCAACAAATAAAAATTTCACTTTTATAAAAATTACTGTATGACTATGTTTAAATTAGAATCGTGGAGTCTGGAATCGTGAGCTTATCAGCTTGTTTAACTACCAATTATTGAGCATTTATTTTGATTAGTTATATATTATTTAGTGGATATATTATTTATATTTTGTCGGAAATACAATGAACAGCATCTGCAGTATTAAAAATTTCTTTCTGATCTTTGATAGACTGGGTTCTTTAGAACACAGCATGCCAATATAGTAAAATAATTAAAAGTACCTAAAAATCATGATTAAATATAATTGATTCAGAAAAATTGCCTCTATATCTTGTATCTTGGTCATTCCAACTAATATTGAACATTTTCTCAATAATTATAGTTTGAATTATTATTTTTTTACTGTTTTTCCTCTAATACTTAAAGTATGAAAGAAATTATATATTGATTCTCAGTCTGTTGAAATACAATTATCAAATAAGTATGCTTAGGAACTCTGAAAAATATTCAACAAATGTTTTTTTTTCTGTTATATTTTCTTGTGTATCATATAGGTACTTTATGCCTAACACAATTTTGGAAATAGTCATCCAATTTAAAAAATAATGGAACATAAGCTAAAAATCGTAAAGAAAAATTCATCATTTTTATTGTAGTTTTTTAAGATAAAATTGAATGAATGTAGAGGAAATCAATTTGTTGTGAAATTTACTACTGCTTTATCGAAACTGTTTTAAGAAATACGACACGTGATTCAATTTTCTATTTATAATTTAGCTATTTCATTATGAAAACTTTTTATTATAAATCGTAATCAAATTTTTTGCAATCTTAGGTCCAAACCTGTGTAATTTTTGATTCTCAATACTGGTCAAGCTTTGTACTCGAACGTCACAATTATCTTATGAGTCCTATTGCAATTGAGCTGTTTTACATCTTTTACTTTTGAGATCCACAAAGTGCTGAAGATACAGCTTAAAATTCAGCGGGTCAGCAACCAGAAAACAAGTGTCCAATTTATGTTCTGGAAATTATGGTTAGAAAAATTGAGACATATTATACACATTGTATGTAGCCAGAAACAAAGTAATCAAAAAAGTTTCAAAGATTTCAAAACGATATATTTTTTTTGGTTTGTTTCATAGGTAAGGACCCAATGATTAAAATTTAATTATGATGTCAATAGTTTTTAAGTTGTAAATAGTATAAATATTAAAAATTGTATAATCATAACACTTTCTTATTAAATATTTTCATTGTATCTTTATTACAATAAATGAAAATGTAAATATAATGGTAATAATAAAATATTCTTATTGTGTTTGCTTTGAACCCAATACTTTCAACGGTTTTTATACATACCTATTCAAAATACATTTCATTGAAATCTTATATATAAAAATGGAGAGCTATTTTCCGATGTCATCGCATCACGCCTAAACAGCTAAACTGATTTCGCTAATTCTTTTTTTGTTGTGTAGGCTTTTATCAGGAGAATGTCCTTTTAGAAGAAAAAAATTAAGAAAATTAGATAATTAAAGAAAACTCTAAGCAGACAGACTTATTAGTACTTTTTACCTTATAATTTTCATTCCAATTTTGTAATTTAGACAGAAATTGTCAATTTGTGCGATTGACAGAAAGCGGATGGAATATACATGGTTTAAAACAGACGCATCGTTCGGAATCACATTGGTCAAATGATAATTAATTCATCACTATACAAATTCGAGTTCAATATTCGTAATTAGGAACACAGGACGTCTGTCGGGAAAGCTAGTAAGTAATAAATTATTTAGCACCTAGATTGTATTAATGTTGCTGGCATATAAAACAATAGATCTGTAAGCAAAGGAGGGAAAAGGCATTGATTTTTGATAAAACTAATTAATTGAACGTGCATTCTTGGTGGAATTATTTGAACAAAGTAATTTCAATGAAACAATTAATTTGTTGTTCCGCAAATTATTTAATACACTGTCTCGTTTCTTTGTCACCTGTGACCATGCAGGACAGGTATTAAATCCTTATTGTGGAATAACAAATTAATTGTAGCTTACTGTGAAAGAGTCAAAGGGTGTATTTGTGTTCACTTTGAGTGAGCACAGATTCATTAAAAAAAATGAGATAGGTATATTCTTTTAAATTACATTGATTTTTTCCCCTGATGTTCCAAAAGGTTAAAAATATTCCGCATAATTTTGAAGGAGTTTTAATAAAAAGCAGTTTCGTAATTTTCACCAACTTGCTCTATACACGGACCTGTGTTCTAAAGATGTCCTGACCTGACTCAACAGAAAGTGAAGATTAACCAATAATGTGACAACTAGACAATAACTGCCTTGTGTATGAGTTTCGAAGTGCCTAATCATTAACCATTAGCAAAGAGAGAATCCAAATCCTGGCTCCATCAAAAAGATGCTAGCAGATAATCCATTTATTGTCCTCCATGTGGCCTAGATCGAAAAGTCTCAGGTTCGATTCCTGATCTGATCAGAATGTTCCTGTGTTGTTCTTTGAAATTTCTATCTAGAGTTGGTGTTGGCTTCCTGTCTCAGATCTGAGAGTATGTATGTATGTATTGTCCTAAGCAACATGTATTATTTTATTCGAAAAGATATTTGACAGCTTTGAGTTGTGATGTGCTTTACTTAGAGTAAGTTAATAATACGAAACCTCGCATACAACATGCTACTTATCAGTGGAAAAGACTGAAATATTTTCCTAACTAATATCACTTATTATTTAAGAGGAAATTGCTTATTTCGCCACATATTGTATTTCTTCTGTATAATCTGTTAGATAGTGTAGAAATGTCAAGGATCTAAGTCAAACTCTTTTGTAGGGGTGAAACCACGTAGAACACTGACTCTGTTCAAAAGGATATTTCTATTCATTTGAATGGGGATATAAAGCAGGAACCCGCATGCCCATTTAAATGCAATGAAACCATAGAAAAAATTCTTTGCGGCGATCAGCCCCAGTTGAAAATATCACTGGCGCATTTCAATCAATTTTTTTAAATAAAATAACACTTACTGTGGCATAACTATAAAAGTTAGACATATGCTTTCGCAACATTTTTTGTAAATATTGATGTCTTCTACAAAGTCGTAGTACATTATTTTTATTATATCATCAATAGTTTTCACAGCGCACGCGATTTAAAGAATATTGTAAGTAAATTTTTTACACCTTGGGTTACATTATTGGAGTTTTAGTATAGATCCCAAACATTTTTGAAAATTCAATATAGCCTATGTTCACCGGGGATAGTGTAGATTCCCAAAAGTGAAAGAATTTTTCAAATCAGTTCAGTAGTTTCGGAGCCTATTCAATGCAAACAAACAAACAAAAAATCAAATCTTTCCTCTTTTAGAGTATAGACAAGTGATCTGATAAAATCATTGTCTGTGGAATTGTTCCCAAACACTATAGTTCAAAATTTGACAAAGAGCATAAAATTATTAATAGGTATAGACCATTAAAGGATGACGTCATCTGACATTAGGCTGGATGCAAAATGGCGGACATGGCGACACACACACCACATATACACAAACCATAGTGATAGGTTTATGTATAAACACACTCATACCAACTTTTTGTTTATGTTTATGCCTCCAGGCTAATGTCAAAATCCACGTGGCCATTAATGGCATTGCATCCATCATCGCAGATAGTCTTAAATGATGACTACACTAAACAAGTGTATACTGGAAATAAAACATTTACTAAGAATCAAAAATGATTTGAGTATGAGGAAATGTTCTATAAATTGTTTAGTTTAGCAATTGAAAAATAAAAAACATTGTTTAGGCTATTGGCAATGGTTTACGACTAAACAATGTTTAGGCTTTGTTATTGTGACGTACGCCAGGAGATAGTTGACATTTATTATCTGGCGACCAAAGCGAAAGATTTCCGAAATTACAGAAGCGAACATACTGAAAAGGAAATTTTAATTTTTGACAAACATACTTGTGCTGAATATCTCTTTTTTGTGATGTACTACATTGTGACCATAAGATAAATAAATAAATAATGTTTAGGCTATTGGCAATGGTTTATATTGGCAATGCACATAGTCCACATCCATGGTCTAAAGGTGTAAAAAAATAGATCCAAAAATCATCATGGTACTAATAGGGAAAAATCAGTTTTATTTGATTATCTCAAAATGAATTTTTTGGTACTTAGTGCGTATTTTATTTCCAGTACTCTTTCATTAAGAATATAAGTAGGGATATCCCTACTATTATTCAGGGTGGAGCCAAATTTGTTGGAACGGTTTCTTTATCTTTCCTCTATTTCTTTCCATCCTGTTTTAAATGATAATGAGAAACAGGTAGGTATCTAAATTAAATATACAAGAATTACATTTCATGAAAACATGCTGCTTTGAGGACGTAATAGTTCAAGCTGAGTATCTACTAAAATAAAAACAATTTCTCCACATACTTCATTATTTTATTTGTCAACTTATTTTGGCATTCATCGTCAAATAATTCTGTTTTACTATTTTATTAATAAATTATTACTTAAATTAATACATACAATACATAGCACATTCATTATGTAACACATTTTGTTTAATTTACATTTTGTATCTCTAAAGTAAATGAAACAGCGGAACGTCAAACAATATTCATTAAACATCCATTTTTTTTTTTAAAAAAAAAAAAACAAAACTTAACAAATATTATAATATCAGATAGATTAATAAAAGTTATTAAAACTTAACAATTAACATTGGCGTGTGTTGTGACAGTATATTAATTTATCAGTGAATAAAAATAAAATAGTTTTTAGTTAATTTTAAAATTTTAACTACATACGCTTGTTTAACATTCAATAAACAAAAACAAAATAAATTGTTCATTTAAGTACAACGATAAAATATATTTTTAAGTCAACATTATTAAAACAAATTTTAATAATATTTGAAAAAATATAAAAGTGAAACATGGTTTTAACTTAAAATCTTTCTTCATATACATTCTTTTGAATGCCGAAATACAAAATTGAAAAATATTAAAACTAAATAGGTAATTTTACATGTATTTCACAAAAGAAAATATGTAGTGTTTTATTAGGAAATTATTTATTGGATGTCTTACTGTTTGCTTATAAGAAGAATTGTTATAAAAATTGCATCTTCATAAAAATAATTCAATAGAATCAAATCCTTAAAACAATTATTTGATCACTATATTTCTGTATATGTGTACCTTTTTTGCACTGAATAATGCTGAAATCATTCACAAAACTTTTTTTTTTAAGTTTTGTCATGAAGTATATGGCAGCTGCCAGTTCCATCGCCGAATTTTGTACTGTTGTGGGTTCGATCCCAGGTGGCAACCATCTTCCTCTTTCACGACACAAGTTTTAAGTAGCTTACTTGTAAAAAAGTTAAAGAGTGTATTTCTGTTCACTTCACTTTGAGTGAACACAGATTCATTATTGTATAAAAAATGAATTCATTTTCAAAACCTTTTTTTAAATTTTGGTTGGATTCTGTATTTTTTTTTCATAGAACTCGATCGAATATAGACGTTGAATTGTTCGAAAATATTTATTATCAGATCAACAAAAACTTTTGGCTAACGCCTAGACTGTTTGATATAAACCTAACATTTTGATTTGTCTAAAGATTGTAAATTTCTTTTAAAAGATGGAAACGAAAAAATGTAAATTTTCTTTAGTTAATTGACTGAATTTGCAAAATTAATTGTCTCATGAATTAGTATTCCTCCTGTACTAACATACCAGCCCTTTTTAACGATGTATGTTATATTTCTGATTATCATGAATTTTTCTCCAATTTTGGCTTCTTTTAATCTTCCCTGACTATTGTATTTAGGAGTAAGTAATGAAAAATATTTATTTTTGTTCAATTCCATTCACAAAAAACATATGATCTGGATATTTTTTAAGAAACAACGTAGAATAATGAAGAGGCAGTCAAAGGCATCTTTAAAAAAATCTTTAATCCTCTTGAAGAATGTTGAAAGTTTCTAAAAATATATTGAATTATAGAAGGTTTTTATAATGTGATTTGTATAATATAAAACTTTTACACAAGTGATTTTAAAAGTATTATTATAAGCATTTTTTTTAAAATACAATTATTGATATGTTGAAATTAACTTAATAATTACTAAAATGTTGTATACAAAGTGGCTTTTAATGGAGAGAATTATTTTTTAAAAAAATCTACTCGATATCTAGCGAAGCTTATGTGAAAAAAGGTGTCTCTACTTCTCTGAATATTCTGATAAATGCATTGGTCCTACGTAAATGGTGGTCCAAAAACTCCAGCAAATGTTGTGATATAGAATATTTCTTAAAACAATGAAAGATCTTTATAAAAATAAATAAAAAGTCTTGTATATATAGAAGATGAAACAATAAAAATGATCAAGACTCTAAAAAACCCTATAGATAAAGATCATAAAAATATTTCTATAATTTATACAAAGTAAATACTCACCAAAATATCATTTTAGAAGTTAGACTCCATATTCGTTATGAAAGGTCTCTTTGTGCGTGAGTTAAAAAACCAAGGTCATTTCCAATATGTCTGGTCCCAGCTCCAATCTTTTTTCTAATCCCGTCATGTCTATAATTCGTGACGAATAAGAACCAAAGATAGTGTAAGTGTACAACCCATAATGGGCAACCAACCAAACTTTTAATTTCAATGATAAACAGAGAGAATCAACTCCAATAAACCAAAACTTAGTCCTATCGCATTTTGAATTGTGTCATGAAAATGTTCTGTGATTGGTCAACCGGAAAATTGACATCATACGATTCATACCTTAAATGAAATATTCCATAGACAACGCAAGTAGTCTGTCACCTTGCTGTCATCGAAAGTTATCACACACGGTAACAATTTATAATTCCCTCTAAGTGTTATTCTTACTTATGGTCTAATTTCAGCCCTACTATAAACAGCGGCGAATGTGACAGTTCAGAACATTGTCAATATTGTTACCTTGGTAACAAAAAACTTTGTGATATTTTGAAAAACTGTCGTCTTGTCAGATGATGGACCGCTCCCTAAGAACCCAGTGCATAAGATTATGAATCAGGTAATTCATGAAAAATTTTATGTTTAGAACAAGTAAAATATTTGAAACTTACGGGCACTTTGCACCAAAATACATGTTTTTGTCAATTTTATGTACTATATATTTTATCCATTACTCTGGGAGTTCTTGACAAATGAAACTGAAATTTCTGCTTTATTGTAGAAACAACTTTAATAAACATTTTTAGCTGGTTTAGATGCTTTTTGAGTATTTTTTTCTGGAACATTACTGGAATTTTTTTGAATCATAATAAATTAAATATTTATTTCTATAAGATGCGGAAAATGTAAAAATCTTATTAATAATTGAAATTCATCTCATTTACCTAAAAATTAATTATTTTTAGCGGCATAATGAGCCTTAAGTAAAAGAATAAGTTGAGTTCGAACTAACACTTTTGTGAATACCCATACTAAGTCACACATCGGCTATATTGAATTATGAATAATCTCTAATAAAACATTACTTGAAAATTGGTTGGTTGTCCATTGCTGTGGAAAATTTCTCTTAAAAGGTTGAGTAAGTCAAATCAACATAACATAATATCTTTTCTATGGTTAAAAGTGTTTTTGTTTGTCTTATTAATATTATTTTTAAATGTCCAACTCTATTTCACTCTGTTATGCGTGTGATGAAAGGTGTCGTGCTGCCTTTTGTAAGGTACTAAGCTCTTGATAGTGACTGTTATTTCCTGAATGTATCATATTATTATTGTCGTTCAGACATTGTTGATAATCTGAAATGGTTTTCGTTGTGGGTAGATTATTAGTGGTCAGATGTGGTGATTTTTGAAAGTAATATACTGTTAAGTGTTGCCATGTAGTTTATTAATATTTAAGGGAATAATAATGAATAAAGTTATATTATATTATTATAATGTTTGATAATGTTTAGTGTGGCCATATAATAATTGTAATAGATAAACACTTAATAGATAAACATACACACAAATATAATGTTACTATAATTAAAAGGGGTCTATGTATAAACATTTATTTTTTCCAGCCTATAGGATAGGTCTCTCTTAGCGTACAGCCTCTAAATGTTTTCTCTAACAGTTGTACCAAAATGACAGATGATAAAAAGATGAGTATCGCCGTAGATAAAAAAAAATTGTAACGATATTGTTGTGGCATGTGGATGTTTTTTTTTTCATACGAAAATACTTGATGATTATTTTATTATATATTATAATTTTAAAGCCTAGTAATGTCTTGATTTTGATATGCATTTTTAATATTGTCTATTCATCGTTATGTTAGAATGAATGTTTCTGGAATGTTAAGCAGTTTGGTACAATTGTTCTAACATTTAGTGTGCTACTTCTAGACTGTTTTGCACACATCAATATAACACTAAAATTTACAAATAAATGGATAAAAATAGTTTTGTCTATACTACCAATAATAATAGAGTAAATATGTAGAAAATAAGTTGACTGTATATCCTATGTTAGGGGTAGTATTTTGTTCAGTTTTTTTATGATTACTGTGGAGTGTTTTGTAACAGTATATAGAGTATATAAAATGTGGTGTTCAAATTAATTTCACCCTTAGGATAAAAACAATAATTATTGAAACTTGTGTAATGGTAAAAAACGAGCTTGATTTTACAGCTAACATATTCTCTATGGAAAGTACTACAAAAAAATATCTATGGAATATTTCCAAATCTATCTTTTAGCTATGACTAAAATTGTAAATCTATCAAACTGTTATAATAAAAAGTTACTTTTCTTTAGACTAAAAAACAACCCAATTCATTTCTATTATGATATTCAGAGAAATAGTAGATACTTTTCACACAAAATTATTCTTGCATATTTAATAAAAATGTGAACACTCTGAAAATTAATAAAACGTTTTCGACTATTTGGTGCCAAAATTGGTTATTTTTAACGAAATGTTGCCAGTATTTCTTTTAATTTAACTCTATGGTTATTACGAGCCATCAATTTGATATACCATCGACAATAATAGTTGTATTACAATATAAAATAGACAATAATAATTAGAATAAATTTTATATCATCAGATATCATAGATACGTTACTTTAATTATAATATTTGTTTAAATTTCAATCAAGATATGTTTGTTTTATTGTCAAAGCCTTAATTATTTTATGCGTAGTATGAAATAAATTCAAGTACAATTAAAATTCGGGATAACTATGTTTAAAATTTTGTAAAATTTCAAGTGGAAAAAAAACTTTAATATATGATTAATTGATGTTGCATATTAATAAAAAAATATTGTTGAAGATCTACAAGCAAAAATAATACACTTTGATTTTAGAAACCTTAGGTGATTTTTTTTAATGAAAACAACTATGGATTTTGCTAATATGTAGAAAAAAATGGAAATACATACTTCAACTAGATAAGACTTTCTTTGTATAAAGCATTTTTATGTTTGTTCACACAATAATGAATACGAACAACTAGAATGTAATAAAATGATCTGAAACTGTTATTTATATTGTTATATAACTAGTGTTCTACAACAATTTGCTAGTTTACACAGAGACTTTTGTATTTTATATATAGTAATAATAACCATACATATAAAGATATAATATTACATCTATTATTTTTAAGTATAGTAAATACAAAGATAATCCTTACTAGGTTCATGTATTTCTTTATTTATTAATTTAAATTATTTTCTTTATAAAGTTGCATTATAATTGACTTTTTCTGTTCACCTACAAAATTTTCACCATCGTGTAAGCGAATGTTCCTTAAGAATTAAAATATTCATTTAAATGTAAGTATATAGTTATCATACAAAGAGATATTGACAAAATGTAGAATGATCCATCCTTTTTATATTGACAAAATGTAGAATGATCCATTCTTTGAAGTCAAAATTCATTTGTAGTTTTCTATTCGACATCGAAAATTTTCATTTCAAACTCAATTAAAAATATTCTGTATATTTATTTGTCCAGTACAAGTATCACAATCGATTTTAAATCAAGTTTCCGAATAGTGGACATTTTCAGCTTTTAAAATAATCCAGAACAATATGGCTGTAGATATAAGGGAAGTAAAGGGTATTCAAATACGACCTAATGTGCAGAATGTACCCAGACCTCCACATTAGTGCTCTAATATATGACAGCAGTCGCAGTCTTTGAATTTGGTTGCTCTCTTGTTCTCAACAATATCCAACTTTTTTCTCTATATTTCGTTCATTATTAAATATCTAGTTGTTGTATACATGAGATTTTTTGACATGTTGAACATGGGGGGAATTCTCATGATTAGGAGTTTCGTAACGTATTGTTAACGTAAAGTGATCACACTAAGTCAGCCTTCAAAATAACAGTAGAAGACGCTTGTAAGCCCGTAGTGGTTTGTCCCATTTAAAAAGCGAACATCAGTAATGAATTTTTAGAGTCATTAGTTGTTACATATTCTCCACATTAGTGGTCAAAGTGAATGTTGAACCGAAAGATGGGAATCATGCTAGGAATTATCTTTCGGGGAAAGGAAAAAGACGACTAAGCAGACTTTGTAAGGCAGGAGCTGAGAGGAGGCATCCACAGTATGCAAGAGGCCTCTGGAGACGAGAAACAGCGCTCCATGAACGAATTGAAGTCTATCACAATAGATCTTATTTGATCACTTGAATTTCTTAAAAAAAAAAAACTCAATAAAAATGCATTAATTTGATACTTTCAGCCATCTTTAAGCAAAATTTCGTTTTGTATGGACAGTTTTTCTTGAAAAAAACCGCTAATCAGGGTTTGATATCAGGTTTATATTGTAATTAGATGATCCAGTAAACTCACAAAAAAAACGATCCATTCCAGACACATTTGACGGGTTGTAACACTTGTTTTGTTTTGCTTGTAGTTTTTTATTTTTCATATTTTATCACGTTTAATAAACTTTCCTTACATAGAATTAAAGAAGAGTTTTGTTTGAAAATAAGTAACGAGTTGAAATAAAAAAATTCGATATCCAACACTTCAGGGACAATTTTCGTAAATAATGTCTGTTCACTATGAGATGATATTTAAAAAATTGAATGCAAAACACTGTAATAGAGAACTTATGACGAAAAGAAAGTAGATTACAAATTACAAGTGGATCATCTTTTACATAATCCTGTCGTAACTCTAAAACATAAGTTGATTTATATGACAGACATTATTTACAAGCAAAATTGTACATCTAACATCTAAATATTTCCTATTTTCAACACAGAGTGACAGATACCATTTTTTTTCGATTAGAATTAGCACAAAATATATTTATGAACATCATATTATAGTTTTTTTTTTCACACACGTAGGACAAAAAATAGATTATTTTGAAAAAATAGATGCTATTGAATGAAAACGGTGAAAAATAAAAAACTTTCAGAAGTATTAAATAGATGAAAATAATATGGAACAAAAAAAAATCAGTTTTTATAAATGAAACCTCAAAAAATGAAACGGTCATATTTTCCTATACAAATCACACAATTATATTTTGATGAGATGATATTTAAATAAAAATAGCCAGTGTTAAAAAGAAGCTTCCAGTTATAACTATGTGATTTTTAAAGAAATTAACTGTACAATATCGTCAGCAATATTGGTCTGTAGCAATGAAGAAAATCAAGGCATTTTTTAAGAGAAAATACCTGACGATTTAGCTTATTCGGAAAAAAGATAAAGTACCATTTCCACTTGGCTATTTTCAATATTTCGGCAGATTATTACTAAACACAATGTAATAATCTGAATGCGGCAAATAAGTAACTAAAGAACAAAATGTTTTTATGAAATTATCTGTATTCAGTTTTCACGTTCATTTTTGACCTTTATATTCCGTAGCTCCTGAAATTTTGGAAAATACAACGTTTTTATTTAAATATATTACGTAAATATATATACATAGATTTTCAAAATAGTTTCCTTTTTTTTTCTTTGATTCTTTTCAACAGATATGTACTTGCTAGATATTTTGTTGTCGCTTAAGTGTTATAAATTTCTTTTCTTCGTTTTAATTTTAGAGTAGGTACCCTCTAAATGAAAATTAAAAAAAAAACTTGCCATTGTTTTTCATTAAATCAATCGACATAAATCATTTTATAATACACTTGGACTTATTTTTTTAGTATTTTGAAGTTATGACTTACCCACTAAGAAAAGAAAAAAGTAGTAGCTATTTATGTGTGACACGTTATTACACAATTATGCTAATAATTTGAAAATCCAACTACCACCAAGCTTAAGAAAATAAATTGCATTTAAATACGGGGAAAATAAGGAAAAAAAAACAAAAATAATAAAAATACTGACAAAAAAATTTATTCAACTAAAAAAAATTATCTTTACCATGGACAAGAAATAATATTTAATACAATAATAATAAAACAACAAAAGAAAAAACTAAATAATGGATTACACATTATGTCAACATAATATAGGTAATAATATTTTTATTAAAGGATAAAAAAGACAGAGTCAATATGTTTTTAAAAACATGACAAATTATCTAAGAAAAAAATAATATGCTGCAACAACTACACAAAACTACATTAAACAATAAATCATTAATTAAAGGGGAAAAATTATAATTCAAATTATTAATTCATTGAATTTAACAGGCAAGATATTTGAATTTTGCAGGTAAATAAAATGTGCGGGAAAAAAAGAGAAAAATTAATAATTGTATTTTTTCCTACTTAAAACTACCATAATGAATAGAACAAATTACTCTTAACTTAAAAGGGTAAAATAACTAATAAATTTTTAATCCCTATATAATAATGTTTTTTTTTTATTTTTCCAACACACATGCACAATTTAATTGATGAGACCAAATTAGACTTCAATCGAAACAATATGGTTAGAAGAATAACAGAAATATTATGGATTGGCAAAACATGGCAAGATACATAATAATTGGTAAATTTTGTAAACAATATTGATTTGATGTTATTTTGAAATATGCATCAGTCCCAAATTCTTCCATTTCACATTAAATTTTAACCCAAATCAATGATAAACCAAATACCTACCCCAAAATATAATTAAATTTTTTATTTTTATATGAAACTGAAATAATGAAGATTTGACACGATCGCATTGTACACAGAAAATACACACACCTAATAAATTTATTAAAAAAAAAAAAACGAAATATTAGTTTATTTATTTATTTCTTTAAATTCAGTCCAGATAATTCAAATCGTGTGCTTATCAAAGGAATTATTTTAATTGCATAAATTTTAAAATATCTCCCATTTATACTTTCTGTGTACATTTTAATTTTTATTTTTTGATCATAAATATAATTAATATTTTTAATAATGCATACATTTAATTAATAATAATAATAAATATTCATCAAAAACAGACGTGCTGTACACGACATATTAAAAAATTGGTCAATCGTTTAGGTTTATAATGATAATAAATATGATATATCATCAACATCAAAGTCCTGACTTTAATATTACTATATCAGTGGCGCGCTCACACCAGTAGATTACAATACCCCATATGCCACAAAATGGCGAATCGTAATCCTTAATTAGGAGACCACTTCATTACAATATATCCTGCGGTAATCCCAAAACTCTTAACTAATCACAAAAATTTGATCTGTTCCTAAAACCACATGCAGAGCTGAAAAACGCACAGGATATTATAATGAGAAGTGGAGCATGCAATTGAATTGAAACAAATCAAAATTAACAAATAATAATAATATGTAGTATATTTAGGCCACTTAATACCACACATATTTGCTTAGATGTGTTTAGTTGTGGAAACAAGAGATGGATTGTAATCGGTTAGATCAACTAAAAACACTTTTCTTCTAACCCGTTCATGTACGCCGTACACATGTGTGCACACCATTTGAAATTGTTTTGATTTCATTTAACGCTGAATCGTGATCATTGCCAGCCCATCAGTACTAAAATTCAGAATACATAGCGTAATGTTTAATATTAATGTAAAAAATTAAAATGGTGCTTGTACACACTTGTGTAAGGTGTGCGGGAATGGGTAATTTTTTTTAGCAGTAATAATAATAATATAATTATAGTCTTAAGGAAAATATCCTCTCTTTCCTTTTCTAAACCAATCTAAAAATGCTCTCTACAAACTAACAAAAATTACACAACTAATTTGTGGCATTACACAGTGAAATTAACTTCGGAAAGAAAATTGAGAGTACAAAAATTACACGCTTGGTCGTGTTTAAATAGTCCATAAAAAGAAAAGCATTTTTTGAAAACGCTGAAAAAAAAATTCACCAATTCGGGTGAGTTTTAAACATAGATATTATTATTTAGCGACCAATCGTGAGAACAAAAAATTTTACATTCATCGATTTAAAATAACTTTATTGATGTTAGTTTAAATTTACATTTTTTTTTTATTTTAATCAAAATACCGACTAAAAAAAGATAATAAAAAAGAAATAACAATTGAATGTCCTTGTTTTATTTTCTAGAAAAATCATTGTCACAGCAACATGTTACACACATTATACGAATAGGAAAAACATATCGGAACAATGTCGGACCTTACAAGCTAAAATGAAATAAATTAGGCCAATATATTCGTTTAACGGAGCAATAGTGCAGCCCGATGGCAACAATACAATCTAAAGGCCACAATCGAGTAGATAAAAAAAGAGCTAATTATTAATATGACGGGTGTAACACGTCACAATGACAATTCTAACAACGATATGTTGAAAACCAGGGAATGAATGGAATAACCTAATATTGGTTTATAATATTAATAATAATCATAATAATATGTTGAAAATTAAGATTTTTTTTAAGACGGTGCAATTGTTCAGATGTCATTTTCATCATGCTGGAGGCCGTCTTTATTATTCATCACTTGCCCTTGTTGGCTTTGTTTGTTGTTACAAACATTGTCTTTGTTATTCATCTGGGACTGCTGGTCCTGATTTGGCGTTCTCGAACCGCCCGGTGGGCCGATGGATCTTGCCGATGAGAAACACAACTTCATCAAGAAAGGAAATTTGGCACCTGAAACCATATTCAACGCGGGAATTATTTTTGTATCTAAAACCTTTTGATATGGACCCAGTCTGACACCAAGCCAGCGAATTACCTGACTAATTACTATTTTGGTAGAAATAATGCTCATGTTATTTTATTTTTAAATGTTAATTACACCTTATTTTATACCAAAATGGCTTCCAAGTACTAGCAGATAAACACGTCGCACATTAAATATTTCGTCAAACAAAGATGAAAAAAGTTCAAAAATGATTTGAACATTTTAATTTGTTAAATACCTATGACCTATCAAATCCGACAGAAAAAAATTCAGATGAGATTATCAGAAATGTGAAAATAATCATTAATTAAGCCAAAAATATCTTAGAAAATCACTGCAGTTTCATTTGCAGTGATTCTCTACAAAAGATTTTGTTAAAATTAAATAGTGTCCGAAGGGGTTAAATCAATTTATTGGACTACAGAGTCCCGCAAACATCTTTTACTTCTATTTCAAAGACCGAAAATGTTTATGTCATTTTGTTCTGAAAGCTACTTATAAACAAAAATATATAAAAAATTAAAAAGAGTTTGTACCTGGATGCACAATAGTGGCATGGTTACAAGCCATTATGGCCGTCACAGCTTGTGAAATATTGGAGAATTCCATCAGACCAGAAGAAGACCTGGAAGAGATTCAAAACACAAGCTTAATCAAATAACAAACCAAATTTCTAAGCCGAAAAAATAGTGATATGAGAAATTTTAATTTTAAAATGACACTATAATATGTTAGGTGAGAATTGAATTCATATGTCAAGTTTATTTTCTAAAAATATTTCTACTGTTTTTCATATAATATAAGCTTGGTCGTATCTTTAGGGGCTGTTCAGAAACAGTTACAGCAATTCTCACAATGCTTAAACTATGTCAAAGTGGTGTAGTATGTACTTTCGAGCAAAAGTTATTAAAGTATATTTGAAAGTAAAGTATACCAATGTGAGCATAGCTGCAAGTCAAGTAGCGTAGATTATGAAACACATAGCAATGTTCTAAAAGAAAATGATTGTTATGAATATAGCTACAAAACCCAAACAAAACCATCATAAAAATGTCAATGACATTGATTTTCTATGGTCCTTATGCCAAAATTTTCGTAAAAGCCGCCATCTTTGTTTTACACGAACTTATCTATTTTGATCTACAATATTAGATACTTAAATAAATAAATAAATAAAACTTTATTGTGAAATAATTAATTAAAAACAATTTTTATACAAACACTTTAATGATTCAAAGGGCGGACTTATCCCGAAGGATCTCTTCCAGCCAACCCAAAATATATCTTTTTTTTTTTGAGTCTCTTGACAATGTCTGCGTGAGTCGGATGAAAGCGCTCGAGATTCATAAAAAAATTGTGAAAGTGCAACTGTGTTATCATTTTAATCACCAAAATTTATCATTGAATAACAATATTGACATAGGTACTTATATTTTAAATGTTAATAAAAGGTTTGATTTTTCAATCCATAAAAACAATTCAAAAGATTCATATAGAAAAAAAGAAATAATTAACGAGTGTTATTTTCACATAAAACTAGCATCCTTATTAGTGGACTTTTTCAATATGTTTTTTACAAGATTCTATATATTTAATGTTATCTCTGTCTGAAGAGCCCCTTGAATATTAATAATGTACTGCATTGTATCTATGAAATAAAGTGTGACCGACCTCTCACTTTTGAGTGGGAATTTGGATATCTGCAGTGGTGGAGTGACATTGTAATCTGCAAATACTTGTCTTAACTGTTCTTCTGTGACATCGGGTGGTGTGTTGAAGAAATGGATTATCTGCATACAACAATATCATTCATATATTATTTATTACAAAACTTTAAATGAAAATATTTCTAGTTTGTAATGTAATGTGTGTCGTACCTTAGAAGGGGGTTGAATTCTATTTTTATGGATAGAGGCGGGCGTGAGGAATCTATTATTCTTGTTACCCATGTACTCTTTGAAGGACGGACTCTTGTCGGCCAACGGGTAAGGGTTGATCACTTCCGACAGGAATGCCTGTTTTGAGAATCTAAAAGAGAGCAATAGCAATATTAAAACTAGAGAATAAGCCATTATAAAGTAAACAAAATGAGAGAATCAATAAATATACTTACGCAAAAGTCATAGTATGTTCATTAACGGTAACATTATTAAGGTTCTGTACACAGCGCTCGACGGACAACGCGTCACCCATTTGAACCATAGCCGTGCCTTCTTTAGTTTTCAAAAATTTAATCTGAAATAGAAAGAAAAAAGTTTTAAAAACTAAACTACCCTAAAAAATTCTCTTAAAGACCCCATCTGGGGGCAAAGGGAGGCAACAACGACCCTCCACTGTGCTGGATCTTGCTTCTGCTTCGAAGGAATGCAACATGTTGTAAAAGGGTATCTCCAGTTCCTTTCCATAGTGGTAATCGGATGGGCCTGTATCAGGAATGTCAGGGTACAGCATCGTTTGTGATAAATTATTCCATGGCATTTCGTTCCAAACGCAGAGACTTTTTGTGCCTGATCTTTGACTCACACCCAACTTATATGATTTAAATTAAGAAGGGTTCAGTGAATTCACATATGAAACTGATAGGGTTCAGTACCTCCATAAGGGTTAAGGCTAACTGTATTGTTTATAAAAATAAAGTGTTAGTTACCCTAGCGACATTTCCATACAAGCAAACAAGATTGAAGAGTCTGTCGGTGTTGGCAGTTTGGGGGTCCAGTCCGTACACCATCATGACACAGCCATGGGGGGGAGGGGGCGGCGGGGGTGCTCCTCCGCCTCCGTGGTGCTGGGGACCTCCGGGCCCTTGGAACATCTCCTGAAACAATGCCAACTTATACTACAACAAGTGTCTCACTAGAAAGGACATCAAGTAAATGTATGTACATAATAATATGTGCATCCTGAATCCGAATGTGACCGAGACTTCTTAGTATGTGACGTATCACCTAGAATAACGTTGAATATTAATTTCATAAAAATACATTCAAACTTTGGTATAGGTTCTATTGTTCAGACCACAAGTACCCGGCCTTTTCTTTTCTCAATGCAACTGCTAATGTTTAACTTTGTGTCGTGGGGTTTATTTAAGTTTTATTATATTTCGTGGAAAGATTTCAAATTTATTGCAGTGGTCAGATTAGTTGTTATTTCATGTGTTTATATAATAGACAACCAGTGTGTGGCAAATTATTATTTTGTTATCTAATGCACCCTCATGTTAGTTTTGTAAATGTCTTTTGTTACAAAAATAAACAATGGTCTTTTTATTTTATGACACTTTTTTGCCAAGTGAAATAAATTTCTATGAATATATTTTTATAAACAAAGTTAACAATAAGTATCTTATTGTTATTTGTATAAACAATAAAACACTTCATCAGTTTTAAATACCTACTTTATTTTTCATTTGAGAAACAAGAAGACAGAGTAATTTTGTACGAAATAACCAATAAGACTGAGAACAATAATAACGGGGAATTCGGGGAACGGGGAAAGTTTGAGGGCTTGGCTATTTATATACCTGAATATTTTTATATTTCGTGGAATTTTGAATGGACCCCAAAGAAATCTCTAAAATTTTGTTTTCAAACTTTGAAGGCTTTTATCTCGAAAATTTTAGTATGCATATCTAACGTTCTTTCATGCGATACGTCATGTAATCGAGGGTCAAGGTAGTGTTTAAGAGCTAGATAGATTGCGTATACTTATTAGATATGAAATCAGATATAAATCAAGTATAGTGAAAAGAAAATAAATTGTACCTGGTGATGTGGTGGAGGCACAACTCTATGCGGGGGTCCTCTGATGTCTTTAATCAGCCCTTGGGACATTCCGCCACCACCGAAATCCATTTCTGCAACATACACATCATCCCTTAAATCTCATCACAATTATATATAGTGGAGCAAATACAAAACGAGTCATGTGTTATTATTTTAATTATTGTTTATTCTCTCTTAGTTGGAAAGTCATCCGCATACAATTAAAATCGTAAATCTTTTATTTGAAAGCACAGGCATATTCTCAGATGTTATTCAATACCCAACGGACAATTCACAAGGGAAGTTTCTCAAAATGCTACAAAGCCTTGATAGAACACAATATTGTTTAAGACAAACTAAAGACATACCTACAGGACTTATTAGGCAAAAAAAAAATTACTTAACAAACAAAAATATACTGTTAACTCAATTAATTAAACAATAATTTGTAATCGGTAAACCTCTAAAAAGATTTTTGTTATCTCAGATAAAACAATGTTGATGCCAAAAGATTCAAAATGTTGTACAATTTTTATTTGCTCAATCTACAACGACAAAATGAGTTACTTAATATCAGGGGGGGGTCTCGAGTTATTATAACAGATTTTTGGAATATTTTGAAACAGGTGTAACAAATTTCATCTAACGTTTCAGAGGTAGAAAACCTCGGCTAGTATTCTCGTAATGGTTTCATTTTGGAACATGGGAAATACCAAGAATTCTCTATTAATTGTGGCATAATACAAAATATGATCAATTTATACTACTTTATGAGATATTTCTACATAAAATTTCCTGTAAAAAATATTACACACGAAATTATTTCTCTACTGCATGAATGTTAGTCGATTTTTGGAGGTTACATCATTTTTTCTAATAAATTAAAGTAAATAGAAACATTCTCGTGAAAAGTATGTTTTAAAATCAACAGTCGATTAAATGAAACGATATCATTAAAATATAAATATATTGCACACACTTGGACAATACAAAACAAAAAAAAAAATATGAATTAATTAAATACAAGGCATAAAGTGTATTTTTGAGAATGTGTTTCGATTGCGCTGTCGGAAAATGTAGAAAGAATACTCATAGAATGGTGAGCTTAAATTTTTCATCAAATGTCCATAATTTCTGAATTACCTAATTTCCATTCTTCTATAGAAGCACTCTGCTTCAGAAATGAATTTTGAGCCTGAGCTTTGGTACGATTCACAAAAAATATATTTTGTCTCGATGCTTTCCATTCTCCGTAGGTACAATTACACACTCCGTGCACCATTTGGCCATACCTCTATGCACCAGAACACAACAAAAGAGACTGGTCGGTAAAATTAAAAAAAAAGGTAGGCTTTTTACTGGCACTGATTGAGAGATCTTTGAGGGAGAGAAATTAGCAAATAGATGGCCAACATCTTCTACATAGATTATGTCATTAAAATCCTCAAGCTTCTCTTAAATCAAGAAGCGTGAAGTTCTTCTGGATAGCGAAAGACAGAAGCTTTCGCCAAAGTGATTGATTACGTCATGGCACATCGAGAAGAAATTCCTAAAATATTTTGAAAACCTTGGATTGAATAAAATTAGCTTGTGTAAAATATGACGTTAGTAAAAGAATTACGAACAAAAAGTAAAAAAAAAAAACTACTAGGTACATTTGACATTTTAGGACTGATTTCGACAAAGCAAATTAATAGAATGATAGGTACTCTTATCTATTTTTATGTAGGTAACATACAATATTAGGTGATCATAAAATAAAACGATAAAGACATTAATTAGTAAGTGTTTATTTTATTTATTCATTTTAATTAAATGTTTTTTTTTTATTTTTGTATCACATCATCCCATTCAAATCCAAGTTCGTTCTTCAAGATCAACCGCAGACAAACGAAATCATTCCACCGAAAAAAAAAAAACCAACAGCCCGACACACAAGGATCCATTCAAATTTACATTCGTCTCTAAAAGGATAAACGATTAGAGGAAGATAGGAAATTGACGAATGTGAAAATTTGTTTCGCTCGCGATCAAAAATGATCCATGTTTCAAATAATTAGGTACCTACTGTAATGTTTTATGTTGGATAGAAGAGGAAGTAGATAAGAGAGAAAGAAAGAGAAAGATACACACTAGAGAGAGAGAGACAGACCACAAGATTCTTTTTGATTATACAATGTTGAATCATTCCAGGTAAAAAAATCCCATGCTACTCTATCATCGACACTCACCATCCTTGGATTTGGAAGAATCTTCGCTTTTTTGACCCTCCGACTCCTCGTCCTGTCCCTCTGACGGATCAAAATAATTTTTAAACCATATTTTATTACACACACAGCTCTACTTGAAAAAATAACGTTTAAACTGGTTTTTTGTTTAAATTTCTTTTTTATATATTAGCTTAACGATAGTATACATATTTACATAATATATATTATATAAAGCGAGTGTTAAAATAAACGTGATGATAAAATAAATAATCAAAACATTAAAAGAGTTGCAAAAATAGGAAGAAAATGTTCAAAAAGTAGAAACTATATAGGTACCTATTTTCAAATTAGAAAAAAAGAAAATTCGTCTCCCCACGTTTGTGAGAAGTGCTTCTAAATACAAAATCTACGAAATATTTCTAAAAAAAAAACAGTTCACCTAGCCTAATATGGAGTGTTATTAAATAAAAAAATAGAATGATAAGATGGAAATCTTTTTTATATACTTAGATGAAACGAACGTAACAAACGCACTAACCTCTGAAAAAGTTTCTATCCATCGGCGGAGGTGGTGGTGGTCTTCGCCTGTCGTCTTCATCTGCAAGAAAGAGTGGACTTTAGTGGTTACCCTCTAAATAAAAAAAATCTTCCACCTATACAGAAGAGCTGAAGACATTTAAGTAAAAGAGTTTAGCAGTCAGTTACATACTCTTAAATTTATTTCAAAGAATGGAGAGTATGTTTATCTGTGGATCTTTGGGTCGTAGGACAGAAACTGGATGGTGCTCACAGGGTCTCTGCTTTAGGAGATAATTTAATAAGAAAGTTACCCAGGATGGTCAAGACCCACATTCGGTTTGAATGTATTTAAGAAAATATCCATCGGATAAAAACATCTTTAATTTCATTTGATATCTTATTTTTTGTTAGACTATTTAAAATCGTAAAAATGTAAACACTGTTTGAAGCGTGTGTGTTGCCCATTCTCCTGTATGGGTGTGAGTCCTGGCACCTGACCAAAGCCCAGGCACAAAAAGTATCTGCATTCGAAACGAAGTGCCTCAGGAGAATTTTGGGTAACCGCATCACGAACGACGCTATACGCCGGCGCACCCAGCGTGAGCCCATCACCTCTACTATTATGTGGAGGGGATGGACTTGGCTGGGACATGTGTTAAGGATGCCGAATGACAGTTGGCCGAGGAGAGCGCTGTTCTTCCTCCCATCAGGGTCCCGAGGACGAGGAAGACCCTCTCATACTGTGTCCCGCTCCTTCGAAGCAGAGCTGAGGAATCTGGACAATTGGTGTGGGAGGAGGTCATAAACATTGCGCAAGATCGAGCGCAGTGGAGAGCTCTTGTTGCCTACCTATGCCCCTAAGTGGGGTCTTAAGGGAGTTTGGATTTGGATTGGATTTAAAATCGTGTTACGACACATAGACAAATTATTTGTAGACTCCATAACGCAACGTTATTTGTCACTTACGTTTATGGCCATAGAGTGTCGAGACATGCGCGTCTCGAATATTTCCATAATAATTGTGTTGCTACATGATTCACGTTCACGTGAGTGTACCTTCTTAATATTTGCGCAAATAGTGACTACGTATACATATATTATTTTTCCATCATCTCTAAATAAATAGAAATAATAAAAAAAATCATACGCAAATATAAATAATAAATGAAATAATGATAGGTTATGAACGATGTTTTACTAGGTTATACAATATAAATAAGGCATTCTAAAACAGTGGCTGTAAGTAGGACCCATAGAGGGTATTTTGGATGACAATCGATAGTTTTGTTGTTAAGGGTAAACAAAGGAAAATTATTAATAGACCTGAAGAAACGCTGTTCGCTGAAAGCAAACATGATGGCGTGGAACTCGTGGAAGAAAATACTGTCTTACAAACATCCGTCCGAGGCTAATAATAATAGGCCACTAAAGAATTGCGAAATCCAAACTAGATTAGACCTACTTATCTATATATTAATACGTGAAGGAAAAACTTTGACCATTTTAATTAGGAAAATTGCGCGGACGGAGGAGTATGAAATTTCCCACAATTATATTTATACAGGGTGTCGCAAAAAGTATTGATAATCGGTAAACCAGGGATAGAGGACCCCTAGGGCTATCCAAAAACCTCAATGTATGTTCTACGATTTTTGTCGTTTTCGAGTTATATTTTTTTTTCTAATTTTTTCGAAAAACTCCGACTGTCCCGACATAATTGGCCAAACAGACACTATTTATTGAGATGCACCCTTCATTATTTTTTTTTAATTTTTTGAATAGTGTACGTTTTAGATGTGATAAATTGTTTTATCCAATTTGATACCATAGTTTTAAAAAAAATGTTGTATCTCAAAAATAGACAAAACAGAAAATTTACAAAAATGTTTGAGGGCGATTTAAAAATAGAAGGTCACATTAAATTTTTACCCAAACATTTTTCAAAAACTTACTTATTTCACTTAATATCTACCCTGTAGATTTCATTTTCCTATTCCTACGCCGGGATCATACTTAAAACCGAAGGAGTTGCGAATGCGAATTATTACTTCATAGTCGCTTACCGAAAATATAGGTAGGTATGAAAACTAGTTCTCGTGGTTTAATTGGTTTTGTCATTTGTATGGAAAATATTTCGCGTGGGGTTGAAGGCTTTCTACGAAAAACCGAGCTACAGACGAACTTCTCCTTTATTATAATATAACTGCGACTGATCATTCGACCAATTCCTTGAAAGGGGTTTTTACATTATACAAGAGCTTATTTGCAATAATTTTGTTCCCGTTAACAGGGGTCTAACGGCGGTGGTTTTCGAGTAGTTTTTTTAGTTTTGTTTTCAATTTTCCAACCTAAAACTGAAAATTGTGTAAAAAATACATCATTTATTGAGTATGAAAGCAAATATAAAAAAATATGAAGAGAAAAAAATAATGTTTAGGCAGAAACGACAGTATACTAAAGAATTGTTGATGGAAAAATTACTAGAAGTACAATGGGATGTTAAGAATGATATCAATGAGGATGCAGATTTTTTTGTTAATAATATGACAGATGTCGTGAATGCAATTATGCCTGTAAAACAAGTAACATTGAAAAATACATGTGAATGGTACACAGAGAAATTGAGACGACTACGCAAAGAAAGAGATGAATTATACCGGGCATTCAAGCTGTCTGGCAAAACAGAAATATGGTTGAAATATAAAAAAATGAGAAATGAATATAGTAGAGATATAAAAATACAAAAGAATTAGTATATAAAAAGTAGAATACAAAATAGTAAAAATAATCCTAGTAAAATGTGGATGAATATAAAGTATGTATTAAAAGGTAAAAAAGCAAACCCTCTTGCAATGGTGGATTTTCCAGATGGAACCGAAGATGATTGTCATAGAATTGCAAATAAGTTCAACAAAAATTTTATAACAAGTGTAGAGTGTATCGATAATAGCATAAAAGCTTGTAAGAATAAGAAATGCAAGTCATTGGAACTGGTAAAGTCTGCAAGGCGTGAATTTAAATTTGAGTTCATATCAAATGTAGAGGAACTGAAAAACAAGTACATGAAGACGATAAAGTCCAAGAATTCTGTAGATGGAATAACAATTGATGTTATAAAAGATTCTTTGGAGGTGACTGGTTGCTTCCTGGTAGAGACCTTAAATCAGTCAATGAGGTGTGGAGTTTTCCCTCAAAATTGGAAAATTTCAAGGGTGACTCCGATTCCCAAGGTACCCAACGCCAGAGTGTTTGATGAATTTAGACCAATAAATTGTCTTCCAAAATATGAACAACTATTGGAAGTCATAGTTAAGGATCAAATTGTAAAATATATACATGGTAATAACATACTGGTGCCACAACAGTCGGGGTTTAGATCGAATTTTTCATGCGAAACAGCAATAAACTACGTTATACATAATTGGAAAGAAAGTATGGACGAAAATAATATAGTGATAGCGGTGTTCTTAGATTTCAAAAGAGCTTTTGAAACAATCGACAGGAAAAGACTGATAAAAAAATTAGATATTATAGGAATTAGAAATACTGAACTCAATTGGATAAAAGATTACCTAAATGAAAAAAAACAAAAAACAGTGTTCGCTGAAGCTTCATCGGAGGAAATGTTAATAGACAGGGGTGTGCCACAAGGATCGGTGTTGGGACCGATCTTGTTTGTGTTATATATTAATGATATAACTGAGTGTGTTTTACATAGTGAAATGAAACTTTTTGCAGATGACACGCTCATGTTCATTAGGTGTAGGGACATTCATGAGGGGATTAATAAAATACAGAGAGACTTAAATTCAATAGAAGAGTGGCTAAATTGTAATAGACTAAAATTAAATGTAAACAAAACCAAATGTATGGTTATGGGAAAGCCAAAGAATATTAATAGTTATAAATTGTGTATATATGGGGAAGAAATAGAAATTGTTGATAAAATTAAATATTTGGGTGTTATATTAGATGATAAGTTGAATTAAAATAATAATAAAAGGATAGGATTTTTAGCTAGAATAAGAAAAAAGATGGATCTGAATTCAAGAAAGTTGGTGTGTAATGCAATAATACTGCCACATATCGGGTACTGCTCTTCTGTGTTGTTCATGACAAATAAAACCGAATTAAATAAATTACAGGTGGCTCAGAATAGAGCGATGAGAGTTGTGCTGGGGTGTGGCAGGTATACTAGAGTGGATGATATGATGTTAAAGTTGAACTATGTGAATGTGAGAAGGATGCTCTATCTTAATGTTTTCTGTTTAGTTTATAAAATCAAGAACAAAATGGTGCCACAATATTTATTAGATAATGTGAAATTTAGTTTTGAAGTGCATGACTATCCAACGAGAAGTCGAGACCTTTTTAGGTTAAAAGTGCCGAGGCGCGCGAGTACGGAGAACAGCTTGTATTACCGAGGTTTCAGGCTGTTTAACGACTTGCCGTCTCATGGGAAATGTGCACCAAGCTTACCGACTTTTCGTTGGAGATGTATGAAATTTTTAATTACAAAAAATGTTGATGGCTGGGTGTAGTATGTAGTGTAAGAATGAATGTAGATAGTGCGTGAGGACCGAGCGAGTGATGAAGATATTTAGAATAAAATTAATATTAAGAAGACGTAGTAATAAGTTAGTGTTAATTATATATATATTGTTATAAGCTATATTGTGAATTTATAATATAACTTAATAAAATTATAAAATAAATAAATAAAATAAATAAATTTGGAAAAATAAAAATACATTTTTTTTTATAGCTGATGAATGAAGGAATGGTAGAGGGAAAAATCAATGAGAAAATTTCACAAACCTCAGAAAGAAAACGTTTTTAAATCACAAGTCAGCCTTTTTCTTTTTTAATTTTTTGAAGGGAATTACTCCAAAAAAGTATTATACACTTGGCGTACAAATCACAGGAAAAACTTGACCAATTAATAAGCATTACAAAAAGGTATAAATGTTGTCCATTATACTACAGTGGGGCTAGTACAAGTTTTATCGAAAGCTTGTTGCACGCTTATAAGCGTACAAATAGTGTTCTAAAATCAAACGATCGAATCGTTCGATAATTTTTGTATGGAAAATTTTCGAAACTCTTTCGATGATCGTTTCGATATTCGATCATCGAAAACTTATACTAGGGCTACAGTTTTGGCAAATAAACCTTATTAAACGATCAGAAGGCGCGGGATCAGTTCAAAGTCGCCATACTAATGCTGGAAGATCTAGTGTTACTGATCCTAACGAGCAGAACCAACCAGCTAAGGGAAGGAACCCCTACAGAAAATCCATCAGATGAGGCAACGGGAAACCACTCTGGTTAATCATTCTTTGGAAATCACCATGGTGACTATGCTGTCTTTTCCTGTGATAATGGCCAACGTCTGGGTGATCCGATTTGGCATTCAAAGAAGAAAAATCGTCTTTCCATAAAAAAAAAAAAAATGTTCCCAGGATCAATAGTTTAAAACTCGAGGGCTTTTGAATGTGGGGTTTTATTCTCTTGGTATTTTAATATCTATAATTATTACGGGTAGGAGGTAAGTAGGAGAATAATAGGTCAAGCCAGAGGTGAGGATAAATAAAAGCGACGTGCAGAACGTCTAAATAGAAAGTGGAGGACGCCGCTGCCGGGTGGAACGTCAAAACTCTACGGTCATTAATCACACAGAGTGACGCGCTGTCAACGGTAATATTGCGCGACGGGAAAAGAATCCGGCGACGAAACGCGAATTCGAACGGAGCGACACCCAGCGCTAGACCACAACTTCTATTAGGTATATCTATACATCGAAATACTGAAAAAAAATCTTTAAGAGGTTAAAACTTTTTTTTACAGATGTATTCAAGAAGCATTTTGATTAAAGAGAAAGGTTGAGATGGTAACGACATTTGAAATGCGATAATTCTCGCAGAATAACAAACATCATTCAAGTTTGGAAAAGGATAAACCATTTGAGAAAATCAATAAGAAACTCCTAAACTCGGTGAATCCGCGGTGTCGTGGGATGGAGTAGAAACATAAGGCGTTACAGGAGGAATCATGCCAATAGAACAGATCCGGTGACAATGGTTATAAAGTAGCAGCAGACAAAATACCATCAACAAGCGGATCTAGTGGATGCTCACCAAAGAGATGGAGGGACAGAAGGACATCAGTCTCCCAAGAAAAAGAAATCCGAGAATAACAGGGCATATAGTCAAAAGGGACGAAGTGTACTCCTTGGAGAACTCACGTGAGAATGGTGTTAAAGCAAGGATGTGTGTTCAAATCAAAAGGCGTTCCGCGTTATGACACATACGCGAAACCAGCAAATCGTTTTAGAACTCATAATTCCAAAGCAAATGTTTTCATCTGCAAAGTTATACATGTCCGTGTTATGTGGCAACGAATACTAGAATTCTTAACAGGCACCATGTAAGATACCAATACATTTATGAGCTTTTACTTCTTGAACATAGACCTCCTTTGCTAGGACAAAATAATTTGCCGTAAAATAAACACCGTTCTGTATGTCAAGGTGTTGAGAGACTACCGAATTGTGAAGCCATATTCCGTTATTTGGTAAAACTGTTATAATTTTTGGGTAGATACACCAATCCAAGCAGTTTTTGCTTCTTTATGAGAACCATCTACACGTTTACTATCTGAAGAGGAACGAAAAAACAAAATTCTAGAATCTAACCGTCTTACTTATAAAAAAATCGTTAATCGTCAGATTACGTATAACTCGCTGATCAGTTTTTACTTGATTTATAAAAATATATTTTATCCGAGTTTGTTATGATGACAAAATAGTAGCCCGGCAACGCGAGTGCTTACAGCCGAGATGCGCTATGTCAGATTTGAATGATTTCGAGTAGGTGCAGAATAGGTGCCACACCTTATTTTTTTATTTTATATTATCAAAATATTGTCAAGTCCTTATAAAATCACACGAAACCTTTATGTTTTGGCCAAAATGAACTAATTTATGTTTGATCACTTCAATTTTCATATTTGTACCTACTTTAAAAGTAATCTTTGTATATTATCTTCAAAACGTCATTATATTTATCATAAATTTAGTTGGTGCATCATGGTTGTAAGACCTCGATGATTACGGGAATGCAATATTTGCTTTATTTGTTTAAAATTTCTATTATTAAAATGATAAACCAAAACAAAATGGACCAAAATATGAAGGAAGCACCCAATTGGACGGGAAAAAACTTATAAACAGTATATTTATTACAGAAAGCGTTGTTGTACACTCGAAACCATTGTCAGTTGACATAAAATCCAACATGGCGGGCTAAAATCTACAGAGATCAGCTCGAAATCAATTGATATGGGTTAAATTACCTCGACAACGGTTTGATCGCAAATTTTCTACCGCTGAACTCTTTTTTTCCACTGATCAGAGTTTTTAAATAAAGCAGATAGAGTCTTCGTAGCTTATAATCGTGTTAGCCTTTTTCAAGAACACAGAGTTTTTCAAGATCTTCAGAAAGCAGCTTAGCGCGACCAAATTATTATTAGCGACAAAACGCTTCTAAGCCGAGTTGCCCGGTGTAAATGAACTTAAAAAGTAATAACACTGTGTTGGGTTAAAAATAAATTATTAAAAAACTAAACGAGAGCCGTCAGAGTGAAATTGATCAATTGTAACGCTGCTATTTACAGCGGGGTCGGGCTATGCGCCTTGACATCTTGACACCGGAAATAGACGATGCTAAAAAAAAACACGCGATTATATGGACGACAACATGGAAATAATTGAAAAAAAAAATGTATTGCTGCTTCAAGACACCAGCAATCATACGTGTCGACTGCAAATTTGATCACAAGTCAATAATTTTTCATCGAATGCCAAGAATCATAAAAAAGGTAAATCAAGCGAAACTAATTTGATCCAATTAATCATGAGTTGACCCGATTACGAATTTGGGATAGTTTAAATATTAAGGCATTAAAGAAACGAATGGTGATAAGAGCATTATAAAAATGAGTATTGAAAACTCTTTGAAGGAGATTTGATAAACGATTTGTTGCATTTTTGTACGCTCTACAACCTATAGGTCTATAGTATCGGGTTTTATGTAATTGTTTTTGTCTTTCTAGATATCTGAATGCCTCTGAAAATTGGCAAACTCATAAACATAGTGGAGCAATAACATTTCAGAAAGAGCCGGGAGAAAGTAGATAGAATCAAAGGTGTCAGAATGCTAAGAAAGATACTTAAGCTACTGTTTGAAAATGGAAAAAGAGAAGGTAGGCACTCACATGAGACTAATACTAAAAAAGGTGACAATAATGAACATTGTACGTTTTGGGTATTCAAGGTGTTGAGATTTTCTTCAGCTTTTGGATCAAATATACGATAATTTGGATCATATAACACTAATTTAAAATAAAACTATAGAAAACTGGACAACGAGTCGAACAAAATAACAAAAAAGACAATCAAAGCTGCGCTATAGTAATAAAAAAACCAAGATGTAAAAAAAAACAACCGTTAAAATTTGATGAACGCGATAGTGTTTTTTATGGAACCAACATGATTAATAAACTGACGTTATGATGGGTCGCTTTATGTGCGGGGGATGGTATGCCGAAACAAAGAGATTTTAGTGTACAGACATGTTTATGGGGCTGCGACACTAAAATATCGCTCGGACGTTAACACTCGCTAGTTTATTGCTAGAAAAAAAATGGGGAAGAGTAACGAAAAAATAAACCCAAAAGCCGTTAAAAATAGATATTGATAATCGTATGATTAAAGCTAAAATGTTGATTGGGTCCAATATTAAAAGAGAGACTTTTGACCAATGGACGAAACAATATATGTAGTCTTCATTGATCGTTGTAAAAAATATAATGAGTTTAGCGGGTGGTGGGAGGACGGGGAGTTGAATTCGGTTTTATACCGAACATAAACGAATTATTATGGTTAATTCCAAAATGATAAAGTTAATAGCAGCCCGCATTTCAAATGACCCATAAAATTACGAGATTAGCTTCTCCGCTTAGCCTCTCAGCTCCACAAGGGGTAAGAATACACAGCGAATTTTTTTAAATTGAAGCCAAATAAGACAATTTCCTAAAAGTTTTAATGATATCGACCAATGAATTCAAGTAAGACTGAAAAAAATGGAGACAATAAGTATATAATAAATTTGTGATATAGGCATAACAGCCATAACTAAATCAAGGTGAACCAAAGGGGATACTTACTGTAAGGTTGAGGTCTGCCTCCGGTGAACTGCGGCGACTGAAGAAGCGGAGCCGATCTCTGTTGCTGTGGGGCACTGTCTTCTTCTACTGAAAAAAAGTCCGAACGGGGACAATTAGTGCCAAGTCCGAATCTCAAATAGGCTTACATCTAAAAAAGAATTCATCAACAATGAATTGAAAAGATCTGCTTTCGAAAGCTCCGGTTGAATCCTAAAATCAAACCATAGAATCAAATTGACATCTGCGTAAGTCACCAGGACAACCTTTCATAATATATATTATTAAAATATAAAAATGAACTTAGGATTTCCTGTAATTATCTGGACTCTGAAAAAATCGCAGACATCATCAACATAGAATAACAATGGTTATAAAAATAGCAAAACTTGGTTCTGGTCATGAAGCACATAGAAGTCGGGTGGTCCACCTACCTAAATTGATCAATATTGTAAAACTCACCTCGTGTTGCAATCAGCGTTTAGCTGTCTCCCGCACTACTTGCGAATGGAAGACACAAGTCGAGGTGAATGTGAACGAAGACCTCCGAGGCGGTAGGTCCCTGCACATACAAAAGACAAACACACTCCAGTTTATTCGATGGATCTCCAACAACACCACAAACCGATCGCTGTTCGAGCGCGGAGACGAGATAGTCCCCAACCCCTGCGAGTCTCGCAACCTCCGAAATATTTCATTTTTTTACAACTACAGATTCTCACGCGTAGTATTCTACATTTATTTCCATTTCTAAAATTCAAGCCATATACATTCAATGCAACAATAGCACAAGTCTAGATAGCCTGTTAGGGATTCACCGCTGTAATATTTCGTTCTTTTTCATATAATATATTATCCAGTCACCATACGTCTTTCGCAGCAAGTTACACACTAATGACAGTGTCAATCGTGGAAGGAAATTTCAGTTTCTTATCCAAAGAACACACAAGGACCAAATATTGTACAAAAAGGTTCTGAACAAAATAAAAAGAAAAAATATACAAACAATAAAAAAATAGATGGAACCGTTAACAATATTACTGATAATTTCGATATATTAACAGGTCCTCGTGAAACGAGCAGGAGTTGAGGAAACAAACGAATAAAGCGCGGTTTCGAGGTGCTGGCGAGCCATCTTATTACAAATCAATTATTTCAAAATAATAAAAATATAATTATTATTAACAAAATTTATTTTTTATCATTCAGAATTTTTAAGATAACTCAATAAAACTAAACAGCAAGTAATTGAGTGATCGATTGCAAAAGTATTAATTGAGTAATATCAACAAAAAATAGTAATTTAAAAAAAAAAGAAACATTCAAATGATTATCAAGAGGAAATAAAACTAGCTTATATTATTCTTTCACTAATCATACTCCTGTGTTTTATGATGGTTCACAAAACAAATTACAATTATTATTCTCAACAAAGAAAAAAAAAGAAAAACAATTTAGAAATAATATTCCTAACTACACAATACTTTTCCAACATGTCCCAAAACCAATGTTTTATTTTCTTACTGAATTTGCATTGATTGTGTCGGTGTTTCTGTGTCTAGGGTTTTTGCCAATGGGTTGTTCTAAGGAGAACCTCTTTTCAATTATCATATTTTGTCTCTCGACTGTTTTCTTGATGTTGTTTAGTGGTTTAGTTTGTCTGCTTGTTTCCTTTGCTGTGTGTTTTTTTTTCCTTTTTTTTCGTTGTTGTGTGCTTATAGCTCTTTCTTTATTTTGATCTCTATTACATATTATTTTGGTTTCATGATTGATTGGTTAATTTTTTATTAGGTACATGTTCGATTGTTTCGTCGGGAGTGTGTTTTTTATTTTATCAATTTTGTTTTGGTGACTGGATGTAATTATTCACAGTGTGACACTTCCTCCATGCAGATTAGGTATACGAGTAAGTGGTGTTGGTTGGTAGAGATAGTAATATATACTAACAATAATATGCTGATTTTACATCGGTTATAATAATAGTATGAAAGCTGATTTGCCATAGTAATAATTATACGTTATTTACCAGAACATTCCGTGAAGCGTGAGTACTGTTACAATCGTCTTCGTGTGGTGTTAAATAGAAAAACAAAAAAAAAAACTGCAAAACTTCTTATAGTACTTTATTGTATCGTTTCGTTTTATTTTAAATTTCCTGTTTATGTAACAACATTTTTCATTGTATGACACTGTGGGGTGTTTTGTTGATCTACTTGTGCTCTTGTCGTAGGGAGATAAATGGCTTTTTTTCAATATATAATAATAATAATGTCTTACTTTTGAGTGAATTCGTTTCACGCGAATTCACAAAAAAAAACTATGTTCATGTATCTTGAGTTTTCAAAAAGACAATAATAATTATAAAACAGTAAAAGACATTTAATACTTGACATTGTCGGCAAAAAAAAATAAAAAACAAAATCGGACTATAAGGTCACTATGTTATATTCATTTACAACGACATGATTAACAATATATATATATATAGAGACGAGTGTGTTTGTCTTCTGATGTGCTTGAAATATATATATAATAAAGAAAGATATATTATATATATAAAAGTGGCGGTATATTATAATGATACAAATATTTATGATAAAAGTATTAATTAATAATATGGTAACAATATATAATATTTAAAAAGAAAATCATCTGTAAAAAGTGGCCAGTAATTAAAAATAAAAATTTGTCAACTAGTATAATATTAAAAAAAATATAGCATCATATTTTAAAAGCTAAGATTAATTAAAAAAAATGACTGAAAGGCATGTCCAAATTATGGTTGGTTGTTTTTTTTTATACATTTATTTTAAAGGCAAATATGCGCGTAAAAGCTATTGTAAATCATAAAATGCAAAGTTAATAAATAATTAATAAACATTTAAAGAAATGTTAATGCAACATTTTAAACAAACAAACAAAACTCTCATATGAGACGTAACAAAAAGTCACAAAAAATGAATTTAAATCGAAAAAGAAACAAAAAAATAGATAAGATACAACAGAGAAAAAAATACAACCAAATCACAAGATACATACCCACAATTGGCGAGATGAGAGTTATAGTTGTTGTGCATGTTGTATTCTTTGTCAATAATTGAATGTGTCGGTCTCGTGTTTGATCCCTGTGGCACACCCGCTATACCTAACATTCTACTGATTCTTACACAACCCAGGTTACATACATAATTCAAAACTATTGTTACTTGTTCACTTAACAAAACATTAAATACATCTTAGAACTATTAAGAATGTTAACACAAAAACTACAAATAATTATGAAATAAAATATGAATATGGTGAAAAATCAACAGAAAAATGTTTAGGTGATTGATGTAAAAAAATAAGTTGCAGTTCGATAGCAGAAAAACACCGGTTTTTACCGGAGTTATTAAAATTATCGACACACAAGTAGGTAATAAGGGCTGTCTGTGAGACATACGCCACTAAAACTTTAGCCAAGTTGTATAATTGAACGAAACGAAACAAAACCACAGGATCATGCTCCGTAGGTATTTGGCACCAAGATAAATCAAAATAGGGAACGAATCCAAAGATCCACAATATCGATAAATTCGAGATTATTTAGGACGAAGTGAACAAGATCAGATCCTAGAACACGAACAAAAAAACAAACTGCAATCCGAGGTACATAATCATCAAAGACTTACGCAATTTTATGAAATGATCGATTGTATGTATGTATGAATTATGTCAAGCAACAAAGCCACATATAAGCAAAATAAAGAAAATCTCGTGAAATGGTATAATTTTGTTTTGTTTGTATTTCTTTTTTCGTGTTCTTTCTCTCGATCCGTGTTTAGCCTCGTTCTTTCCAGCTGTCCGCAAGATTTGAGAAACAAGCAGAATGGAAATGTATGAAATTTTTATATATAAAAATCGAGTTGATGTTTGCAACGTGAAAATTGGACAACTACTAATTTCAACAGCGCACTCAGTACCGATATCGCATTTACGATTTAGCATTACTGCAATTATTAAGCGCTGACCTCGTGACACAACTCGATAATAACGACGATTCAAAATTCATAATCATTAATTTGGATAATAATCTCATAGAAAATTACCACAACGTTAAGTGAAATTATAATGGGATATTAATAAACCGAATACATTGGTGCTCGTTTGTTCCGCGAATAAATTAAATTCGGGCAATAATAACTTGATGCAATAATCAAAACGCAATTTAAGCCGTTTTCCACGAAAATCAACAGCAACCTACGGTCTTATACGGTTATTATTATACCACGATTTTTTATGACGGTTATCATAAAAGACTTTCTCCACAATGAAAAATTCTAACATTCGAAAATAAAGACGACCGTAAAATATAAATATGTTCTATTTCTATATTGATAAATAGTGGCGGTGACCTGCGTGTTGAAATTGCCTTATTGCGTCCCTGATTTCTTGAATTCTTCGGGGGCATTTACTTTCAAATCCCGCTGTACGATTGTTTTGAGGATGTTTGCTATACACGCTGAAGAACCTCCATAGAAAACAACCCATGATAGGAGACGCGGTGGATCCCTCCAAAAAATTAGAAATTGCACGACGCTGATTTTGAGAACAGGGCAGCATAACTAGGAGGATGAAGAAGTTTAGTCAAATAAATGAGCAAATTATAGTTTAGATAATATACCTTAATATACTGAAGGCTCAAAATTATCTGCTGTTCCGAGAACAGTGGACAGGGAGCAGCGATCAGAATCTTAAGGGGATTCAGAACAAAGAAAAAAGGAACTGATCAATGATATTGACAAATATGCAGGGGTTTGTTAAATAAAAGATACGTGAGTGGGAATCCGTCATGGAAACCTAAAAGGTAGTGACGGACTCCTAGCGGATGATCCGAGTTTCGAACACTTCGGTCTAACCGGATTGAAAATAAATAAATCATTATCTTCTCAACTGCATATCTATTTCGAGTAAAATTCACACAATGGACAATGCCCAAAATATAAATAAATAAGTGGATAAGCCGTGATCAGTTCTCCAGTTCGTCAGAAGGACTAAAGTTTGGTGGAGATCTATGGAAGACTTCTTTTATTTATCTGGTATTCAAAAACGATCATAAACATATCTGACCACGATTAAAAATAAGTAGGTACATATTTTATTATGGATAGGGTGACGGAGAAAATACAAATAATTTCGATCAGTCGCCTACTAAACACGTTTCAACACGTGTGTACCTATGATTAGAAGAAGAAATCAACACGTGCGCGTTATCTGCACCACGATCATACCGGAAGTCCAGATAAAATCGGCGTCACTTGATCCAACGGACCGAATGGTGGCGATGATGAACACACGTCAGCGCCTCAAATAGGCCCGCTAATTAGCTCGCCGGAAGAATGAGGGAAGCATTACAAGAGCCCACCTGCTTCAAAACTGAATGGAAAATGTAGAGATGGCCCACCTAGAATTACAGACTAATAATTATTCAGTCGTCGGATCTGAATTCGAAGTACCCACATAAAATTGTCTGCTATCTTTGATTCAATGCACCTGGATTTTCCATGCAGTGTTTAAATGTGTACCTGTATATTATTTTCAGTGGGGGTTTTGTTACTATCTTTTAAAGAGTCGACCACCTATCATTGGTATGTAGGTACATAAAAACGTTTTAAAAGATAATATGCTATTTTAGACCATGAACATACACCTAGAATACCAATTTACAATATTATAATCAATGTGTATTACTTTTTACGTTTTGAATATTTTTTACTTAAAATCTAGAACAGAATTATAAATTGAATGTGGCTGAATGAAACCCTCTCAAATGTGACCCGTAAAAACTGCGAAAAATTACGTTATAAAATGTTTTCTTGTATCATAACATTGGGCCTAAATCACAAACTAAACGTTTAATTTTTTTCTTCACAGAGCCGTGCAAAACTCTTCCAACTGCTGTTAGATATAGCTTATTGCAAATACTGCTCAATAATGGTCTGCTAAGCAATGGGAATCAAGTGACTACTGATCAAGTCTGACTATCCGAATCAACAACGTAAAGCAAGACGGGTATTAGAAACTAAAGAAGACTAAGGGCGGATTATATGCAACTTAAAATGGTGGAAATATGTAGCAAAAAAAAAACCTTAATAAAATCAGAGTAGCAAGGAAAATCTTACAATTATATATTCATAGATTCACAGTTACAGAGGGAAGGAAATAGCAATTTTTGTATGAGAATAATTCTTATGAATTAAAATTTAAAAAAGCTAATTAAGTCCAGTTTCCTAGATTGAGACGGAATAAATTAACGCCTCGATGAAATCGTAAAGTTTTAATAAGGAATTCTGATGATCCGGTGAATAGAAAAATAAAATGGAAAGACAGCGCTACGAAAATTGTCACAGAAAGAAAGAAAGAAAGAAACTTTCTCTATTCCAGAAAGGTAAGCGGCTGGATATTGCAGCGAGGTATGAAAGTTTACAGCTATGCAATTTTTCCCGACACTTGCAATTTTCTTGGCCAAAAAGGGATGTTAAAAATGTTTCTCGAAATAAATTACCCAGCGTCGATAATATGATAAATCGATTATACAGTTTCAAATGGACGCCATGATTTTTCATCATCAATCGATGGAACGTTTTCGAAAATCGAATACTGGATTGATTTAAAAAATTTGAATTTTATGTGTTTGATTTTAGCCAGTGAAATTTCGAACATATATTAACAGCAGACCATAGTTAAACGCTTATTATATTTTTGTTGTTGTTTTAATTCCGAAGCAATTCCGAAAAAAATGTGTGTGTCTATAATTGAAATAATTGGCCACATTAGTTTTAACTGAGGTCTTTTTTTTAGTTATTCGGGGAAAATGCGTGAAGATGAGAAGTTGACTGAATGTGTATGGATAAACTACCTGTACTATATGATGTGTAAAACAAGAAATATATGGGTACTTGTTTTAAATAATTAAAGCATTTTTGATTTAAAAAATGATTTAATTTGTACAAAAAAAACTGACAAATGCATTAAATAGAGCCTCCTTTATAACTAAGACTGGCCGTCGACCGTTCTGGTTCGGAACTGTGACGGGAGAGTTGTGTGTGAAAATGTAAAAACTGAACAGTGAAGCGAGTGTTGTGTGTAAATGGAAAAGACTGAATTGTGAAGTTGTGGGTTGTTTTCGAATGGAAAAGATGAACAGATGTAAGTGTGTTGTGAATGGCTAAATTTCAGATTTATTCCCGGGAGAGTGCAGAATGGAGATCTTTGTTGAAAAGTTCTAATAAATAGAAATGATAGAAAAAAGGTTCAAAAGATACGAGGCTCAAAGTAAAATCAAGAAAAATCGACGATAAAAATTGTTCAAAGCACCTCCCTATTTACGTTTCATACGGCGCATCCGAAAAGAGAACAACGTGTAGAAAACTTGAAGCGAGACACAAGGACTTGCGAAGTTTGAAAATAATACGAAAAAGCATGTGTGAAACTTCAGGATAGAGAATAATATCTTCGTCAAAAGGACATTCAGAAGTATGTATTGTGAAAAATTATGATTGAGGGCGCAGCCGCAATATACCTATACGCTCTATCGAGACTAAAATTATAATAAAACCGTATACATTAAATTGAGTTTTTAAAATTCATAATACGGTAGGTATTATTACTTATAATACCTACCGTATTAAGAATATTATTACTACGAATAATTAGCTGGCCGGCACAGTGACGTGTGCATGTGATTTTGCACACGGGAATGTAGATTTGAGCATTGCCACTTAATGGCGAACGTTGTTAAAGCAAGGGATCACACAAAGCCAGCCTTCAAAATAACAGTAGAAGACGGCCAAATGCCTCCAATGGTGTTTTCATGCAATTTAAAATCAAGTTGTCGGGAAGCATCCAAGAAAAGAAACCGGAGGCGTTAGCTTGGCTTGCAGCGCTGGAGCCGAGATTAAAGGTGCTTGTGACGACGCAACCTGCATAGGTAAAGAAAAAATCAAACCGAATGCCGCACGAAAAGTAAGTAAATCAAACATCATTAGTGAATTAATTGTTAGAAGAATCATTGGTTGTTATTCGTTAAGCTGAAATATTTATGTTTAGCGATGGAAGCGCGAGAGTTGGAAAGTCGGGGCCCATTTGTGGCGAATCCTAATATTGAGTGTGATTTGCGAGGGAATATTGTTGCGAAGTTTAAGCCGGCACCCAGACAGCCTCCTATCCGCCGCTCGTAAACTGGGCAACGGCGCTAGACACGGGAAACTTTCCTAGGGTCGCAACTAAATCACCAACTTCTACTGTAATAACCCGATACCCATAATAGTGACACCACTATTAGAGAGAAAACAGAGTTTAGGAAACATCAGTTGGGAACAGATACGGGGATATCCGAAAGATGCTGTGCGACATTCCCAGCTGATAGCGCTGACACTAAATTAAACAACAGAACTGTTGTTTACATCTTGTTTTCTATATATCTATGGAATTCACTGACACGTAATATAGAAATATGACAACTTTGTTTCGAGAAGAATTATTGGAAAACAACAACTACAAGCAATGTGGTGGAAAACAATGATATAATCAAATTGAGTGATCAAGATGAAGAACAATATAGACCCCGTTTCACTCAAGCCTCTGAGCTTAAGCGCTTTAGAAACGGGGTCTATATTGTTCTTCATAAAACACTCATCGAGTTATGTATGTTATTTGGTAGCCGACTTTCGTATAGAATTTCGAAGACGGTGGGTTCAATTTCTACTTCATTTATCAATTTTTTATCAAAATTTTCTAAAAGTGAACGATGTCGAAATACTATAGGTACTAAAAAAATGATTATTTAGCATTAAGACTTTTTTAAGCGCCGAGTTTTTTTTGCATGTGTGTAGGATTATGTTGTGAAGTCCTAGGATTTTGAGACAAATTTTGTACGAATTATGGGAAAATTGTCAAACCAGCGAACCACGAAAATGGCCGTACAAATACACTACAAGTTTGTTAATTTATTTTTTAAAAAGTCTCGTAATGAAATTGCCACGAAAATGAGTACCTAATGTTAAAAACGGTCTTTCTCTATTCTACTTTTTAGTTGTTGCGCTTGCTGATGAAAAGAGTCCTTATAATAAAAAAAAAAACTCCATAGACATGTAGGTAGAATACACTCGCAGTCATAATAGAGACGATGTTAGGAGTCCTTTCATCCATAAAATAGCCTACAAGAAAGTGCGTATAGAGGTTCATTTGGAACTTGCACTATATTATTTTGTAGTTGACACTTTTCAAGAGAAAAAGCTTACGGCAGATATAGTGAAACTTATAAACCATTTGAAACCAAGTTATTTGAAAGATGCGCACAGTGCATCAACATTTTGTATGCAAACGTGTAGGTATAGCGCTCCAACAGAATACTTCGGAAAGCTACGTAGCCCATACAAAATTCCCGTAATTTACTCACTTACGTTAGTCATATTGGGAATAGGGGTCTAGGGGTATTGAGCGAGTGTATTAAAAATACTACATCGAATTCAAAGCCGAAGAAATCCAGGCCAAAAGTTGAAAAACAGAACAAGTTAAATGAAGAGTGGTATGGCGATAAAAAAGAATAATAACTAAACGATAGAGTGGAGAATGGATAAAAATACATTATAACTGAGTCACAAGATAGGTAAACAATGCCTGCTTTCGCTATATATTAGAATCAGATTGAAGAAAGAGGTGTGCATGTATATTTTACCATTCTGGGAAATAGAATGCAGGGA